>JAUPTC010000013.1:1919294-1973084 GCA_030762895.1 Sophora flavescens
ATTGCTTTGATGTTGTGTGTTTTTACTTTTGAAAACTAAAATATATGTGCGAAGTATAAGTTGAGTCAATAACCCAAACAGGATCTCATTCATGAAGTGTAATACAGACTGATACAGAAGATTGAAAGGTTTAAAATCCTATAAAAAGTTACATTGAAAGGGTTTAAAATCCTATAAAAAGTTACATTGAAAAGGTTTAAAATCCTAAACATTAAAGCTGCATCCCATCAGAGAGTTTTATGAAATATGCCAAAGGGAAAACTATACTCCGAAAACCTCAGAAAACTGGGGGGCATGAGAGAGCTCAAGAGAGGCAAAAACAGGTGCACTAGATCTGTTTCAAGCAAAGGCAGTGGTTCTAGAGACTTCCATGACGGTCACTTGCTGCCAAAGCTGAGGTTTTGGAACTGTGACGCCCGAGCACCTGATTTGCCCTCCAGCAGCTGATTCTCCGGAAGGATGATAAGGTGAGCAACTCGCATGATGTGGTTTACACAAACTTATCACCCATGTAATGTGATTTACACAAACTCAGAAGTTGTTTGACCATTAAGACAAAGATCTTTGAGTCTAGGAATAGGAAGAAAGAGTGATGAAGTTAATCTCCATGGCAGAGCCATATTGTGAAGCCAAAAAGTAAAAGGATGGAAGGAAGCTATTTATAGGAGCAGGGGGATGAAGTTACTAAGCTATTCTCGATTTTCTTGAAAACTTATCTATAAACTTAATGCTCATTAAGAGGATTAAGTTACAAGGTGCATGGGTAAGTAGAACAGTAGTCAAAGGAATGAATGTTTTTGCAGACATCTATACACTTTTAACGTCAGTTGTTTAAAAACCGGCGTTAAAAGTGTTTTTAAAATAAAAATATTTATTGTTAACGTCAGTTTTTTATACAACTGACATTAAAAGTGTGATTTTTACTTCAGTAAAATAAATAGCCGACGTAAATAATCCTATATATTATAAACGTAAATAATCCTTCAGTCACTAAGCTATTCTGATTTTCTTCAAAACCTATCTATAAAATAATGCTCATTAAGAGGATTAAGTTACAAGGTGCATGGGTAAGAAGCGCAGTAGTCAAAGGAATGAATGTTTTTGCATATATCTATACACTTTTAACGCCGTTGTTTAAAAAAACCGGCGTTAAAAGTGTTTTTCAAATAAAAAATATTTATTGTTAACGTCAGTTTTTTATACAACTGACGTTAAAAGTGTGATTTTTACTTCAGTTAAATAAATAGCTGGCGTAAATAATCCTATATATTAAAGACGTGCAGAATGAATATTGGAAATAATGTAATTAATATACGGGAACTTGGCAGTAATAAATTAACATAAATAAATTCTTGTGCATATTAAAATAAATAAACACTTAACATAAAACAAGTTATATGTATAATCAAATCGTATGTCATTAAAGCGATTCATAAGTTAAAATTACATGATTAAAAGATAAAGAATTTCTGCAACATAGCCCTAAAATATAAAAAAGTTTCTGCATCAACATCATTTTCTTCTCAGTCCTATCATCAAAACTCCAATGGATGCATCACCTCCCTCACTTGAATTCCATGATGCAAAGTAAATCCTCAGTCACTAGCAGCGAAAGCAAAGTGAAATGGATCTTTGCATCTTTCTTCTTCACTGGAATTCCTTGATGCATCGTCTTGAATCCACAGTCACTTGCTTCCAAAGCAAAGTGAAAGGGATGACGGGGATGAAATAAAGTGAGAGAATCACATTACGTCATTCACCCAACCTTACCATCCATGTAATGTGATTTACACAACCTCAGAAATTGTTTGACCATTAAGACAAAGATCTTTGAGTCTAGGCATAGGAAGAAAGAGTGATGAAGTTAATCTCCATGACAGAGCCATATTGTGAAGCACAAAAAATTAAAAGGATGGAAGGAAGCTATTTATAGGAGCAGTGGATGAAGTTACTAAGCTATTCTGATTTTCATGAAAACTTATCTATAAACTTAATGCTCATTAAGAGGATTAGGTACAAGGTGAATGGGTAAGTAGCACAGTAGTCAAAGGAATGAATGTTTTTGCAGAAACTAATAAACTTTTAACGACGTTGTGTAATACAACCGGCGTAAGAAGTGTGAGTGTTTTTAACGTCCGTTTCTTAATACAAGCGACGTTAAATATATGTCCTTTAACGTCGTTTTTACTAACAAGCGGCGTAAGAAGTGTGAGCGTTTTTAACGTCAGTTTCTTAAGACAACTGACGTTAAATATATGACCTTTAACGTCAGGTTTTACTAACAATTGATGTAAAATGTTGTTTTATTTTAATTATAACGTTTACACCCGCGCACCTTCTGCACTTCTCTGTACGTCTCTTTTCATCACGCTCAACCCTCACTCTCAACCCTCACTCTCGCTCTCACTCTGCCCTAATTGCGAGCTCATCTCCACCGCAACCACCGCGAGGGCTTCTTCGCCACCACCGTGAGGTACACTCTTAACCCCTAACTCTGTCTTTCCCGCTCATTCTTTGCAATAACTTGACATCTCTCTTTCCCCTTCCCACGCACTAACTCTCCTTGTCCCTCTGCTCTCAGTAACCACATCGAACGTTGGCCACCACTGGAGCTTCCCCCCCACCACCACGCGAGCGCCTATTTCTGGTGATTTTTTAGGGCACATTTTTTTATTTTTGGTTTTGAGTGCATGCATGTTGCTCTGCTGGTTGAAACTGTAGTCTCGATGAGTTGAAACTTGAAACTGTGAGTTTGAGTTGTTTGGAATGTCTCTATTTTTGGTTTTGAGTGTATATTGAAACTGTAGTCTCAGTAGTTGTAACTTTAAACCGTGAGTTTGAGTTGTTTGGAATGTCTCTATTTTTGGTTTTAAGTGCATATGTGTTGCTCTGTTGGTTGATCTGTCACGGCCGTGATGCTCATCACGTCTAGGCCCGTGATCGAGTTCTTCCTATGAGGGTCTGGTTCAGTTGGCACGTTACGGCCGTGATGGACATCACGGCCAGGCCATGACCAGTGGTTGGCAATCTTCAAAAACTATAGTTTTCAATCTCCCGTATTGTCCTTATATTAGATATATAGATGTTTTGTATATCTACAGGACCTATCTAGTTATTTTTATTTATACTTCTGTATTTATTTTGAGTTATAACCTATGTTAATACATATATATTGTTTCTGAACAGGCATACATATGGATCAGTCGGATAGCCCACATGCATGGGAGGACACTGTGGGGGTTTCGCAGGACCCGATCACGCCTACGCCTGATTCTAGTGTAAGTTTACATGTTATATACTATCTTTAGTCCTTCTTTTTAATGTAAGTTTATAATGTTACAACCCTCTATTTTATCATTTTTTTTTGTCCATACAGACATCACAGGCTCATAGGAAACGGGGTAGAGGAGCCACCTCGTTGAAGAAACTAGAGACGGACAGGCAAAGCGGACAAAAGCTTGAGGTGTCCTTCGATGCTAATCTAAATGCCCAGGGACCCCGTGCTAAAGAATTTAATAAGTGGGTGTTTCTACAAGTGAAGCAGCACGTAAGCATCAACTACAACCACTGGAATGACGTTCCACAGAACGTTAAGGATCAGATTTGGGAGGCTATCACGGTATTTTACCTTTACATTCGTTTGATTTACATTATTAGATAATTATCCGAGTTATAATCTATCCAGTTGTTATGTATTTAATGTGTAGGTAGCTTGGACTGTGCCAAATGATGAGGATCATCGTCATAAATGTATGAAAATGGCATCAAAGCGTTGGAATGGGTTCAAGCATGATCTTACCAGGTACTATGCTGAACATAGTCTCCACATCTATTATGGATGGATGGATTAAGGTAATATTTAAACAACTTGTTAAATTATATATTATAGTTTTGAAGATGACTTGCATTGATGTTATTGTTATTATTTGAACGTGTGTAGGCATTTAACGACCAATCGCGTATTCAAGAAGATGAGTTAAGAGACTTGAGGATGCGCTTCGTTGAATTCTTCTTCAAGTATGCGGCTGAAAAAGGAATTGACAAGATACCTCCGCAATACTTAGATAAATAGTTTTTTTGTTAGACTTTAGAAACTAATTAATAACATGTATATATATATATATCCTTAGATTGGTAGTTTTGTTTTTTAGACATTGGAACTAAAATTTATTTATATATATACATGGGTTTTGGTTTTAAGTCCCCCCATTGTTCCATTTTTCCTTTGCAATTCTGTAATGTGTTGATATTACATTTCTTGGGATATTTCTTGAATGCGGGGATAGCTGAGGGGAGTGATATTTTAAAACTGAATTTCAAAAAAAATCTATTAACGTCGGTTGTATCAAACAACTGACGTTAATAGTATTTTATAAAATATACACTACACTATTAACGTCAGTTGTAATAAACAACTGACGTTAAAATTAAACCTTTAACGTCAATTCTTTATAACAACTGACGTTAGTTTTAACAAAATTAACGTCCGTTGTCTTAAAGAACTGACGTTAATAGTTTTATGTTTAACGTCCGTTGTTTAAAAAACCGACGTTAATTTTTACAAAATTAACGTCCGTTTTGTTAAAGAACTGACGTTAATAGTTTTATATTTAACGTCAGTTCTCAACTGACGTTAAAATATTAACTATTAATGTCAGCTGTATTTACGTCAGTCAGTATTCTGACGTAAAAAACAAATTTTAACTGACGTAAAAAGCAATTATTGCACTAGTGTGCCTTAATTGGGCTTAAGATGAGTAAGTTAGGCCCATTTAAGTGAAGGAACAACATGGACTACGTACTGATCCACGCCAGAGAACTCGGGCCCAATTTAGGATTGATTTTGGCATAATGTGACAATTCTCGTGAAACCTAAAATTGTAGGTCTCTTCCTTATCTTTCTAGGGACATCAAGATCACCAAAATCCGATATCTGTAGCTCTAGTTATGCTCTGCACAAGGAAACAAGGTCAGGATGAGTGAAAAATCCGAAAATTAACAATGTTTAGCAATTAAGCCCAATAATATGATAGCAAAAACAATGATTGTAAGAGTTGTCTAACTTCCGTCTCTCTCTGGCTTGTGCCGCTGTAATCTGCTATTTATGTTTATTAATCCTTACCTAACCCTAGACAAAATTAAGGGCCTCTGAATAAGCTTTCCAACAAGGTATCATATGCCTTAATTGGGCTTAAGAGGAGTAAGTTAGGCCCATTTAAGTGAAGGAACTTCATGGACTGTGCACTGATCCGCGCCAGAGAATTCGGGACCCAATTTAGCCTTGATTTTGGCCTAATTTGACAATTCTTGTGCAACTGAAATTGTCGGTCTCTTCCTTATCTTTCTAGGGACAGCAAGATCAAAAAAATCTGATATCTGTAGCTCTAGTTATGCTCTGTGCAAGGTAACAAGGTCAGGATGATTGAAAAATCTGAAAATTAACTATGTTTAGTAATTAAGCCCAATGAAGCCCAATAATGTAAAAGCAAAAACAATGATTGTAAAAGTTGTCTAATTTCCGTCTCTTTCTGGTTTGTGCGGCTGTAAACTGCTATTTATGCTTATTAATCCTGACTTAACCCTCGACCAAATTAAGGGCCTCTGAATAAGCTTTCCAACAAGGTATCATATGCCTTATTTGGGCTTAAGTTGAGTAAGTTAGGCCCATTTAATTGAAGGAACATCATGGACTGTGCACTGATCCGCGCCAGAGAACTCGGGACCCAATTTAGCCTTTATTGTGGCCTAATTTGACAATTCTTGTGAAACCTGAAATTGTAGGTCTCTTCCTTATCTTTCTAGGGACAGCAAGATCACCAAAATCCGATATATGTAGCTCTAGTTATGCTTTGAGCAAGTCAACAAGGTCAGGATGAGTGAAAAATCCGAAAATTAATAATGTTTAGCAATTAAGCCCATTAATGTAAAAGCAAAAACAATGATCGTAAAACATGTCTAATTTCTTCCTCTCTCTGGCTTGTGCGGTAGAAAACTGCTATTTATGCTTATTTATCATGACCTAACACTAGACCAAATTATGGGCCTATGAATAAACTTTCCAACAAGGTATCATATGCCTTAATTGGGCTTAAGATGAGTAAGTTAGTCCCATTTAAGTGAAGGAACATCATGGACTGCACACTGATCCGCGCCAAAGAACTCGGGACCCAATTTAGCCTTGATTTTGGCCTAATTTAACAATTCTTCTACCACCTGAAATTGTAGGTCTCTTCCTTATCTTTCTAGGGACAGTAAGATCACCCAAATCCGATATATGTAGCTCCAGTTATGCTCTGCGCAATGCAACAAGGTCAGGATGATTGAAAAATCCGAAAATTAAGAATGTTTAGCAATTAAGCCCAATAATGTAAAAGCAAAAACAATGATTGTAAAAGTTGTCTAATTTCCGTCTCTCTCAGACTTGTACCGTTGTAAACTGCTATTTATGTTTATTAATCCTGACCTACCCTTAGACCAAATTAAGGGCCTCTGAATAAGCTTTCCAACAAGGTATCATACGCCTTAAATTGGGCTTAAGATCTGTAAGTTAGGCCCATTTAAGTGAGGGAACATCATGGACTGCGCACTGATCCGCGCCAGAGAACTCGGGACCCAATTTAGCCTTGATTGTGGCCTAATTTGACAATTCTTGTGAAACCTGAAATTTTAGGTCTCTTCCTTATCTTTCTAGGGACAGCAAGATCACCAAAATCCGATATATGTAGCTCTAGTTATGCTCTGCGCAAGGTAACAAGGTCAGGATGAGTGAAAAATCCGAAAACTAACATTGTTTAGCCATTAGGCCCAATTAAGCCCAATAATGTAAAAGCAAAAACAATGATTGTAAAAGTTGTCTAATTTCTGTCTCTTTCTGACTTGTACCGATGTAAACTGCTATTTATGTTTATTATTCCTGACCTAACATTAGACCAAATTAAGGGCCTCTGAATAAGCTTTCCAACATGGTATCATATGCCTTAATTGGGCTTAAGATGTGTAAGTTACGCCCATTTAAGTGAAGGAACATCAAGGACTGCGCACTCATCCGCGCCAGAGAACTCGGGACCGAATTCAGCCGTGATTTTGGCCTAATTTGACAATTCTATTGAAACCAGAAATTGTAGGTCTCTTCCTTACCTTTCTTGGGACAGCAAGATCAACAAAATAAGATATCTGTAGCTCTAGTTATGCTCTACGCAATGCAACAAGGTCAGGATGATTGAAAAATTCGAAAATTAACAATGTTTAGCAATTAAGCCCAATTTAGCCTAATAATGTAAAAGCAAAAACAATGATTGAAAAAGTTGTCTAATTTCTGTCTCTCTTTGGCTTGTACGGCTGTAAACTGCTATTTATGTTTATTAATCCTGACCTAACCCTAGACCAAATTAAGGGCCTCTGAATAAGCTTTCCAACAAGGTATCATATGCCTTAATTGGGCTTAAGATGAGTAAGTTAGGCCCATTTAAGTGAAGGAACATCATGGACTGTGCACTTATCCGCGCCAGAGAACTCGGGACCCAATTTATCCTTGATTTTGGCCTAATTTGACAATTCTTCTGAAACCTGAAATTGTAGGTCTCTTCCTCATCTTTCTAGGGTCAGCAAGATCACCAAAATCCGATATCTGTCGCACTAGTTATGGTCTGCGTAAGGCAACAAGGTTAGGATGAGTGAAAAATCCGAAAATTAACATTGTTTAGCAATTAAGCCCAATTAAGCCCAATAATGTAAAAGCAAAAACAATGATTCTAAAAGTTGTCTAATTTCCGTCTCTCTCTGACTTGTACCGCTGTAAACTGCTATTTATGTTTATTAATCCTGACCTAACCTTAGACCAAATTAAGGGCCTCGGAATAAGCTTTCCAACAAGGTATCATATGCCTTAATTGGGCTTAAGATGTGTAAGTTAGGCCCATTTAAGTGAAGGAACATCATGGGTTGCACACTGATCCATCCCAGAGAACTCGGGACCCAATTTAGCCTTGATTGTGGCATAATTTGACAATTCTTGTGAAACCTGAAATTGTAGGTCTCTTCCTTATCTTTCTAGGGACAGCAAGATCACCAAAATCCGAAATATGTTGCTCTGGTTATGCTCTGCGCAAGGAAACATGGTCAGGATGAATGAAAAATCCGAAAATTAATGATGTTTAGCAATTAAGCCCAATTAAGCCCAATAATGTAAAAGCAAAAATAATGATTGTAATAGTTGTCTAATTTCCGTCTCTCTCTGTATTTTACCGCTGAAAACTGCTATTTATGTTTATTAATCCATACCTAACCCTATACCAAATTAAGGGCCTCTGAATAAGATTTCCAACAAGGTATCATATGCCTTATTTGGGCTTAAGATGAGTAAGTTAGGCCCATTTAAGTGAAGGAACATCATGGGCTGTGCACTAATCCGCGCCAGAGAACTCAGTACCCAATTTAGCCTTGATTGTGGCCTAATTGGATAATTCTTGTGAAACCTGAAATTGTAGGTCTCTTCCTTGTCTTTCTAGGGACAGCAAGATCACCAAAATCCGATATCTATGGCTCTAGTTATGCTCTGCGCAAGGCAGCAAGGTCAGGATGAGTGAAAAATCCGAAAATTAATAATGTTTAGCAATTAAGCCCAATAATGTAAAAGCAAAAACAATGATTGTTAAAGATGTCTAATTTCTGCCTCTCTCTGACTTGTACGGTAGAAAACTGCTATTTATGCTTATTAATCCTGACCTAACCCTAGACCAAATTATGGGCCTCTGAATAAGCTTTCCAACAAGGTATCATATGCCTTAATTGGGCTTAAGATGAGTAAGTTAGGCCCATTTAAGTGAAGGAACATCATGGACTGCACACTGATCCGCGCCAGAGAACTCGGGACCCAATTGAACCTTGATTTTGGCCTAATTTAACTATCCTTGTGAAACCTTAAATTGTAGGTCTCTTCCTTATCTTTCTAGGGACATCAAGATCACCAAAATCCGATATCTGTAGCTCTAGTTATGCTCTGCGCAAGGCAACAAGGTCAGGATGATTGAAAAATCCGAAAATTAACATTGTTTAGCAATTAAGCCCAAATAAGACCAATAATGTAAAAGCAAAAACAATGATTGTAAAAGTTGTCTAATTTCCGTCTCTCTCTGACTTGTACCGTTGTAAACTACTATTTATGTTTATTATTCCTGACCTAACCTTCGACCAAATTAAGGGCCTCTGAATAAGCTTTCCACCAAGGTATCATATGCCTTAATTGGGCTTAAGATGAGTAAGTTAGGCCCATTTAAGTGAAGGAACATCAAGGACTGTGCACTGATCCGCGACAGGGAATTCGGGACCCAATTTAGCTTTGATTTTGGCCTAATTTGACAATTCTTGTGAAACCTGAAATTATAGGTATCTTCCTTATCTTTCTAGGGACAGCAAGATTACCAAAATCCGATATCTGTAGCTCTAGTTATGCTCTGTGCAAGGCAAAAAGGTCAGGATGATTCAAGTATCCGAAAATTAAAAATGTTTAGCAATTAAGCCCAATTAAGAGCGATAATGTGAAAGCAAAAACATTGATTGTAAAAGTTGTCTAATTTCCGTCTCTCTCTGGCTTGTGCGTCTGTAAACTACTATTTATTCTTATTAAGCCTGACCTAACCCTAGACCAAATTAAGGGCCTCTGAATAAGCTTTCGAACAATGTATCATATGCCTTAATTGGGCTTAAGATGACTAAGTTTGGCCCATTTAAGTGAAGGAACATCATGGACTGCGCACTGATCCATCCCAGAGAACTCGGGACCCAATTTAGCCTTGATTGTGGCCTAATTTGTCAATTCTTGTGAAACCTGAAATTGTAGGTCTCTTCCTTATCTTTCTAGGGACATCAAGATCACCAAAATCCGATATCTGTAGCTCTAGTTATGCTCTGCGCAAGGCAACAAGGTCAGGATGAGTGAAAAATCCGAAAATTAACATTGTTTAGAAATTAAGCCCAATAATGTAACAGCAAAAACAATGATTGTAAAAGTTGTCTAATTTCCGTCTCTCTCTGACTTGTACCGTTGTAAACTGCTATGTATGTTTATTAATTCTGACCTACCCTTAGACCAAATTATGGGCCTCTGAATAAGCTTTCCAACAAGGTATCATATGTCTTAATTGGGCATAAGATGTGTAAGTTAGGCCCATTTAAGTGAAGGAACATCATGGACTGCGCACTCATCCGCGCCAGAGAACTCGGGACCGACTTCAGCCGTGATTTTGGCCTAATTTGACAATTCTATTGAAACCTGAAATTGTAGGTCTCTTCCTTATCTTTCTTGGGACAGCAAGATCTACAAAATCCAATATCTGTAGCTCTAGTTATGGTCTGCGCAATGCAACAAGGTCAGGATGATTGAAAAATCCGAAAATTAACAATGTTTAGTAATTAAGCCCAATTAAGCCCAATAATGTAAAAGAAAAAACAATGATTGTAAAAGTTGTCTAATTTCCGTCTCTCTGGCTTGTGCGGCTGTAAACTGCTATTTATGCTTATTAATCCTGACCTAACCCTATACCAAATTCAAGGCCTCTAAGTAAGCTTTCCAACAAGGTATCATATGCCTTAATTGGGCTTAAGATGAGTAAGTTAGTCCCATTTAAGTGAAGGAACATCATGGACTGCACACAGATCCGCGCCAGAGAACTCGTGACCCAATTTAGCCTTGATTTTGACCTAATTTGTCAATTCTTGTGTAACTGAAATTGCAGGTCTCTTCCTTATCTTTCTTGGGACAGCAAGATCACCAAAATCCGATATCTGTAGCTCTAGTTATGCTCTATGCAAGGCAACAAGGTCAGGATGAATGAAAAATCCGAAAATTAACAATGTTTAGCAATTAAGCCCAATAATGTAAAAGCAAAGACAATGATTGTAAAAAGTACTTAATTTCCGTCTCTCTCGGGTTTGTGCGGCTGTAAACTACTATTTATGCTTATTAATCCTGACCAAACCCTTGACCAAATTAAGGGCCTCCGAATAAGCTTTCAAACAAGGTATCATATGCCATAATTGGGCTTAAGATAAGTAAGTTAGGCCCATTTAAGTGAAGGAATATCGTGGACTGCGCATTGATCCGCGCCAGAGAACTCGGGACCCAATTTAGCCTTGATTTTGGCCTAATTTGACAATCACTAGTGGAAAATATACATTAGACGGTAAAGGTTTACGTCAGTTAACCAAAAACTAGACATTAAAAAGGGGGCGGTGGCAGTTTTGTAAATATCAGACTTCATTAATTCAATTTTAACGTCAGTTGTTTTAAGGACTGACGTTAAAAGTGAAGTGACTCACTTTTAACGTCAGTTCAATAAACAACTGACGTTAATAGTGAACGTTTTAACGTCAGTTCTTTATAGAACTGACGTTAAACGTGAGTCATTTCACTTTTAACGTCAGTCCTTACATCAACAGACGTTAAAGGTTATTTTAATAATTTTTTATCTATTATACGTACCCTTTCGCATTGCCTTCCTCAGTTTCAGTTTCACAATTGCTTTGATGTTTTGTGTTTCTGTTTTGAAAACTAAAATATATGTGCGAAGTATAAGTCGAATCAATAACCCAAACAGGATCTCATTCATGAAGTGTAATACTGATCGATCTGAGAAGATTGAAAGGGTTTAAAATCCTATAAAAAGTTACATTGAAAGGGTTTAAAATCCTAAACATTAAAGCTACATCCCATCAGAGAGTTTTATGAAATATGCCAAAGGGAAAACTATACTCCGGAGACCTCAGAAAATTGGGGGGCATGAGAGAGCTCAAGAGAGGCAAAAACAGGTGCACTAGATCTGTTTCAAGCAAAGGCAGTGGTTCTAGAGACTTCCATGACGGTCACTTGCTGCCAAAGCTAAGATTTTGGAACTATGACGCCCGAGCACCTGATTTGCCCTCCAGCAGCTGATTCTCCGGAAGGATGATAAGGTGAGCAACTCACATAATGTGGTTTACACAAACTTATCACCCATGTAATGTGATTTACACAAACTCAAAAGTTGTTTGACCATTAAGACAAAGATCTTTGACTCTAGGAATAGGAAGAAAGAGTGATGAAGTTAATCTCCATGGCACAGCCATATTGTGAAGCCGAAAATTAAAAGGATGGAAGGAAGATATTTATAGGAGCAGGGGATGAAGTTACTAAGCTATTCTGATTTTCTTGAAAACTTATCTATAAACTTAATGCTCATTAAGAGGATTAAGTTACAAGGTGCATGGGTAAGTAGCACAGTAGTCAAAGGAATGAATGTTTTTGCAGATATCTATACACTTTTAACGTCAGTTGTTTAAAAAAACTGACGTTAAAAGTGTTTTTAAAATAAAAAATATTTATTGTTAACGTCGAGTTTTTATACAACCGGCGTTAAAAGTGTGATTTTTACTTCAGTTAAATAAATAGCTGACGTAAATAATCCTATATATTATAAACGTAAATAATCCTTCAGTTACTAAGCTATTCTGATTTTCTTCAAAACTTATCTATAAAATAATGCTCATTAAGAGGATTAAGTTACAAGGCGCATGGGTAAGAAGCGCAGTAGTCAAAGGAATGAATGTTTTTGCAGATATCTATACACTTTTAACATCAGTTGTTTAAAAAAAACTGACGTTAAAAGTGTTTTTCAAATAAAAAATATTTATTGTTAACGTCGGTTTTTTATACAACTGACGTTAAAAGTGTGATTTTTACTTCAGTTAAATAAATAGCTGACGTAAATAATCCTATATATTAAAAACGTGCAGAATGAATATTGGAAATAATGTAATTAATATACGGGAACTTGGCAGTCATAAATTAACATAAATAAATTCTTGTGCAAATTAAAATAAATAAACACTTAACATAAAACAAGTTATATGTATAATCAAATCGTATGTCATTGAAGCGATTCATAAGTTAAAATTACATGATTAAAAGATAAAAAATTTCTGCAACATAGCCCTAAAATATAAAAAAGTTTTTGCATCAACATCATTTTCTTCTCAGTCCTGTCATCAAAACTCCAATGGATGCATCACCTCCCTCACTTGAATTCCATGATGCAAAGTAAATCCTCAGTCACTAGCAGCGAAAGCAAAGTGAAATGGATCTTTGCATCTTTCTTCTTCACTGGAATTCCTTGATGCATCGTCTTGAATCCATAGTCACTTGCTTCCAAAGCAAAGTGAAAGGGATGTGAGGGATGAAATAAAGTGAGAGAATCACATTACGTGATTCACCCAACCTTACCATCCATGTAATGTGATTTACACAACCTCAGAAATTGTTTGACCATTAAGACAAAGATCTTTGAGTCTAGGCATAGGAAGAAAGAGTGATGAAGTTAATCTCCATAGCAGAGCCATATTGTGAAGCACAAAAAATTAAAAGGATGGAAGGAAGCTATTTATAGGAGCAGTGGATGAAGTTACTAAGCTATTCTGATTTTCTTGAAAACTTATCTATAAACTTAATGCTCATTAAGAGGATTAGGTACAAGGTGAATGGGTAAGTAGCACAGTAGTCAAAGGAATGAATGTTTTTGCAGAAACTAATAAACTTTTAACGTCCGTTGTGTAATACAACTGAAGTAAGAAGTGTGAGTGTTTTTAACGTCAGTTTCTTAATACAACTGACGTTAAATATATGACCTTTAACGTCAGTTTTTACTAACAACTGATGTAAGAAGTGTGAGCGTTTTTAACGTCAGTTTCTTAAGACAACTGACGTTAAATATATGACCTTTAACGTCAGGTTTTACTAACAACTGACGTAAAATGTTGTTTTATTTTAATTATAACGTTTACACCCGCGCACCTTCTGCACTTCTCTGTACGTCTCTTTTCATCACGCTCAACCCTCACTCTCAACCCTCACTCTCGCTCTCACTCTGCCCTAATCGCGAGCTCATCTCCACCGCAACCACCGCAAGGGCTTCTTCGCCACCACCGTGAGGTACACTCTTAACCCCTAACTCTGTCTTTCCGCTCATTCTTTGCAATAACTTGACATCTCTCTTTCCCCTTCCCGCGCACTAACTCTCCTTGTCCCTCTGCTCTCAGTAACCACATCGAACGTTGGCCACCACTCGAGCTTCCCCCCCACCACCACGCGAGCGCCTATTTCTGGTGAGTCTTTAGGGCACATTTTTTTATTTTTGGTTTTGAGTGCATGCATGTTGCTCTGCTAGTTGAAACTGTAGTCTCAGTAGTTGAAACTTGAAACTGTGAGTTTGAGTTGTTTGGAATGTCTCTATTTTTGGTTTTGAGTGTATATTGAAACTGTAGTCTCGGTAGTTGTAACTTTAAACCGTGAGTATGAGTTGTTTGGAATGTCTCTATTTTTGGTTTTGAGTGCATATGTGTTGCTCTGCTGGTTGATCTGTCACGGCCGTGATGCTCATCACGTCTAGGCCCGTGATCAGTTCTGCCTATGAGGGTCTGGTTCAGTTGGCATGTTACAGCCGTGATGGACATTACGGCCAGGCCGTGACCAGTGCTTGGAAATCTTCAAAAACTATAGTTTTCAATCTCCCGTATTGTCCTTATATTGGATATATAGATGTTTTGTATATCTACAGGACCTATCTAGTTATTTTTATTTATACTTCTGTATTTATTTTGAGTTATAACCTATGTTAATACATATATATTGTTTCTGAACAGGCATACATATGGATCAGTCGGATAGCCCACATGCACGGGAGGACACTGTGGGGGTTTCGCAGGACCCGATCACGCCTACGCCTGATTCTAGTGTAAGTTTACATGTTATATAATATCTTTAGTCCTTCTTTTTAATGTAAGTTTATAATGTTACAACCCTCTATTTTATCATTTTTTTGTCCATACAGACATCACAGGCTCATAGGAAATGGGGTAGAGGAGCCACCTCGTTGAAGAAACTAGAGAAGGACATGCAAAGCGGACAGAAGCTTGAGGTGTCCTTCGATGCTAATCTAAATGCCCAGGGACCCCGTGCTAAAGAATTTAATAAGTGGGTGTTTCTACAAGCGAAGCAGCATGTAAGCATCAACTACAACCACTGGAATGACGTTCCACAGAACGTTAAGGATCAGATTTGGGAGGCTATCACGGTATTTTACCTTTACATTCATTTGATTTACATTATTAGATAATTATCCAAGTTATAATCCATCCAGTTGTTATGTATTTAATGTGTAGGTAGCTTGGACTGTGCCAAATGACGAGGATCATCGTCATAAATGTATGAAAATGGCATCAAAGCGTTGGAATGGGTTCAAGCATGATCTTACCAGGTACTATGTATCTGGGAAGAAGCGGCTTGATAAAATGTTCTCGGATTATCCCTGGATTGATCAGGATACTTGGGATATGTTTGCCAGGAGTCGACAGGATGGAGAATTTCAGGTTGGTTTGATTAAGTTAATTTTGTATGCTTATTATAGATCATTTAACTGTATTTAATTATGTGTTTTTGTTTGAGTAGGCTAAGGCAAATAAGGGTCTGAGAATCGGGCGAAGAACATCCACCGCCACACCATGTCTCAGGGTGGGTACCAGACTCGGATCGAGCAGATGATGGCGGATAGGCTGAGGGCGAAGCAGGAAGAGCACTCTGCTAGGATTGAAAGAGGAGAGGTGCCTGAGGGCACACCGTCAAGTCCTTCGTCGGGCATCGACCACGAGGATGTCTGGTTAGCCGGCCGCATGACAAAGACGGGATCTTTTAAAGTTGATGCCACTCGCGAAGTGGCAGATAAGATTGTAAGTAAATAATTAACTTGATTTCAATTGATATTTGTATAGATATTTGCAACACTTTTCACTTGCACGTTTTTTCATTTTTTTTCATTGTAGATGGATCTTAAAGCACAATCCTCCTAGGGCGCATTCGTCCCTTCGGGACGGCAGGACGTCTTGATGACTGCTCTAGGCAAGAAAGACCATCCTGGTCGGGTTCTCGGTGTTCCTGGGAACGTGACCATCAAAGAATATTATGGCAAGTCTGCTTCACGAAAGCGGGTGGTCGATCAAGCATCAATTTTGGGTGACATTACTCAGCACCTCATGTCCAACCCAGCTATTACAACACATCTGGTGCAAGGCTTAATATCCAACCCAGATTTCAAGCAGGCGGTTGCCAGAGAGCTTTCCTCCGTCGGTACATCCCAGGACACCGAAGGGCATGCCAACCCTTCACATGTGAGCACAAAAGAGAGTTTTAGTAGGGCGCCACATGTGGAGGACGATGAGTTGGCAGCTAGGGAGCGAGAGTTCGAAGTCCAACGCCATGAGCATGAGTTGTAAATGAAAAGGCGTGAGCTTGAGTTGGACTCCAAACGACGTGAGCTCGAAATGTTAACAAAGGTATGTATTCATTATTAATGTCCAAATTAGTCAAATAATTACTTGTGTTTTTTTTAATTATCAAAAACTTATCTATTTTATTTTTCCTAAACTGAAGGCCAAGTCGACGTCGGTGTCGCTGTCACCTATCACTCGTTTGTTCTCACTTGGTGAGGATTATGCGTTTGAGATTTTTGAATGTCCATTGGAGCACGATGGATGGGTGGCACGCCTAGTTCCTCGGAGGATATTTACCTTCTGTGGTGACGATCTCGGGAACGCCTGCAGAAATAACGTCTGGATGAACAGCAATGTTGTCAGTCTCTGGTACACGTAAGTTAATTTTAATTTTATAACTTATTTATTTTTGGTATTTTTCCATTTAAAAATTTATTTTAATTTCAATATATATATATTATGTAATTAACATCCACACCTTTTCATATCTTAGGTATCTCCATTGTCTTCAGCTTGATAAGGGCGTTGCATCAGTTTACGGCTTCTTAGATCTGTCAGTCCTTCTGTCCCAATTCTTTGCTGGCGATCCATTGAGTAAATACATAGGGAACTTGTTGGGAGAAAATCGGAAAGAATTATATCTAGCTCCCTACTGAATGAATGACCATTGGCAGTTGTTGGTACTTCACCCGTCTAGGCATACTGTCATATTCTTCTGCTCTCTCCACCAAGATCCGCCACCGAAGGTGGTGGAAGCTCTAAATAAGTAAGTAACTAATCTTAAATTTAATTTAAGTTTTAATATCTTAAATCTTAAATAAGTAATGTAAACGTAAAAACAATAATTGTAAAAGTTGTGTAATTTCCATCTCTCTGGCTTGTGCGGCTGTAAACTGCTATTTTTGCTTATTAATCCGGAGCTAACCCTAGACCAAATTAAGGGCCTCTGAATAAGCTTTCCAACAACGTATCATATGCCTTAATTGGGCTTAAGATGAGTAAGTTAGGCCCATTTAAGTGAAGGAACATCATGGACTGCGTATTGATCCGCGCCAGAGAACTCGGGACCCAATTTAGCCTTGATTTCGACCTAATTTGAGAATTCTTGTGAAACTTGAAATTCTAGGTCTCTTCCTTATCTTTCTAGGGACAGCAAGATCACCAAAATCCGATATCTGTAGCTATAGTTAGGCTCTTCATAAGGCAACAAGGTTAGGAGAAGTGAAAAATCCGAAAATTAACAATATTTAGCAATTAAGCACAATAATGTAAAAGCAAAAACAATGATTGTAAAAGTTGTCTAATTTCCGTCTCTCTCTAGCTTGTGCGGCTATAAATTGCTATTTATGCTTATTAAGCCTAACCTAACCCTACACCAAATTAAGGGCCTCTGAATAAGCTTTCCCACAAGGTATCATTTGACCTAATTGGGCTTAAGATGAGTAAGTTATGCCCATTTAATTGAAAGAACATCATGAACTGAGCACTAATCTGAGACAGAGAACTTGGGACCCAATTTAGCCTTGATTTTGGCCGAATTTGACAATTCTTGTGAAACCAGAAATTGTAGGTCTCTTCCTTATCTTTCTAAGGACAGCAAGATCACCAAAATCCGAAAATTAACATTGTTTAGCAATTAAGCCCAATAATGTAAACGTAAAAACAATGATTGTAAAAGTTGTCTAATTTCCGTCTCTCTCTGGCTTGTGCGACTGTAAACTGCTATTTATGCTTATGAATCCTGACCTAACCCTAGACCAAATTAAGGGCCTCGGAATAAGCTTTCCAACAAGGTATCGTATGCCTTGATTGGGCTTAAGATGAGTAAGTTAGGCCCATTTAAGTGAAGGAACATCATGGACTGCGCACTGATCCGCGCTAGAGAAGTTGGGACCCAATTTAGCCATGATTTTGGCCTAATTTGATAATTCTTGTGAAAACTGAATTTTGTGTTCTCTTCCTTATCTTTCTAGGGACAGCAAGATCACCAAAATCCGATATCTGTAGCTCTAGTTATGCTCTGCGCAAGGCAACAAGGTCAGGATGAGTGAAAAATCCGAAAATTAACAATGTTTAACAATTAAGCCCAATAATCTAAATGCAAAAACAATTATTGTAAAAATTATCTAATTTTCGTCTCTCTCTGGCTTGTACGGCTGTAAACTGCTATTTATGCTTATTAGTCATGTCCTAACCCTAGACCAAATTAAGGGCCTCTGAATAAGCATTCCAACAAGGTATCATATGCCTTAATTGGGCTTAAGATGAGTAAGTTAGGCCCATTTAAGTGAAGGAACATCATGGACTGTGTACTAATCCGCGCCAGAAAACTTGGGACCAAATTTAGCCTTGATTTTGGCCTAATTTGACAATTCTTGTGAAACATGAAATTGTAGGTCTCTTTCTTATCTTTCTAGGGACAACATGATCACCAAAATCCGATATCTGTAGCTCTAGTTATGCTTTGCGCAAGGTAACAAGGTCGGGATGAGTGAAAAATCCGAAAATTAACAATGTTTAGCAATTAAACCCAATTAAGCCCAATAATGTAAAAGCAAAAATAATGATTGTAAAAGTTGTGTAATTTCTGTCTCTCTCTGGGTTGTGCGGCTGTAAACTGCTATTTATGCTTATTATGCCTGACCTAACCCTAGACCAAATTAAGGGCCTCTGAATAAGCTTTCCAACAAGGTATCATATGCCTTAATTGGGGTTAAGATGAGTAAATTAGGCCCAATTAAGTGAAGGAACATCATGGACTGCACACTATTCCGCGCCAGAGAACTCGAGACCTAATTTAGCCTTGATTTTGGCATAATTTGACAATTCTTGGTAAACCTGAAATTGTAGGTCTCTTCCTTATCTTTCTAGGGACAGCAAGATCACCAAAATCCGATATCTGTAGCTCTAGTTATGCTATGAGTAAGGCAACAAGGTCAGGAGAAGTGAAAAATCCGAAAATTAACAATATTTAGCAATTAAGCCCAATAATGTAAAAGCAAAAACAATGATTGTAAAAGTTGTCTAATTTACGTCTCTCTCTGGCTTGTGCGGCTGTAAACTGCTATTTGTGCTTATTAATCCTGACCTAACCCTAGACCAAATTAAGGGCCTCTGAATAAGCTTTCCAACAAGGTATCATATGCCTTAATTGGGCTTAAGATGAGTAAGTTAGGCTCATTTAAGTGAAGGAACATCATGGACTGCGTACTGATCCGCGCCAGAGAACTCAGGACCCAATTTTACCTTGATTTTGGCCTAATTTGACAATTCTTGTGAAACCTGAAATTGTAGGTCTCTTCCTTATCTTTCTGGGGACAGCAAGATCACCAAAATCCGATATCTGTAGCTCTAGTTATGCTCTGCGCCAGGCAACAAGGTCAGGATGAGTTGAAAATCTGAAAATTAACAATGTTTAGGAATTAAGCCCAATAATGTAAAAGCAAAAATAATGATTGTAAAAGTTATGTAATTTCTGTCTCTCTCTGGCTTGTGCGGCTGTAAACTGCTATTTATGCTTATTAATCCTGACCTAACCCTAGACCAAATTAACGGCCTCTGAATAAGCTTTCCAACATGGTATCATATGCCTTAATTGGCTTAAGATGAGTAAGTTAGGTCCATTTAAGGGAAGGAACATCATGGACTGCGCACTGATCCGTTCCAGGGAACTCGGGACCCAATTTAGCCTTGATTTTGGCCTAATTTGACAATTCTTGTGAAACCTGAAATTATAGGTCTCTTCCTTATCTTTCTAGGGACAACAAGATCACCCAAATCCGATATCTGTAGATCTAGTTATGCTTTGCGCAAGGCAACAAGGTCAGGATGAGTGAAAAATCCGAAAATTAACAATGTTTAGCAATTAAGCCCAATAATGTAAAAGCAAAAATAATGATTGTAAAAGTTGTGTAATTTCCGTCTCTCTCTGACTTGTGTGGCTGTAAACTGCTATTTATGCTTATTAATCCTGACCTAACCTTAGACCAAATTAAGGGCCTCTGAATAAGCCTTCCCCAAGGTATCATTTGACCTAATTGGGCTTAAGATGAGTAAGTTATGCCCATTTAGGTGAAAGAACATCATGGACTGCACACTAATCTGAGACAGAGAACTTGGGACCCAATTTAGCCTTGATTTTGGCCTAATTTGACAATTCTTGTGAAACCTGAAATTGTAGGTCTCTTCCTTATCTTTCTAGGGACAACAAGATCACCAAAATCCGATATATGTAGCTCTAGTTATGCTATGCGCAAGGCAACAAGGTCAGGATGAGTGAAAAATCCGAAAATTAACAATGTTTAGCAATTAAACCCAATTAAGCCCAATAATGTAAAAGAATAACAATGATTGTAAAAGTTGTCTAATTTCCGTCTCTCTCTGGCTTGTGCGGCTGGAAACTGCTATTTATGCTTTTTAATCCTGACCTAACCCTATTCCAAATTAAGGGCCTCTGAATAAGCTTTCCAACAAGGTATCATATGCCTTAATTGGGCTTAAGATGAGTAAGTTAGGCCCATTTAAGTGAAGGAACATCATGGACTGCGCACTGATCCGTGCCATAGAACTCGGGACCTAATTTAGCATTGATTTTGGCCTAATTTGACAATTCTTGTGAAACCAGAAATTGTAGGTCTCTTCCTTATCTTTCTAGGGACAGTAAGATCACCAAAATCCGATATTTGTAGCTCTAGTTATGCTCTGCGCAAGGCAACAAGGTCAGGATGAGTGAAAAATCCTAAAATTAGCAATGCTAATCAAATAAGCCCAAAAATGTAAAAGCAAAAACAATGATTGTAAAAGTTGTCTAATTTCCGTCTCTCTCTGGCTTGTACGGCTGTAAACTGCTATTTATTCTTATTAATCATGACCTAACCCTAGACCAAATTAAGGACCTCTGAATAAGCTTTCCAACAAGGTATCATATGCCTTAATTAGGTTTAAGATGAGTAAGTTAGGCCCATTTAAGTGAAGGAACATCATGGACTGCGCACTGATCCGTGTCAGAGAACTCGGGACCCAATTTAGCCTTGATTTAAGCCTAATTTGACAATTCTTGTCAAACCTGAAATTGTAGGTCTCTTCCTTATCTTTCTAGGGACAGCAAGATCACCATAATCCGATATCTGTAGCTCTAGTTATGCTCTGAGCAAGGAAACAAGGTCATGATGAGTGAAAAATCCGGAAATTAACAAAGTTATCAATTAAGCCCAATTAAACCCAGTAATGTAAAAACAAAAACAATGACTGTAAAAGTTGTCTAATTCCCGTCTCTCTCTGGCTTGTGCGGCTGTAAACTGCTATTTATTCTAATTAATCCTCACCTAACCCTACACCAAATTAAGGGCCTCTGAATAAGCTTTCCAACAAGGTATCAGATGCCTTAATTGGGCTTAAGATGAGTAAGTTAGGCCCTTTTAAGTGAAGGAACATCATGGATTGCGCACTAATCCGTGCCAGAGAACTCGGGACCCAATTTAGCCTTGATTTTGGCCTAATTTGACAATTCTTGGGAAACCTGAAATTGTAGGTCTCTTCCTTATTTTTATAGGGACAGCAAGATCACCAAAATTAACAATGTGTAGCTCTAGTTATGCGCCGCGCAAGGCAACAAGGTCAAGATGAGTGAAAAATCCGAAAATTAACAATGTTTAACAATTAAGCGCTATAATGTAAAAGCAAAAACAATGATTGTAAAAGTTGTCTAATTTCCGTCTCTCTCTGGATTGTACGGCTGTAAACTACTATTTATGCTTATTAATCCTGACCTAACCCTAAACCAAATTAAGGGCCTCTCAATAAGCTTTCCAACAAGGTATCATACGCCTTAATTAGGCTTAAGATGAGTAAGTTAGGCCCATTTAAGTGAAGGAACATCATGGACTGCGCACTGATCCTCTCCAGAAAACTCGGGAACCAATTTAGCCTTGATTTTGGGCTAATTTAACAATTCCCTTGAAACCTGAAATTGTAGGTCTCTTCCTTATCTTTCTACGGACAGCAAGATCACCGAAATCCGATTTCTGTAGCTCTAGTTATGCTCTGCGCAAGGCAACAAGGTCAGGATGAGTGAAAAATCCGAAAATTAACAATGTTTAGCAATTAAGCCGAATAATGTAAAAGCAAAAACAATGGTTTTAAAAGTTGTCTAATTTTCGTCTCTCTCTGGCTTGTGCGGCTGTTAACTGCTATTTATGCTTCTTAATCCTTACCTAACCCTAGACCTAATAAAGGGCCTCTGAATAAGCTTTCCAACAAGGTATCCTATGCCTTAATCGGGCTTAAGATGAGTAAGTTAGGCCAATTTAAGCGAAGAAACATCATGGACTGCGCACTGATCCGCGCCAGAGAACTCGGGACCAATTTTGCCTTGATTTTGGCCTAATTTGGCAATTCTTGTGAAACTTGAAATTGTAGGTCTCTTCCTTATCTTTCTAGCGACAGCAAGATCACCAAAATCCGATATCTGTAGCTCCAGTTATGCTCTGCACAAGGCAACAAGGTCAGGATGAGTGAAAAATCCGAAAATTAATAATGTTTAGCAATTAAGCCCAATAATGTAAAAGCAAAAAGAATGATTGTAAAAGTTGTCTAATTTCCGTATCTCATTGGACTGTATGGCTGTAAACGGCTATTTATGCTTTTTAATCCTGGCCTAACACAAGACGAAATTAAGGGCTTCTGAATAATCTTTCCAACAAGATATCATATGCCTTAATTGGGCTTAAGATGAGTAAGTTAGGCCCATTTCAGTGAAGGAACATCATGGACTCCACAATGATCCACGCCAGAGAACTTGGGAACCAATTTAAGCTTGATTTTGGGCTAATTTGACAATTCTCTTGAAACCTGAAATTGTAGGACTCTTCCTTATCTTTCTAGGGACAGCAAGATCACCAAAATCCGATATCTGTAGGTCCAGTGATGCTCTGCGCAAGGCAACAAGGTCAGGATGAGTTGAAAATCCGAAAGTTAACAATGTTTAGCAATTAAGGCGAATAATGTAAAAGCAAAAACAATGTTTGTAAAAGTTGTCTAATTTCCGTCTCCCTCTGGATTGTACGGCTTTAAAATACTTTTTAATGTAATTAATTATGACCTAACACTACAACAAATTAAGGGCATCTGATTAAGTTTTCCAACAAGGTATCATATGCCTTAATTGGGCTTAAGATGAGTAAGTTAGGCCCATTTATATGATGCAACATCATGGATTGCGCACTGATCCGCGCCTGAGAACTCGGGACCCAACTTAGCCTTGATTTTGGCCTAACTTGACAATTCTTGTGAAACCTGAAATTGTAGGCCTCTTCCTTATCTTTCTAGGGACATCAAGATCACCAAAATCCGATATCTGTAGCTCTAGTTATGCTCTGCGCAAGGCAACAAGGTCATGATGAGTGAAAAATCCAGAAATTAACAATGTTACCAATTAATCCCAATTAAGCCCAATAATGTAAAAGCAAAAACAATGATTGTAAAAGTTGTCTAATTTTCGTCTCTCTCTGGCTTGTGCGGCTGTAAACTGCTATTTATTCTTATTAATCCTGACCTAACCCTACACCAAATTAAGGACCTCTGAATAAGCTTTCCAACATGGTATTATATGCCTTAATTGGGCTTAAGATGAGTAAGTTAGTCACATTTAAGTGAAGGAACATCATGGACTGCGCCCTGATCCGCGACAGAGAACTCGGGACCCAATTTAGCCTTGATTTTGGCCTAATTTGACAATTCTTGTGACACCTAAAATTGTAGGTCTCTTCCTTATCTTTCTAGGGACAGCAAGATCACCAAAATCCGATATCTGTAGCTCTAGTTATGCTCTGCGAAAGCCAACAAGGTCAGGATGAGTGAAAAATCCGAAAATTAACAATGTTTAGCAATTAAGCCCAATAATGTAAAAGCAAAAACAATGATTGTAAAAGTTGTCTAATTTCCGTCTCTCTCTGGCTTGTGCGGCTGTAAACTGCTATTTATGCTTATTAATCCTGACCTAACCTTAGACCAAATTAAGGGCCTCTGAATAAGCTTTCAACAAGGTATCATATGCCTTAATTGGGCTTAAGATGAGTTAGTTGGGCCTATTTAAGTGAAGGAACATCTTGGACTGCGCACTCATCCGCTCCAGAGAAATCGGGACCCAATTTAGCCTTGATTTTGGCCTACTTTGACAATTCTTGTGAAACCTGAAATTGTAGGTCTCTTCCTTACCTTTCTAAGGACAGTAAGATCACCAAAATCCGATATCTGTAGCTCTAGTTATGCTATGCGCAATGCAACAAGGTCAGGATGAGTGAAAAATTCGAAAATTAACAATGATTAGTAATTATGCCCAATTAAGCCCAATAATGTAAATGCAAAAAACAATGATTGTAAAAGTTGTCTAATTTCCGTCTCTCTCTGGATTGTGCGGCTGTAAACTGCTATTAATACTTATTAATCCTGACCTAACCCTAGACCAAATTAAGGGGCTCTAAATAAGTTTTCCAACAAGGTATCATATGCCTTAATTGTTCTTAAGATGAGTAAGTTAGGCCCATTTAAGTGAAGGAACATCATGGACTGCGCACTGATCCGTACCAGAGAACTCGGGACCCAATTTAGCCTTGATTTTGTCCAAATTTGACAATTCTTGTAGGCCTGTTCCTTATCTTTCTATGGACAGCAAGATCACCAAAATCCGATATTTGTAGCTCTAGTTATGCTCTGCGCAAGGAAACAAGGTCAGGATGAGTGGAAAATCCTAAAATTAACAATGTTTAGCAATTAAGCCCAACATTGTAAAAGCAAAAATAATGATTGTAAAAGTAGTGTAATTTCTGTCTCTCTCTGTCTTGTGTGGCTGTAAACTGCTATTTATGCTTATTAATCCTGACCTAACCCTAGACTAAATTAAGGGCCTCTGAATAAGCTTTCCAACAAGGTATCATTTGACCTAATTGGGCTTAAGATGAGTAAGTTATGCCCATTTAAGTGAAAGAACATCATGGACTGCGCACTAATCTGAGACAGAGAACTTGGGACCCAATTTAGCCTTGATTTTGGCCTAATTTGACAATTCTTGTGAAACCAGAAATTGTAGGTCTCTTCCTAATCTTTCTAGGGACAGTAAGATCACCAAAATCCGATATCTGGAGCTCTAGTTATGTTCTGCACAAGGAAACAAGGTCAAGATGAGTGAAAACTCCGAAAATTAACAATATTTAGCAATTAAGCCCAATTAAGCCCAATAATGTAAACGTAAAAACAATGATTGTCAAGGTTGTCTAATTTCCATCATGGACTGCGCACTAATCTGCGCCACAGAACTCGGGACCAAATTTAGCCTTGATTTTGGCATAATTTGACAATTCTTGTGAAACCTGAAATTGTTGGTCTCTTCCTTATCTTTTTAGGGACAGCAAGATCACCAAAATCCGATATCTATAGCTCCTGTTATGGTCTGCGCAAGGCAACAAGGTCAGGATGAGTGAAAAAACCTAAAATTAACAATGTTTAGCAATTAAGCCCAATAATGTAAAAGCAAAAACAATGATTATAAAAGTAGTCTAATTTTCGTCTCTCTCTGGCCTGTGCGGCTGTAAACTGCAATTTATGCTTATTAATCCTGACCCAACCCTAGACCAAATTAAGGGCCTCTCAATAAGCTTTCCAACAAGGTATCATACGCCTTAATTGGGCTTAAGATTAGTTAGTTAGGCCCATTTAAGTGAAGGAACATCATGGACTGCGCACTGATCCGCGCCAGAGAACTCGGGACCCTATTTTGCCTTTATTTTGTCCTAATTTGACAATTCTTGTGAAACCTGAAATTGTAGGCCTCTTCCTAATCTTTCTAGGGACAGCAAGATCACCAAAATCCGATATCGGTAGCTCTAGTTATGCTCTGCGCAAGGCAACAAGGTCAGGATGAGTTGAAAATCTGAAAATTAACAATGTTTAGGAATTAAGCCCAAAAATGTAAAAGCAAAAATAATGATTGTAAAAGTTGTGTAATTTCCGTCTCTCTGGCTTGTGCGGCTCTAAACTGTTATTTATGCTTATTAATCCTGACATAACAATTGACCAAATTAAGGGCCTCTGAATAAGCTTTCCAACAAGGTATCATATGCCTTAATTGGGCTTAAGATGTGTAAGTTAGGCCCATTTAAGTGAAGGAGCATCATGGACTGCGCACTAATCCGTGCCAGGGAACTCGGGACCCAATTTATCCTTGATTTTGGCCTAATTTGACAATTCTTGTGAAAGCTGAAATTGTAGGTCTCTTCCTTATCTTTCTAGGGACAGCAAGATCACCAAAATCCGATATATGTAGCTCTAGTTATGCTCTGCGCAAGGCGACAAGGTCACGATGGGTGAAAATTCCAAAAATTAACAATGTTTGACAATTAAGGCCAATTAAGCCCAATAATGTAAAAGCAAAAACAATGATTGTAAAAGTTGTCTAATTTCCATCTCTCCCTGGCTTGTGAGGCTGTAAACTGCTATTTATGCTTATTAATCCTTACCTAACCCCAGACCAAATTAAGGGCCTCTGAATAAGCTTTCCAACAAGGTCTCATTTGTCTTAATTGGGCTTAAGATGAGTAAGTTAGGCCCATTTAAGTGAAGAAACATCATGGACTGCGCACTGATCCGCGCCAGAGAACTCGGGACCCAATTTAGCCTTGATTTTGGCCTAATTTGACAATTCCTGGGAAACGTGAAACTGTAGGTCTCTTCCTAATCTTTCTAGGGACAGCAAGATCACCAAAATCCGATATCTATAGCTCTAGTTATGTTCTGCGCAAGGCAACAAGGTCAGGATGAGTGAAAAATCCAAAAATTTACAATGTTTAGCAATTAAGCCCAATAATGTAAAAGCAAAAATAATGATTGTAAAAGTTATCTAATTTCCGTCTCTCTCTGGCTTTTACGGCTGTAAATTGCTACTTATGCATATTAATCATGACCTAACCCTAGACCAAATTAGGGGCCTCTGAATAAGCTTTCCAGCAAGGCATCATATGCCTTAATTGGGCTTAAGAAGAGTAAGTTAGGCCCATTTAAGTGAAGGAACATCATGGACTGCACACTGATCAGCGCTAGAGAACTCAGGATCCAATTTAGCCTTATTTTTGCCTAATTTGACATTTCTTGTGAAGCCTGTAATTGTAGGTCTCTTCCTTATCTTTCTAAAGACGGCAAGATCACCAAAATCCGATATCTGTAGCTCTAGTTATGCTCTGCGCAAGGCAACAAGGTCCGGATGACTGAAAAATCCAAAAATTTACAATGTTTAGCAATTAAGCCCAATAATGTAAAAGTAAAAATAATGATTGTAAAAGTTATCTAATTTCCGTCTCTTTCTGGATTGTGCGGCTGTAAACAGCTATTTATGCTTATTAATCCTGACCTAACCCTAGACCAAATTAAGGGCCTCTGAATAAGCTTTCCAACAAGTTATCATATGCCTTAATTGGGATTAAGATGAGTAAGTTAGGCCTATTTAAGTGAAGGATCATCATGGACCGCGCACTGATCCGAGCCAGAGAACTCGGGACCCAATTTAGCCTTGAATATGGCCTAATGTGACAATTTTTGTGAAACCTGAAATTGTAGGTCTCTTCCTTAACTTTCTAGGGACATCAAGATCACCAAAATCCGATATCTGTAGCCCTAGTTATGCTCTGCGCAAGGCAACAAGTTCAGGATGTGTGAAAAATCCGAAAATTAACAATGTTTAGCAATTAAGCCCTATAATGTAAAAGCAAAAAACAATGACTGTAAAAGTTGTCTAATTTTCGTCTCTCACTGGCTTGTGCGGCTGTAAACTGCTATTAATGCTTTTTAATCCTGACCTAACCCTAGACCAAATTAAGGGCCTCTGAATATGCTTTCCAACAAGGTATCATATGCCTTAATTGGGCTTAAAATGAGTAAGTTAGGCCCATTTAAGTGAAGGAACATCATGGACTGCGTATTGATCCGTGCCAGAGAACTCGGGACCTAATTTAGCATTGATTTTGGCCTAATATAACAATTCTTGTGAAACCTGAAATTGTAGGTCTCTTCCTTATCTTTCTAGGGACAGCAAGATCACCAAAATCCGATATCTGTAGCTTTAGTTATGCTCTGCGCAAGGTAACAAGGTCAGGATGAGTGAAAAATCCGAAAATTAACAATGTTTGGCAATTAAGCCCAATTAAGTCCAATAATGTAAATGCAAAAACAATGATCGTAAAAGTTGTCTAATGTCTATCTTTCTCTGTCTTGTGCGGCTGTAAACTGCAATTTATGCTTATTAATCCTGACCTAACCCTAGACCAAATTAAGGGCCTCTGAATAAGCTTTCCAACATGGTATCATTTGCCTTAATTGGGCTTAAGATGAGTAAGTTAGGCCCATTTAAGTGAAGGAACATCATGGACTGCGCACTGAATAGCCCTAAAGAACTCGGGATCAAATTTAGCTTTGATTTTGGACTAATTTGACAATTCTTGCGAAACCTGAAATTGTAGGTCTCTTCCTTATCTTTCTACGGACAGCAAGATCACCAAAATCCGATATCTGTAGCTCCAGTTATGCTCTGCTCATGGCAACAAGGTCAGGACGAGTGAAAAATCCGAAAATTAACAATTTTTAGCAATTAAGCCCAATTAAGTCCAATAATGTAAATGCAAAAACAATGGTCGTAAAAGATGTCTAATTTCCGTCTCTCTCTGGCTGGTGCGGCTGTAAACTGCTATTTATGCTAATTAATCCTGACCTAACCCTAGACCAAATTAAGGGCATCTGAATAAGATTTCCAACAAGATATCATATGCCTTAATTGGGCTTAAGATGAATAGGTTAGGCCCATTTAAGTGAAGGAACATCATGGACTGCGTACCGATCCGCACCAGAGAACTTAGGACCCAATTTAGCCTTTATTTTTGCATAATTTGACAATTCTTGTGACACCAGAAATTGTAGGTCTCTTCCTTATCTTTCTAGGGACGGCAAGATCACCAAAATCTGATATCTGTAGCTCTAGCTATGCTCTGCGCAAGGCAATAAGGTCAGGATGAGTGAAAAATCCTAAAATTAGCAATGCTAATCACTTAAGCCCAATAATGTAAAAGCAAAAACAATGATTGTAAAAGTTGTCTAATTTCCGTCTCTCTCTGGCTTGTACGGCTGTAAACTGCTATTTGTTCTTATTACTCCTGACCTAACCCTAGACCAAATTAAGGGCCTCTGAATAAGCTTTCCAACAAGGTATCATATGCCTTAATTAGGTTTAAGATGAGTAAGTTAAGCCCATTTAAGTGAAGGAACATCATGGACTGCGCACTGATCCTCGCTAGAAAACTCGGGAACCAATTTAGTCTCGATTTTGGGCTAATTTGACAATTCCCTTGAAACCTAAAATTGTAGGTCTCTTCCTTATCTTTCTACGGACAGCAAGATCACCGATATCCGATTTCTGTAGCTCTAGTTATGCTCTGCGCAAGGCAACAAGGTCAGGATTAGTGAAATATCTGAAAATTAACAATGTTTAGCAATTAAGCCGAATAATGTAAAAGCAAAAACAATGATTGTAAAAGTTGTCTAATTTTTGTCTCTCTCTGGCTTGTGCGGCTGTAAACTGCTATTTATGCTTATTAATCATGACCTAACCCTGGACCAAATTAAGAGCCTCTGAATAAGCATTCAACAAGGTATCATATGCCTTAATTGGGCTTAATATGGTTAAGTTAGGCCAATTTAAGTGAAGGAACATCATGGACTGCGCACTGATCCACGCCAGAGAACTCGGGACCCAAGTTAGCCTTGATTTTGGCCTAATTTGACAATTCTTGTGCAACCTGAAATTGTAGGTCTCTTCCTTATCTTTCTACGGACAGCAAGATCACCGAAATCCGATATCTGTAGTTATAGTTATGCTCTTCGCATGGCAACAAGGTCAGGCTGAGTGAAAAATCCGAAAATTAACAATGTTTAGCAATTAAGCCAAATTAAGCCCAGTAATGTAAAAGTAAAAACAATGACTGTAAAAGTTGTCTAATTTCCGTCTCTCTCTGGCTTGTGCGGCTGTAAACTGCTATTTATTCTAATTAATCCTCAGCTAACCCTACACCAAATTAAGGGCCTCTGAATAAGCTTTCCAACAAGGTATCATATGCCTTAATTGGGCTTAAGATGAGTAAGTTAGGCCCTTTTAAGTGAAGGAACATCATGGATTGCGCACTAATCCGCGCCAGAGAACTCGTGACCCAATTTAGCCTTGATTTTGGTCTAATTTGACAATTCTTGTGCAACCTGAAATTGTAGGTCTCTTACTTATTTTTATAGGGACAGCAATATCACCAAAATCCGATATCTGTAGCTTTAGTTATGCTCCGCGCAAGGCAACAAGGTCAAGATGAGTGAAAAATCCGAAAATTAACAATGTTTAGCAATTAAGCGCTATAATGTAAAAGCAAAAACAATGATTGTAAAATTTGTCTTATTTCCGTCTCTCTCTTGATTGTACGGGTGTAAACTACTATTTATACTTATTAATCCTGACCTAACCCTAGACCAAATTAAGGGCCTCTAAATAAGCTTTCCAACAAGGTATCATATGCCTTAATTGGGCTTAAGATGAGTAAGTTAGGCCCATTTAAGTGAAGGAACATCATGGACTGCGCACTGATCCTCGCCAGAAAACTCGGGAACCAATTTAGCCTTGATTTTGGGCTAATTTGACAATTCCCTTGAAACCTGAAATTGTAGGTCTCTTCCTTATCTTTCTACGGACAGCAAGATCACCGAAATCCGATTTCTGTAGCTCTAGTTATGCTCTGCGCAAGGCAACAAGGTCAGGATGAGTGAAAAATCCGAAAATCAACAATGTTTAGCAATTAAGCTGAATAATGTAAAAGCAAAAACAATGATTGTAAAAGTTGTCTAATTTTTGTCTCTCTCTGGCTTGTGCGGCTGTAAACTGCTATTTATGCTTCTTAATCCTTACCTAACCCTAGACCTAATAAAGGGCCTATGAATAAGCTTTCCAACAAGGTATCCTATGCCTTAATCGGGCTTAAGATGAGTAAGTTAGGCCAATTTAAGTGAAGAAACATCATGGACTGCGCACTGATCCGTGCCAGAGAACTCGGGACCAATTTTGCCTTGATTTTGGCCTAATTTGGCAATTCTTGTGAAACCTGAAATTGTAGGTCTCTTCCTTATCTTTCTAGCGACAGTAAGATTACCAAAATCCGATAACTGTAGGTCTAATTATGCTCTGCGCTAGGCAACAAGGTCAGGATGAGTGAAAAATTCGAAAATTAACAATGTTTAGCAATTAAGCCCAATAATGTAAAAGCAAAAACAATGATTGTAAAAGTTGTCTAATTTCCGTCTCTCTCTGGCTTGAGCGGCTGTAAACGGCTATTTGTGCATATTAATCCTGACCTAACCTTAGACCAAATTAAGGGCCTCTGAATAAGCTTTCAACAAGGTATCAAATGCCTTAATTGGGCTTAAGATGAGTTAGTTAGGCCTATTTAAGTGAAAGAACATCATGGACTGCGTACTGATCCGCTCCAGAGAAATCGGGACCCAATTTAGCCTTGATTTTGGCCTACTTTGACAATTCTTGTGAAACCTGAAATTGTAGGTCTCTTCCTTACCTTTCTAAGGACAGTAAGATCACCAAAATCCGATATCTGTAGCTCTAGTTATGCTCTGCGCAATGCAACAAGGTCAGGATGAGTGAAAAATTCGAAAATTAACAATGATTAGTAATTAAGCCAAATTATGCCCAATAATGTAAATGCAAAAAACAATGATTGTAAAAGTTGTCTAATTTCCGTCTCTCTCTAGATTGTGTGGCTGTAAACTACAATTAATGCTTATTAATCCTGACCTAACCCTAGACCAAATTAAGGGCCTCTGAATAAGCTTTCCAACAAGGTATCATATTCCTTAATTGGGCTTAAGATGAGTAAGTTAGGCCCATTTAAGTGAAGGAACATCATGGACTGCGCACTGATCCGCACCAGAGAACTCGGGACCCAATTTAGCCTTGGTTTTGGCCTAATTTGACAATTCTTGTCATACCTGAAATTGTAGGTCTCTTCCTTATCTTTCTAAGGACAGCAAGATCACCAAAATCCGATATTTGTAGCTCTAGTTATGCTCTGCTTAAGGCAACATGGTCAGGATGAGTGGAAAATCCGAAAATTAACAATGTTTAGTAATTAAGCACAATTAAGCCCAATAATGTAAATGCAAATAACAATGATTGTAAAAGTTGTCTAATTTCCGTCTCTCTCTGGCTTATGCGGCTGTAAACTGCTATTAATGCTTATTAATCCTGACCTAACCCAACACCAAATTAAGGGTCTCTGAATAAGCTTTCCAACAAGGTATCATATGCCTTAATTGCACTTAAGATGAGTAAGTTAGGCCCATTTAAGTGAAGGATCATCATGGACTGCGCACTGATCCGCTCCAGAGAACTCGGGACCCAACTTAGCCTTGATTTTGGTCTAATTTGACAATTCTTGTGAAACCTGAAATTGTAGGTCTCTTCCTTATCTTTCTAGGGACAGCAAGATCACCATAATCCGATATCTGTAGCTCTAGTTATGCTCTGAGCAAGGAAACAAGGTCATGATGAGTGAAAAATCCGGAAATTAACAAAGTTATCAATTAAGCCCAGTAATGTAAAAGCAAAAACAATGACTGTAAAAGTTGTCTAATATCCGTCTATCTCTGGCTTGTGCGGCTGTAAACTGCTATTTATTCTAATTAATCCTCACCTAACCCTACACCAAATTAAGGGCCTCTGAATAAGCTTTCCAACAAGGTATCATATGCCTTAATTGGGGTTAAGATGAGTAAGTTAGGCCCTTTTAAGTAAATGAACATCATGGATTGCGCACTAATCCGCGCCAGAGAACTCGGGACCCAATTTAGCCTTGATTTTGGTCTAATTTGACAATTCTTGTGAAACCTGAAATTGTAGGTGTCTTCCTTATTTTTATAGGGACAGAAATATCACCAAAATCCGATATGTGTAGCTTTAGTTATGCTCCGCGCAAGGCAACAAGGACAAGATGAGTGAAAAATCCGAAAATTAACAATGTTTAGCAATTAAGCGCTATAATGTAAAAGCAAAAATAATGATTGTAAAAGTTGTCTAATTTCCGTCTCTCTCTTGATTGTACGGCTGTAAATTACTATTTATACTTATTAATCCTGACCTAACCCTAGACCAAATTAAGGGCCTCTAAATAAGCTTTCCAACAAGGTATCATATGCCTTAATTGGGCTTAAGATGAGTAAGTTAGGCCCATTTAAGTGAAGGAACATCATGGACTGCGTACTGATCCTCGCCAGAAAACCCGGGAACCAATTTAGCCTTGATTTTGGGCTAATTTGACAATTCCCTTGAAACCTGAAATTGTAGGTCTCTTCCTTATCTTTCTACGGACAGCAAGATCACCGAAATCCGATTTCTGTAGCTCTAGTTATGCTCTGCGCAAGGCAACAAGGTCAGGATGAGTGAAAAATCCGAAAATCAACAATGTTTAGCAATTAAGCTGAATAATGTAAAAGCAAAAACAATGATTGTAAAAGTTGTCTAATTTTTGTCTCTCTCTGGCTTGTGCGGCTGTAAACTGCTATTTATGCTTCTTAATCCTTACCTAACCCTAGACCTAATAAAGGGCCTCTGAATAAGCTTTCCAACAAGGTATCCTATGCCTTAATCGGGCTTAAGATGAGTAAGTTAGGTCAATTTAAGTGAAGAAACATCATGGACTGCGCACTGATCCGTGCCAGAGAACTCGGGACCAATTTTGCCTTGATTTTGGCCTAATTTGGCAATTCTCGTGACACCTGAAATTGTAGGTCTCTTCCTTATCTTTCTAGCGACAGCAAGATCACCAAAATCCGATAACTGTAGGTCTAATTATGCTCTGCGCAAGGCAACAAGGTCAGGATGAGTGAAAAATCCGAAAATTAACAATGTTTAGCAATTAAGCCCAATAATGTAAAAGCAAAAACAATGATTGTAAAAGTTGTCTAATTTCCATCTCTCTCTGGCTTGAGCGGCTGTAAACTGCTATTTGTGCATATTAATCCTGACCTAACCTTAGACCAAATTAAGGGCCTCTGAATAAGCTTTCAACAAGGTATCAAATGCCTTAATTGGGCTTAAGATGAGTTAGTTAGGCCTATTTAAGTGAAAGAACATCATGGACTGCGTACTGATCCGCTCCAGAGAAATCGGGACCCAATTTAGCCTTGATTTTGGCCTACTTTGACAATTCTTGTGAAACCTGAAATTGTAGGTCTCTTCCTTACCTTTCTAAGGATAGTAAGATCACCAAAATCCGATATCTGTAGCTCTAGTTATGCTCTGCGCAATGCAACAAGGTCAGGATGAGTGAAAAATTCGAAAATTAACAATGATTAGTAATTAAGCCCAATTATGCCCAATAATGTAAATGCAAAAAACAATGATTGTAAAAGTTGTCTAATTTCCGTCTCTCTCTAGATTGTGCGGCTGTAAACTACAATTAATGCTTATTAATCCTGACCTAACCCTAGACCAAATTAAGGGCCTCTGAATAAGCTTTCCAACAAGGTATCATATTCCTTAATTCGGCTTAAGATGAGTAAGTTAGGCCCATTTAAGTGTAGGAACATCATGGACTGCGCACTGATCCGCACCAGAGAACTCGGGACCCAATTTAGCCTTGGTTTTGACCTAATTTGACAATTCTTATGAAACCTGAAATTGTAGGTCTCTTCCTTATCTTTCTAAGGACAGCAAGATCACCAAAATCCGATATTTGTAGCTCTAGTTATGCTCTGCTTAAGGCAACATGGTCAGGATGAGTGGAAAATCCGAAAATTAACATTGTTTAGTAATTAAGAACAATTAAGCCCAATAATGTAAATGCAAATAACAATGATTGTAAAAGTTGTCAAATTTCCGTCTCTCTCTGGCTTATGCGGCTGTAAACTGCTATTAATGCTTATTAATCCTGACCTAACCCAACACCAAATTAAGGGTCTCTGAATAAGCTTTCCAACAAGGTATCATATGCCTTAATTGCGCTTAAGATGAGTAAGTTAGGCCCATTTAAGTGAAGGACCATCATGGACTGCGCACTGATCCGCTCCAGAGAACTCGGGACCCAACTTAGCCTTGATTTTGGTCTAATTTGACAATTCTTGTGACACCTGAAATTGTAGGTCTCTATCTTTCTAGGGACAGCAAGATCACCATAATCCGATATCTGTAGCTCTAGTTATGCTCTGAGCAAGGAAACAAGGTCATGATGAGTGAAAAATCCGGAAATTAACAAAGTTATCAATTAAGCCCAGTAATGTAAAAGTAAAAACAATGACTGTAAAAGTTGTCTAATTTCCGTCTCTCTCTGGCTTGTGCGGCTGTAAACTGCTATTTATTCTAATTAATCCTCAGCTAACCCTAGACCAAATTAAGGGCCTCTGAATAAGCTTTCCAACAAGGTATCATATGCCTTAATTGGGGTTAAGATGAGTAAGTTAGGCCCTTTTAAGTAAATGAACATCATGGATTGCGCACTAATCCGCGCCAGAGAACTCGGGACCCAATTTAGCCTTGATTTTGGTCTAATTTGACAATTCTTGTGAAACCTGAAATTGTAGGTGTCTTCCTTATTTTTATAGGGACAGCAATATCACCAAAATCCGATATGTGTAGCTTTAGTTATGCTCCGCGCAAGGCAACAAGGACAAGATGAGTGAAAAATCCGAAAATTAACAATGTTTAGCAATTAAGCGCTATAATGTAAAAGCAAAAATAATGATTGTAAAAGTTGTCTAATTTCCGTCTCTCTCTTGATTGTACGGCTGTAAATTACTATTTATACTTATTAATCCTGACCTAACCCTAGACCAAATTAAGGGCCTCTAAATAAGCTTTCCAACAAGGTATCATATGCCTTAATTGGGCTTAAGATGAGTAAGTTAGGCCCATTTAAGTGAAGGAACATCATGGATCTGCGACCGATCCTCGCTTAAAACTCGGGAACTAATTTAGCCTTGATTTTGGGCTAATTTGACAATTCCCTTGAAACCTGAAATTGTAGGTCTCTTCCTTATCTTTCTACGGACAGCAAGATCACCGAAATCCGATTTCCGTAGCTCTAGTTATGCTCTGCACAAGGAAACAAGGTCAGGATGAGTGAAAAATCCGAAAATTAACAATGTTTAGCAATTAAGCCGAATAATGTAAAAGCAAAAACAATGATTGTAAAAGTTGTCTAATTTTTGTCTCTCTCTGGCTTGTGCGGCTGTAAACTGCTATTTATGCTTCTTAATCCTTACCTAACCCTAGACCTAATAAAGGGCCTCTGAATAAGCTTTCCAACAAGGTATCCTATGCCTTAATCGGGCTTAAGATGAGTAAGTTAGGCCAATTTAAGTGAAGAAACATCATGGACTGCACACTGATCCGTGCCAGAGAACTCGGGACCAATTTTACCTTGATTTTGGCCTAATTTGGCAATTCTTGTGAAACCTGAAATTGTAGGTCTCTTCTTTATCTTTCTAGCGACAGCAAGATCACCAAAATCCGATAACTGTAGGTCTAATTATGCTCTGCGCAAGGCAACAAGGTCAGGATGAGTGAAAAATCCGAAAATTAACAATGTTCAGCAATTAAGCCCATTAATGTAAAAGCAAAAACAATGATTGTAAAAGTTGTCTAATTTCCGTCTCTCTCTTGCTTGTGCGGCTGTGAACTGCTATTTGTGCTTATTAATCCTGACCTAACCTTAGACCAAATTAAGGGCCTCTAAATAAGCTTTCCAACAAGGTATCATATGCCTTAACTGGGCTTAAGATGAGTAAGTGAGGCCCATTTAAGTGAAGGAACATCATGGACTGCGTACTGATCCGTGCCAGAGAACTCGGGACCCAATTTGGCCTTGATTTTGGCCTAATTTGACAATTCTTGTGAAACCAGAAATAGGTCTCTTCCTTATCTTTCTAGGGACAGCAAGATCACCAAAATCCGATATCTGTAGCTCTAGTTATGCTTGCGCAATGTAACAAGGTCAGGATGAGTGAAAAATTCGAAAATTAACAATGATTAGTAATTAAGCCCAATTATGCCCAATAATGTAAATACAAAAAACAATGATTGTAAAAGTTGTCTAATTTCCGTCTCTCTCTAGATTGTGCGGCTGTAAACTACAATTAATGCTTATTAATCCTGACCTAACCCTAGACCAAATTAAGGGCCTTTGAATAAGCTTTCCAACAAGGTATCATATTCCTTAATTGGGCTTAAGATGAGTAAGTTAGGCCCATTTAAGTGAAGGAACATCATGGACTGCGCACTGATCCACACCAGAGAACTCGGGACCCAATTTAGCCTTGTTTTTGGCCTAATTTGACAATTCTTGTGAAACCTGAAATTGTAGGTCTCTTCCTTATCTTTCTAAGGACAGCAAGATCACCAAAATCCGATATTTGTAGCTCTAGTTATGCTCTGCTTAAGGCCACATGGTCTGGATGAGTGGAAAATCCGAAAATTAACAATGTTTAGTAATTAAGCACAATTAATCCCAATAATGTAAATTCAAAAAACAAGGATTGTAAAAGTTGTCTAATTTTCCGTCTCTCTCTGGCTTGTGCGGCTGTAAACTGCTATTAATGCTTATTAATCCTGACCTAACCCAACACCAAATTAAGGGCCTCTGAATAAGCTTTCCAACAAGGTATCATATGCCTTAATTGTGCTTAAGATGAGTAAGTTAGGCCCATTTAAGTGAAGGAACATCATGGACTGCGCACTGATCCGCTCCAGAGAACTCGGGACCCAACTTAGCCTTGATTTTGGTCTAATTTGACAATTCTTGTGAAACCAGAAATTGTAGGTCTCTTCCTTATCTTTCTAGGGACAGCAAGATCACCAAAATCCGATATCTGTAGCTCTAGTTAAGCTCTGCGCAAGGCAACAAGGTCATGATGAGTGAAAAATCCGAAAATTAACAATGTTATCAATTAATCCCAATTAAGCCCAATAATGTATAAGGAAAAACATTGATTGTAAAAGTTGTCTAATTTCTGTCTCTCTCTGGCTTGTGCGGCTGTAAACTGCTATTAATGCTTATTAATCCTGACCTAACCCTACACCAAATTAAGGGCCTCTGAATAAGCTTTCCAACAGGGTATCATATGCCTTAATTGCGCTTAAGATGAGTAAGTTAGGCCCATTTAAGTGAAGGAACATCATGGACTGCGCATTGATCAGCGCCATGGAACTCGGGACCCAATTTAGCCTTGATTTTGGCCGAATTTGACAATTCTTGTGAAACCTGAAATTGTAGGCCTGTTCTTTATCTTTCTATGGACAGCAAGATCACCAAAATCCGATACTTGTTGCTCTAGTTATGCTCTACGCAAGGAAACTAGGTCAGGATGAGTGGAAAATCCTAAAATTAACAATGTTTAGTAATTAAGCCCAATAATGTAAATGCATAACACAATGATTGTAAAAGTTGTCTAATTTCCGTCTCTCTCTGGCTTGTGCGGCTGTAAACTGCTATTAATGTTTATCAATCCTGACCTAACCCTAGACCAAATTAAGGGCCTCTGAATAAGCTTTCCAACAAGGTATCATATTCCTTAATTGGGCTTAAGATGAGTAAGTTAGGCCCATTTAAGTGAAGGAACAACATGGACTGCGCATTGATCAGCGCCAGAGAACTGGGCACCCAAGTTAGCCTTGATTTTGGCCTAATTTGACAATTCTTGTGAAACCTGAAATTGTAGGTCTCTTCCTTATCTTTCTAGGGACATCAAAATCACCAAAATCCGATATCTGTAGCTCTAGTTATGCTCTGCGCAAGGCAACAAGGTCATGATGAGTAAAAAATCGGGAAATTAACAACGTTTAGCAATTAAGCCCTATAATGTAAAAGCAAAAACAACGATTATAAAAGTTGTCTAATTTCCGTCTCTCACTTGCTTGTGCTGCTGTAAACTATTATTTATGGTTAGTAATCCTAACCTAACCCTAGACCAAATTAAGGGCCTCCCGAATTAGCTTTACAATAAGGTTTCATATGCCTTAATTGGGCTTAAGATGAGTAAGTTAGGCTGTTTTAAGTGAAGGAACATCATGGACTGCGCAATGATTTGAGCCAGAGAACTCGGGACCCAATTTAGCCTTGATTTTGGTTTAATTTGACAATTCTTCTGAAACCTGAAATTGTAGGCCTCTTCCTTATCTATCTAGGGACAGCAAGATCACCAAAATATGATATCTGTAGCTCTAGTTATGCTCTGTGCAAGGCAACAAGGTAAGGATGAGTGAAAAATCCGAAAATTAACAATGTTTCGCAGTTAAGCCCAATAATGTAAAAGCAAAAACAATGATTGTAAAAGTTGTCTAATTTACATCTCTCTCTGGCTTATGCGGCTTTAAACTGCTATTTATGCTTATTAATCCTGACCTAACCCTAGACCAAATTAAGGGCCTCTGAATAAGCTTTCCAACAAGGTATCATATGCCTTAATTGGGCCTAAGATGAGTAAGTTAGGCCCATTTAAGTGGAGGAACATCATGGACTGCGCACTGATCCGTGTCAGGGAACTCGGGACCCAATTTATCCTTGATTCTGGCCTAATTTGTCAATTCTTTTGAAACCTGAAATTGTAGGTCTCTTCCTTATCTTTCTAGGGACATCAAGATCACCAAAATCCGATATCTGTAGCTCTAGTTATGCTCTGTGCAAGCCAACAAGTTCAGGATGAGTGAAAAATCTGAAAGTTAACAATGTTTAGCAATTAAGCTCAATTAAGCCCAATAAGATAAAACCAAAAACAAGGATTGTAAAATTTGTCTAATTTGCGTCTCTCTTTGGCTTGTGCGGCTGTAAGCTGCTATTTATGATTATTAATCCAGACCTAACCCTAGACCAAATTAAGGGCCTCTAAATAAGCTTTCCAACAAGGTATCATATGCCTTAATTGGGGTTAAGATGAGTAAGTTAGGCCCTTTTAAGTAAATGAACATCATGGATTGCGCACTAATCCGCGCCAGAGAACTCGGGACCCAATTTAGCCTTGATTTTGGTCTAATTTGACAATTCTTGTGAAACCTGAAATTGTAGGTGTCTTCCTTATTTTTATAGGGACAGCAATATCACCAAAATCCGATATGTGTAGCTTTAGTTATGCTCCGCGCAAGGCAACAAGGACAAGATGAGTGAAAAATCCGAAAATTAACAATGTTTAGCAATTAAGCGCTATAATGTAAAAGCAAAAATAATGATTGTAAAAGTTGTCTAATTTCCGTCTCTCTCTTGATTGTACGGCTGTAAATTACTATTTATACTTATTAATCCTGACCTAACCCTAGACCAAATTAAGGGCCTCTAAATAAGCTTTCCAACAAGGTATCATATGCCTTAATTGGGCTTAAGATGAGTAAGTTAGGCCCATTTAAGTGAAGGAACATCATGGACTGCGCACTGATCCTCGCCAGAAAACTCGGGAACTAATTTAGCCTTGATTTTGGGCTAATTTGACAATTCCCTTGAAACCTGAAATTGTAGGTCTCTTCCTTATCTTTCTACGGACAGCAAGATCACCGAAATCCGATTTTTGTAGCTCTAGTTATGCTCTGTACAAGGCAACAAGGTCAGGATGAGTGAAAAATCCGAAAATTAACAATGTTTAGCAATTAAGCCGAATAATGTAAAAGCAAAAACAATGATTGTAAAAGTTGTCTAATTTTTATCTCTCTCTGGCTTGTGCGGCTGTAAACTGCTATTTATGCTTCTTAATCCTTACCTAACCCTAGACCTAATAAAGGGCCTCTGAATAAGCTTTCCAACAAGGTATCCTATGCCTTAATCGGGCTTAAGATGAGTAAGTTAGGCCAATTTAAGTGAAGAAACATCATGGACTGCACACTGATCCGTGCCAGAGAACTCGGGACCAATTTTACCTTGATTTTGGCCTAATTTGGCAATTTTTGTGAAACCTGAAATTGTAGGTCTCTTCTTTATCTTTCTAGCGACAGCAAGATCACCAAAATCCGATAACTGTAGGTCTAATTATGCTCTGCGCAAGGCAACAAGGTCAGGATGAGTGAAAAATCCGAAAATTAACAATGTTCAGCAATTAAGCCCATTAATGTAAAAGCAAAAACAATGATTGTAAAAGTTGTCTAATTTCCGTCTCTCTCTTGCTTGTGCGGCTGTAAACTGCTATTTGTGCTTATTAATCCTGACCTAACCTTGGACCAAATTAAGGGCCTCTAAATAAGCTTTCCAACAAGGTATCATATGCCTTAACTGGGCTTAAGATGAGTAAGTGAGGCCCATTTAAGTGAAGGAACATCATGGACTGCGTACTGATCCGTGCCAGAGAACTCGGGACCCAATTTGGCCTTGATTTTGGCCTAATTTGACAATTCTTGTGAAACCAGAAATAGGTCTCTTCCTTATCTTTCTAGGGACAGCAAGATCACCAAAATCCGATATCTGTAGCTCTAGTTATGCTTGCGCAATGTAACAAGGTCAGGATGAGTGAAAAATTCGAAAATTAACAATGATTAGTAATTAAGCCCAATTATGCCCAATAATGTAAATACAAAAAACAATGATTGTAAAAGTTGTCTAATTTCCGTCTCTCTCTAGATTGTGCGGCTGTAAACTACAATTAATGCTTATTAATCCTGACCTAACCCTAGACCAAATTAAGGGCCTCTGAATAAGCTTTCCAACAAGGTATCATATTCCTTAATTGGGCTTAAGATGAGTAAGTTAGGCCCATTTAAGTGAAGGAACATCATGGACTGCGCACTGATCCACACCAGAGAACTCGGGACCCAATTTAGCCTTGTTTTTGGCCTAATTTGACAATTCTTGTGAAACCTGAAATTGTAGGTCTCTTCCTTATCTTTCTAAGGACGGCAAGATCACCAAAATCCGATATTTGTAGCTCTAGTTATGCTCTGCTTAAGGCCACATGGTCTGGATGAGTGGAAAATCCGAAAATTAACAATGTTTAGTAATTAAGCACAATTAAGCCCAATAATGTAAATTCAAAAAACAAGGATTGTAAAAGTTGTCTAATTTCCGTCTCTCTCTGGCTTGTGCGGCTGTAAACTGCTATTAATGCTTATTAATCCTGACCTAACCCAACACCAAATTAAGGGCCTCTGAATAAGCTTTCCAACAAGGTATCATATGCCTTAATTGCGCTTAAGATGAGTAAGTTAGGCCCATTTAAGTGAAGGAACATCATGGACTGCGCACTGATCCGCTCCAGAGAACTCGGGACCCAACTTAGCCTTGATTTTGGTCTAATTTGACAATTCTTGTGAAACCAGAAATTGTAGGTCTCTTCCTTATCTTTCTAGGGACAGCAAGATCACCAAAATCCGATATCTGTAGCTCTAGTTAAGCTCTGCGCAAGGCAACAAGGTCATGATGAGTGAAAAATCCGAAAATTAACAATGTTATCAATTAATCCCAATTAAGCCCAATAATGTATAAGGAAAAACATTGATTGTAAAAGTTGTCTAATTTCTGTCTCTCTCTGGCTTGTGCGGCTGTAAACTGCTATTAATGCTTATTAATCCTGACCTAACCCTACACCAAATTATGGGCCTCTGAATAAGCTTTCCAACAAGGTATCATATGCCTTAATTGCGCTTAAGATGAGTAAGTTAGGCCCATTTAAGTGAAGGAACATCATGGACTGCGCATTGATCATCGCCATGGAACTCGGGACCCAATTTAGCCTTGATTTTGGCCGAATTTGACAATTCTTGTGAAACCTGAAATTGTAGGCCTGTTCTTTATCTTTCTATGGACAGCAAGATCACCAAAATCCGATACTTGTTGCTCTAGTTATGCTCTACGCAAGGAAACTAGGTCGGGATGAGTGGAAAATCCTAAAATTAACAATGTTTAGTAATTAAGCCCAATAATGTAAATGCATAACACAATGATTGTAAAAGTTGTCTAATTTCCGTCTCTCTCTGGCTTGTGCGGCTGTAAACTGCTATTAATGTTTATCAATCCTGACCTAACCCTAGACCAAATTAAGGGCCTCTGAATAAGCTTTCCAACAAGGTATCATATTCCTTAATTGGGCTTAAGATGAGTAAGTTAGGCCCATTTAAGTGAAGGAACAACATGGACTGCACATTGATCAGCGCCAGAGAACTGGGCACCCAAGTTAGCCTTGATTTTGGCCTAATTTGACAATTCTTGTGAAACCTGAAATTGTAGGTCTCTTCCTTATCTTTCTAGGGACATCAAAATCACCAAAATCCGATATCTGTAGCTCTAGTTATGCTCTGCGCAAGGCAACAAGGTCATGATGAGTAAAAAATCGGGAAATTAACAACGTTTACCAATTAAGCCCTATAATGTAAAAGCAAAAACAACGATTATAAAAGTTGTCTAATTTCCGTCTCTCACTTGCTTGTGCTGCTGTAAACTATTATTTATGGTTAGTAATCCTAACCTAACCCTAGACCAAATTAAGGGCCTCTGAATTAGCTTTACAATAAGGTTTCATATGCCTTAATTGGGCTTAAGATGAGTAAGTTAGGCTGTTTTAAGTGAAGGAACATCATGGACTGCGCAATGATTTGAGCCAGAGAACTCGGGACCCAATTTAGCCTTGATTTTGGTTTAATTTGACAATTCTTCTGAAACCTGAAATTGTAGGCCTCTTCCTTATCTATCTAGGGACAGCAAGATCACCAAAATATGATATCTGTAGCTCTAGTTATGCTCTGTGCAAGGCAACAAGGTAAGGATGAGTGAAAAATCCGAAAATTAACAATGTTTCGCAGTTAAGCCCAATAATGTAAAAGCAAAAACAATGATTGTAAAAGTTGTCTAATTTACATCTCTCTCTGGCTTATGCGGCTTTAAACTGCTATTTATGCTTATTAATCCTGACCTAACCCTAGACCAAATTAAGGGCCTCTGAATAAGCTTTCCAACAAGGTATCATATGCCTTAATTGGGCCTAAGATGAGTAAGTTAGGCCCATTTAAGTGGAGGAACATCATGGATCGCATGACCGATCCGTGTCACGGAACTCGGGACCCAATTTATCCTTGATTCTGGCCTAATTTGTCAATTCTTTTGAAACCTGAAATTGTAGGTCTCTTCCTTATCTTTCTAGGGACATCAAGATCACCAAAATCCGATATCTGTAGCTCTAGTTATGCTCTGTGCAAGCCAACAAGTTCAGGATGAGTGAAAAATCTGAAAGTTAACAATGTTTAGCAATTAAGCTCAATTAAGCCCAATAAGATAAAACCAAAAACAAGGATTGTAAAATTTGTCTAATTTGCGTCTCTCTTTGGCTTGTGCGGCTGTAAGCTGCTATTTATGATTATTAATCCAGACCTAACCCTAGACCAAATTAAGGGCCTCTGAATAAGCTTTCCAACAAGGTATTATATGCCTTAATTGGGCTTAAGATGAGTAAGTTAGGCCCATTTAAGTGAAGGAACATCATGGACTGCGCACTGATCCGTGCCAGAGAACTCGGGACCCAATTTAGCCTTGATTTTGGCCTAATTTGACAAATCTTGTGAAACCTGAAATTGTAGGTCTCTTCCTTATCATTCTAGGGACAACAAGATCACCAAAATCCGATATTTGTAACTCTAGTTATGCTCTGCGCAAGCCAACAAGGTCAGGATGAGTGAAAAATCTGAAAATTAACAATGTTAGGCAATTAAACCCAATAATGTAAAATCAAAAACAATGATTGTAAAAGTTGTCAAATTTCTGTCTCTCTCAGGGTTGCGCGGCTGTAAACTGTTATTTATGGTTATTAATCCTGGCCTAACCCTAGATCAAATTAAGGGCCTCGGAATAAACTTTCCAACAAGGTATCATATGCCATAATTGGGCTTAAGATGAGTAAGTTAGGCCCATTTAAGTGAAGGAACATCATGGACTCGCAGACCGATCCGTGCCAGAGAACTCGGGACCCAATTTAGCCTTGATTTTGGCCTAATTTGACAATTCTTGTGAAACCTGAAATTGTATGGCTCTTCCTTATCTTTCTAGGGACAGTAAGATCACCAAAAGCCGATATATGTAGCTGTAGTTATGCTCTGCGCAAGGCAACAAGACCAGGATGAGTGAAAAATCCGAAAATTAACAATGTTTAGCAATTAAGCCCAATAATGTAAAAGCAAAAACAATGATTGTCAAAGTTGTCTAATTTTTGTCTCTCTCTGGTTTTTTGCGGCTGTAAACTGCTATTTATGCTTATTAATCCTGACCTAACCCTACACCAAATTAAGGTCCTCTGAATAAGCTTTCCAGTAAGGTATCATATGCCTTAATTGGGCTTAAGATGAGTAAGTTAGGCCCATATAAGGGAAGGAACAACATAGACTGTGCACTAATCCGTGGCAGAGAACTTGGGACCCAATTTACCCTTGATTTTGGCCTAATTTGACAATTCTTGTGAAACCTTAAATTGTAGGTATCTTCCTTATCTTTCTTGGGACATCAAGATCCCCAAAATCCGATATCTGTAGCTCTTGTTATGCTCTGCTCAAGGCAACAAGACCAGGATGAGTGAAAAATCCGAAAATTAACAATGTTTAGCAAATAAGCCCAATAATATAAAAGCAAAAACAAGGATTGTAAAATTTGTCTAATTTCAGTCTCTCTCTGGATTGTACGGATGTAAACTGCTATTTAAGCTTATTAACCCTGACCTAACGCTAGACCAAATTCAGGGCCTCTGAATAAGCTTTCTAACAAGGTATCATATGCCTTAATTGGGCTTAAGATGAGTAAGTTAGGGCCATTTAAGTGAAGGAACATCTTGGACTGCGCACTGATCCACGCCAGAGAACTCGAGAACCAATTTAGCCTTGATTTTGGCCCAATTTGACAAATCTTGTGTCACCTGAAATTGTAGGTCTCTTCCTTATCATTCTAGGGACAGCAAGATCACCAAAATCCGATATCTGTAGCTCTAGTTATGCTCTGTGCAAGCAAACAAGGTCAGGATGAGTGAAAAGTCTGAAAATTACAATGTTAGGCAATTAAACCCAATAATGTAAAATAAAAAACAATGATTGTAAAAAGTGTCAAATTTCCGTCTCTCTGAGGGTTGCGCGACTGTAAACTATTATTTATGCTTATTAATCCTGACCTAACCCTATATCAAATTAAGGGTCTCGGAATAAACTTTCCAACAAGGTATCATGCACTGCGCACTGATCCGCGCCAGAGAACTCGGGACCCAATTTAGCCTCGATTTTGGCCTTATTTGACAATTCTTGTGAAACCTGAAATTGTAGGTCTCTTCCTTATCTTTCTAGCGACAGCAAGGTCACCAAATTCCGATAGCTGTAGGTCTAGTTATGCTCTGCCAAGGCAACAAGGTCAGGATGAGTGAAAAATCCGAGAATTAACAAAGTTTAGCAATTAAGCCGAATAATGTAAAAGCAAAAACAATAATTGTAAAATAGTCCATTTCTCTCTCTCTGGCTTGTGCAGCTGTAAATTGCTATTTATGCTTATTAATACCGACCTAACACTAGACCAAATTAAGGGCCTCTGAATAAGCTTTCCAACAAGGTATCATATGCCTTAATTGGGCTTAAGATGAGTAAGTTAGGCCCATTTATGTGAAGGAACATCATGGGCTGCGCACTAATCCGCGCCAGAGAACTCAGGACCTAATTTAGCCTTGATTTTGGCCTAATTTGATAATTCTTGTGAAACCTGAAATTGTAGGTCTCTTCCTTATCTTTCTAAGGACAGCAAGATCACCAAAATCCGATATCTATAGCTCTAGTTATGCTCAGTGGAAGGAAACCAGGTCAGGATGAGTGAAAAATCCGAAAATTAATAATGTTTAGCAATTAAGCCCAATAATGTAAAAGCAAAAACAATGATTGTAAATGTTGTCTAATTTTTGTCTCTCTCTGGTTATTTGCGGCTGTAAATTGTTAATTATGCTTATTAATCCTGACCTAACCCTAGGCCAAATTAAGGTCCTCTGAATAAGCTTTCCAGCAAGGTATCATATGCCTTAATTGGGCTTAAGATGAGTAAGTTAGGCCCATTTAAGTGAAGGAACATCATAGACTGTGAACTGATCCGTGGCAGAGAACTCGGGACCCAATTTAACCTTGATTTTGGCCTAATTTGACAATTCTTGTGAAACCTTAAATTGTAGGTATCTTCTTTATCTTTCTAGGGACAACAAAATCCCCAAAATCCGATATTTGTAGCTCTAGTTATGCTCTGCACAAGGCAACATAGTCAGGATGAGTGAAAAATCAGAAAATTAACAATGTTTAGCAATTAAGCCCAATAATATAAAAGTAAACACAAGGATTCTAAAATTTGTCTAATATCAGTCTCCCTCTGGATTGTACGGCTGTAAACTGCTATTTATACTTATTAACCCTGACTTAACCCTAGACCAAATTAAGGGCCTTTGAATAAGCTTTCCAACAAGGTATCATATGCTTTAATTGGGCTTAAGATGAGTAAGTTAGGCCCATTTAAGTGAAGGAACATCCTGGACTGCGCACTGATCCACGCCAGAGAACTCGGGAACCAATTTAGCCATGATTTTGGCCTAATTTGACAATTTTCTTGAAACCTGAAATTGTAGGTCTCTTCCTTATCTTTCTAGGGACAGCAAGGTCACCTATATCCGATATTTGTAGCTCTAATTATGCTCTGCGCAAGGCAACAAGGTCAGGATGAGTGAAAAATCCGAAAATTAACAATATTTTGCAATCAATCCGAATAATGTAAAAGCAAAAACAATGATTGTAAAAGTTGTCTAATTTCCGTCTCTATCTGGCTTGTGCGGCTGAAAACGGGTATTTATGCTTATTAATCCTGACCTAACCCTAGACCAAATCAAGGGCAACTGAATAGGCTTTCCAACAAGGTATCATATGCCTTAATTGGGCTTATGATGAGTAAGTTAGTCCCATTTAAGTGAAGGAATATCATGGACTGCGCACTGATCCGCGCCAGAGAACTCGGGACCCAATTTAGCTTTGATTTTGGCCTAATTTGACAATTCTTGTGAAACCTGAAATTGTAGGTCTCTTCCTTATCTTTCTAGCGACAGCAAGGTCACCAAAATCTGATAGCTGTAGGTCTAGTTATGCTCTGCCAAGGCAACAAGGTCAGGATTAGTGAAAAATCCGAGAATTAACAAAGTTTAGCAATTAAGCCGAATAATGTAAAAGCAAAAGCAATAATTGCAAAAGTTGTCCATTTTTCCTCTCTCTCTGGTATGTGCAGCTGTAAATTGCTATTTATGCTTATTAATACTGACCTAACACTAGACCAAATTAAGGGCCTCTGAATAAGATTTCCAACAAGGTATCATATGCCTTAATTGGGCTTAAGATGAGTAAGTTAGGCCCATTTATGTGAAGGAACATCATGGACTGCGCACTGATCCGCGCCAGATAACTCAGGACCCAATTTAGCCTTGATTTTGGCCTAATTTGAAAATTCTTGTCAAACCAGAAATTGTAGGTATCTTCCTTATCTTTCTAGGGACAGCAAGATCACCAAAATCCGATATCTGTAGCTCTAGTTATGCTCAGCGGAAGGAAACCAGGTCAGGATAAGTGAAAAATCCGAAAATTAACAATGTTTGGCAATTAAGCCAAATAATGTAAAAGCAAAAACAATGATTGTAAAAGTTGTCTAATTTCTGTCTCTCTCTGGCTTGTGCGGCTGTAAACTACTATTTATGATTGTTAATCCTGACCTATCACTTGAACAAATTAAGGGCCTCTGAATAAGCTTTCCAGCAAGGTATCATATGCCTTAATTGGGTTTCAGATGAGTAAGTTAGGCCGATTTAAGTGAAGGAACATCATGGACTGTGTACTGATCCGTTGCAGAGAACTCGGGACCCAATTTAGCCTTGATTTTGGCCTAATTTGACAATTCTTGTGAAACCAGAAATTGTAGGCCTCTTCCTTATCTTTCTAAGGACAGTAAGATCACCAAAATCCGATATCTGTAGCTCTAGTTATGCTCTGCGGAAGGCAACAAGGTCAGGATAAGTGAAAAATCCGAAAAATAACATTGTTTAGCAATTAAGCCCAATAATGTAAAAGCAAAAACAATGATTGTAAAAGTTATCAAATTTTCGTCTCTCTCTGGCTTGTGCGGCTGTAAACTGCTATTTATGCTTATTAATCCTGACCTAACCCTAGACCAAATTAAGGGCCTCTGAATAAGCTTTCCAACAAGGTATGATATGACTTAATTGGGCTTAAGACGAGTAAGTTAGGCCCATTTAAGTGGAGGAACATCATGGACTGCGCACTGATCCGCGCCAGAGAACTCGGGATCCAATTTAGCCTTGACTTAGGCCTAATTTGACAATTCTTCTGAAACCTGAAATTGTAGTACCCTTCCTTATCTTTCTATGGACTGCAAGATCACCAAAATCCGATATTTGTCGCTCTAGTTATGCTCTGCGCAAGGTAACAAGGTCAGGATGAGTGAAAAATCCCAAAATTAACAATGTTTAGCAATTAAGCCCAATAATGAAAAAGCAAAAACGAGGATTGTAAAAGTTATCTAATTTTCGTCTCTCTCTGGATTGTACGGCTGTAAACTGCTATTTATGCTTATTAATCCTTACCTATGCCTAGACCAGATTAAGGGCCTCTGAATAAGCTTTCCAACAAGGTATCATATGCCTTAATTGGGCTTAAGATGAGTAAGTTAGGCCCATTTAAGTGAAGGAACATCATGGACTTCGCACTGATCCGCGTCAGAGAACTCGGGACCCAATTTAGCCTTGATTTTGGCCTAATTTGACAATTCTTCTGAAACATGAAATTGTAGATCTCTTCCTTTTCTTTCTAGGGACAGCAAGATCCCCAAATCCGACATTTGTAGCTCTAGTTATGCTTTGCGCAAGGCTACAAGGTCAGGATGAGTGAAAAATCCGAAAATTAACAATGTTTAGCAATTAAGCCCAATAATGTAAAAGGAAAAATAATGATTGTAAAAGTTGTCTATTTTCCGTCTCTCTCTGGCTTGTGCGGCTGTAAACTTCTATTTATGCTTATTAATCCTGACGTAATCATAGACCAAATTAAGGGCCTCTGAATAAGCTTTCCAACGAGGTATCATATGACTTAATTGGGCTTAAGACGAGTAAGTTAGGCCCATTTAAGTGAAGGAACATCATGGACTGCACACTGATCCGCGCCAGAGAACTCGGGACCCAGTTTAGCCTTGATTTTGGCCTAATTTGACAATTCTTGTTAGACCTGAAATTGTAGGTCTCTTCCTTATCTTTCTAGGGGCAGTAAGATTACCAAAATCCGATATCTATAGCTCTAGTTATGCTCTGTGCAAGGCAACAAGGTCAGGATGAATGAAAAATCCGAAAATTAACAATATTTTGCAATTAAACCCAATAATGTAAAAGCAAAAACAATGATTGCAAAAGTTGTCTAATTTTTGTCTCTCTCTAGCTTTTGCGGCTGTAAACTGCTATTTATGCTTAGTAATCCTGACCTATCTCTAGAATAAATTAAGGGCCTCTGAATAAGCTTTCCAACAGGGTATCATATGCCTTAATTGAGTTTAAGATGAGTAAGTTAGGCCGATTTAAGTGAAGGAACATCATGGACTGCGCACTGATCCGTGGCAGAGAACTCGGGACCCAATTTAGAATTGATTTTGGCCTAATTTCACAATTCTTGTGACACCAGAAATTGTAGGTATCTTCCTTATCTTTCTAGGGACAGCAAGATCACCAAAGTCCGATATCTGTAGCTCTAGTTATGCTCTGCGCAGGGCAACAAGGTCAGGATGAGTGAAAAATCCAAAAATTTAACAATGTTTAGTAATTAAGCCCAATAATGTAAAAGCAAAAACAATGATTGTAAAAGTTGCCTATTTTCCGTCTCTCTCTGGCTTGTGCGGCTGTAAACTGCTATTTATGCTTATTAATCCTGACCTAACCCAAGACCAAATTAAGGGCCTCCGAATAAGCTTTCCAGCAAGGTATCATATGCCTTAATTGGGCTTAAGATGAGTAAGTTAGGCCCATTTAAGTGAAGGAACATCATGGACTACGCACTGATCCGCGCCAGAGAACTTGGGACCCAACTTAGCCTTGATTTTGGCATAATTTGGCAATTATTTTGAAACCTTAAATTGTAGGTCTCTTCCTTATCTTTCTAGGAACAGCAAGATCATCAAAATCCGATATCTGTAGCTCTAGTTATGCTCTGCGCAAGGGAACAAGGTCAGGATGAGTGAAAAATCCAAAAATTAACAATATTTAGCATTTAAGCCCAACAATGTAAAATCAAAAAACAATGATTTCAAAAGTTGTCTAATTTCTGTCTCTCTCTGGCTTTTGCGGCTGTAAACTGCTATTTATGCTTATTAATCCTAACCTAACCCTAAAACAAATTAAGGGCCTCTGAATAAGCTTTCCAGCAAGGTATCATATGCCTTAATTGAGTATAAGTTGAATAAGTTAGGCCGATTTAAGTGAAGGAACATCATGGATCTGCGACTGATCCGTGGCAGGGAACTCGGGACCCAATTTAGCCTTGATTTTGGCCTAATTTGACAATTCTTGTGAAACCTGAAATTGTAGGTCTCTTCCTTATCTTTCTAGGGACAACAAGATCACCAAAATCTGATATATGTAGCTCTAGTTATGCTCTGTGCAAGGCAACAAGGTCAGGATGAGTGAAAAATCCGAAAATTACCAATGTTTAGCAATTAAGCCCAATAATGTAAAAGCAAAAACAATGATTGTAAAAGTTGTCTATTTTCCGTCTCTCTCTGGCTTGTGCGGCTGTAAACTGCTATTTATGCTTATTATTCCTGACCTAACCCAAGACCAAATTAAGGGCCTCTGAATAAGCTTTCCAACAAGGTATCATATGCCTTAAATGGGCTTAAGATGAGTAAGTTAGGCCCATTTAAGTGAAGGAACATCATAGGCTACACACTGATCCGTGCCAGTGAACTCGGGACCCAATTTAGCCTTGATTTTGGCCTAATTTGGCAATTCTTTTGAAACCTTAAATTGTAGGTCTCTTCCTTATCTTTCTAGGTACAGCAAGATCACCAAAATCCGATATTTGTAGCTCTAGTTATGCTCTGTGCAAGACAACAAGGGCAGGATGAGTAAAAAATCTGAAAATTAACAATGTCTAGCAATTAACCCGAATAATGTAAAAGCATAAACAATGATTGTAAAAGTTGTCTAATTTCTGTCTCCCTCTTGCTTGTGCGGCTGTAAACTGCTATTTATGCATCTTAATCCTGACCTAACCCTAGACCAAATTAAGGGCCTATGAATAAGCTTTTCAACAAGGTATCATATGCCTTAATTGGGCATAAGATGAGTAAGTTAGGCCCATTTAAGTGAAGGAACATCATGGACTGCGCACTGATCCGCGCCAGAGAACTCGGGACCCAATTTAGCCTTGATTTTGGTCTTATCTGACAATTCTTGTGAAACCTGAAATTGTAGGTCTCTTCCTTATCTTTCTAGCGACAGCAAGATCACCAAAATCCGATATCTGTCGGTCTAGTTATACTCTGCGCAAGGCAACAAGGACAGGATGAGTGAAAAATCCGAGAATTAACAATGTTTAGCAACTTAGCCCAATAATGTAAAAGCAAAAACAATGATTGTAAAAGTTGTCTAATTTTCGTCTCTCTCTGGCTTGTGCGGCTGTTAACTGCTATTTATGCTTACTAATCCTGACCTAACCCTAGACCAAATTAAGGGCCTCTGAATAAGGTTTCCAACAAGGTATCATATGCCATAATTGGGCTTAAGATGAGTAAGTTAGCCCCATTTAAGTGAAGGAACATCATGGACTGCGCACTGATTCGCGCCAGAGAAATCGGGACCCAATTTAGCCTTGAATTTGGCCTAATTTGACAATTCTTGTGAAACCTGAAATTGTAGGTCTCTTCCTTATCTTTCTAGGGACAGCAAGATCACCAAAATCCGATATCTGTAGCTCTAGTTATGCTCAGCGCAAGGAAACAAGGACCGGATGAGTGAAAAATCCGAAAATTAAAAATGTTTAGCAATTAAGCCCAATAATGTAAAAGCAAAAACAATGATTGTAAAAGGTGTCTAATTTCCGTCTCTCTCTGGTTTGTGCGACTGTAAACTGCTATTTATGCTTATTAATCCTGACCTAACCCAAGACCAAATTAAAGGCCTCTGAATAGGCTTTCCAACAAGGTATCGTATGCCTTAATTGGGCTTAAGATGAGTAAGTTAGGCAGATTTAAGTGAAGGAACATCATGGACTGCGCACTCATCCGTGCCGAGAACTCGGGACACAATTTAGCATTGATTTTGGCTTAATTTGACAATTCTTGTGAAACCAGAAATTGTAGGTCTCTTCCTTATCTTTCTAGGGACAGCAAGACCACCAAAATCCGATATCGTAGTCTAGTTATG
>JAUPTC010000013.1:1973584-2035328 GCA_030762895.1 Sophora flavescens
TAAGTGAAGGAAGATCATGGACTACGTACTGATCCGCGCCAGAGAACTCAGGACCAAATTTAGCCTCGATTTTGGCCTAATTTGACAATTCTTGTGAAACATGAAATTGTAGGTCTCTTCCTTATCTTTCCAGGGACAACAAGATCACCAAAATCCGATCTCAGTAGCTCTAGTTATGCTCTACACAAGGCAACAAGGTCAGGAAGAGTGAAAAATCCAAAAATTAACAATGTTTAGCAATTATGCCCAATAATGTAAACGTAAAAGCTGTGATTGTAAAAGTTGTCTAATTTCCGTCTCTCTCTAGCTTGTGCGGCTATAAACTGCTATTTATGCATATTAATCCTGACCTAACCCAAGACCAAAAGAAGGGCCTCTGAATAAGCTTTCCAACAAGGTATCGTATGCCTTAATTAGGCATAAGATGAGTAAGTTTGGCCCATTTAAGTGAAGAAACACCATGGACTACACACTGATCCGCGCTAGAGAACTCGGGACCCAATTTAGCCATGATCTTGGCCTAATTTAATAATTCTTGTGATACCTGAAATTGTAGGTCTCTTCCTTATCTTTCTAGGGACAACAAGATCAACAAAATCCGATATATGTAGCTCCAGTTATGCTCTGCGCAAGGCAACAAGGTCAGTATGAGTGAAAAATCCGAAAATTAACATCATGGACTGTGCACTGTTCCGCGCCAGAGAACTCGGGACCAAATTTAGCCTTGATTTTCGCATAATTTGACAATTCTTGTGAAACCTGAAATTGTACGTCTCTTCTTTATCTTTTTAGGGACAACAAGTTCACCAAAATTCGATATATATAGCTCATGTTATGCTCTGCGCAAGGAAACAAGGTCAGGATGAGTGAAAAATGCAAAAATTAACATTGTTTAGCAATTAAGACCAATAATCTAAACGTAAAAACAATGATTGTAAAAGTTGTCTAATTTCCGTCTCTCTGCTATTTATGCTTATTAATCCTGACCTAACCCTAGACCAAATTAACGGCCTCTAAATAAGTTTTCCAACAAGGTATCGTATGCCTTGATTGGGCTTAAGATGAGTAAGTTAGGCCAATTAAAGTGAAGGAACATCAGGGACTGCGCACTGATCCACGCTAGAGAACTGGGGACCCAATTTAGCCATGATTTTGGCCTTATTTGATAATTCTTGTGAAATCTGAATTTGTAGTTCTCTTCCTTATCTTTCTAGGGACAGCAAGATCACCAAAATCCGATATCTGTAGCTCCAGTTATGCTCCGCACAAGGTAACAAGGTCAGGATGAGTGAAAGATCAAAAAATTAACATTGTTTAGCAATTAAGCCCAATAATGTAAACGTAAAAACAATGATTGTAAAAGTTGTCTAATTTTCGTCTCTCTCTAGCTTGTGCTGCTGTAAACTGCTTTTTATGCTTATTAATCCTGACCTAACCCTAGACCAAATTAAGGGCCTCTGAATTAGCTATCCAACAAGGTATCGTATGCCTTGATTGGGCTTAAGATGAATAAGTTAGGCCCATTTAAGTGAAGGAACATCATGGACTGCGCATTGATCCGCGCTAGAGAACTTGGGACCCAACTTAGCCATGATTTTGGACTAATTTGATAATTCTTGTGAAACCTGAATTTGTAGTTCTCTTCCTTATCTTTCTAGGGACATGAAGATCACCAAAATCCGATATCTGTAGCTCCGGTTATGCTCTGCGCAAGGCAACAAGGTCAGTATGATTGAAAAATCTGAAAATTAACAATGTTTAGCAATTAAGCCCAATAATGTAAACGTAAAAACAATGATTGTAAAAGTTGTGTAATTTCCGACTCTCTCTGGCTTGTGCGGTTGTAAACTGCTATTTTTGCTTATTAATCCTGACCTAACCCTATACCAAATTAAGCGTCTCTGAATAAGCTTTCCAACAAGATATCATATGCCTTAATTAGGCTTAAGAGGTGTAAGTTAGGCCCATTTAAGTGAAGGAACATCATGGACAGCGCAATGATCCGCGCCAGAGAACTTGGGACCCAGTTTAGCCTTGATTTTGGCCGAATTTGACAATTCTCATGCAACCTGAAATTGTAAGTCTCTTCCTTATCTTTCTAGGGACATCAAGATCACCAAAATCCGATATCTGTAGCTCTAGTTATGCTCTGCGCAAGGCAACAAGGTCAAGATCAGTGAAAAATCCGAAAATTAATAATATTTAGCAATTAAGCCCAATTAAGCCCAATAATGTAAACGTAAAAACAATGATTGTAAAAGTTGTCTAATTTCCATCTCTCTCTGTCTTGTGCGGCTGTAAACCGCTATTTATGCTTATTAATCCTGACCTAACCCTAGATCAAATTAAGGGCCCTGAATAAGCTTTCCCACAAGGTATCATATGCCTTAATTGGGCTTAAGATGAGTAGGTAAGGCCCATTTAAGTGAAGGAACCTCATGGACTGCGTACTGATCCACGCCAGAGAACTCGGGACCAAATGTAGCCTTGATTTTGGCAAAATTTGACAATTCTTGTGAAGCCTGAAATTGTAGGTCTCTTCCTTAACTTTTTAGGGACAGCAAGATCATCAAAATCCGATATCTATAGCTCCTGTTATGGTCTGCGCAATGAAACAAGGTCAGGATGAGTGAAAAATCCAAAAATTAACAATGTTTAGCAATTAAGCCCAATAATGTAAAAGCAAAAACAATGATTATAAAAGTAGTCTAATTTCCGTCTCTCTCTGGCTTGTGCGGGTGTAAACTGCTATTTTTGCATTTTAATCCTGACCTAACCCTAGACCAAATTAAGGGCCTCTGAATAAGCTTTCCAACAAGGTATCATATGCCTTAATTGGGTGTAAGATGAGTAAGATAGGCCCATTTAAGTGAAGGAACATCAAGGACTGCGCACTGATCCGCGTCAGAGAACTCGGGACCCAATTTAGCCTTGATTTTGGCTTAATTTTACAATTCTTGTGAAACTTGAAATTGTAGGTCTCTTCCTTATCTTTCTAGGGCCAGCAAGATCACAAAAATCCGATATCTGTAGCTCCAGTTATGCTCTGCACAAGGCAACAAGGTCAGGATGAGTGAACAATCCAAAAATAAACATTGTTTAGCAATTAAGCCCAATAATGTAAACGTAAAAACAATGATTGTAAAAGTTGTCTAATTTTCGTCTCTCTCTGGCTTGTGCGGCTGTAAACTGCTATTTATGCTTATTAATCCTGACGTAACCCTAGACTAAATTAAGGGCCTCGGAATAATCTTTCCAACAAGGTATCGTATGCCTTGATTGGGCTTAAGATGAGTAAGTTAGGCCCATTTAAGTGAAGGAACATCATGGACTGCACACTGATCCGCACTAGAGAACTTGGGACCCAATTTAGCCATGATTTTGGCCTAATTTGATAATTCTTGTGAAAACTGAATTTTTTGTTCTCTTCCTTATCTTTCTAGGGACAGCAAGATCACCAAAATCCGATATCTGTAACTCTAGTTATGCTCTGCGCAAGGCAACAAGGTCAGGATGAGTGAAAAATCCGAAAATTAACAATGTTTAGCAATTAAGCCCAATAATATAAAAGCAAAAACATTGATTGTAAAAGTTGTCTAATTTCCATCTCTCTCTGTCTTGTGCGGCTGTAAACTGCTATTTATGCTTATTAATCCTGACCTAACCCTAGACCAAATAAAGGGCCTCTGAATAAGCTTTCCAACAAGGTATCATATGCCTTAATTGGGCTTAAGATGAGTAAGTAAGGCCCATTTAAGTGAAGGAACATCATGGACTGCGCACTATTCAGCGCCAGAGAACTCGGGACCAAATTTAGCCTTGATTTTGGCATAATTTGACAATTCTTGTAACCTGAAATTGTAGGTCTCTTCCTTATCTTTTTAGGGACAGCAAGATCACCAAAATCCGATATCTATAGCTCCTGTTAGGTTCTACGCAAGGCAACAAGGTCAGGATGAGTGAAAAATCCTTAAATTAACATTGTTTAGCAATTGAGCCCAATAATGTAAAAGTTAAAACAATGATTGTAAAAGTTGTCTAATTTCCGTCTCTCTCTGGCTTGTGCGGCTGTAAACTGCTATTTATGCTTATTAATCCTGACCTAACCCTAGACCAAATTAAGGGCCTCGGAATAAGCTTTCCAACAAGGTATCGTATGCCTTGATTGGGCTTAAGATGAGTAAGTTAGGCCCATTTAAGTGAAGGAACATCATGGACTGCGCACTGATCCGTGCTAGAGAACTTGGGACACAATTTAGCCATGATTTTGGCCTAATTTGATAATTCTTGTGACAACTGAATTTTTTGTTCTCATCCTTATCTTTCTAGGGACAGCAAGATCACCAAAATCCGATATCTATAGCTCAAGTTATGCTCTGCGCAAGGCAACAAGGTCAGGATGAGTGAAAAATCCGAAAATTAACAATGTTTTGCAATTAAGCCCAATAATGTAAAAGCAAAAACAATGATTGTAAAAGTTGTCTAGTTTTCGTCTCTCTCTGGCTTGTGCGGCTGTAATCTGCTATTTATGTTTATTAATCCTGACCTAACCCTAGACCAAATTAAGGGCCTCTGAATAAGCTTTCCAACAAGGTATCATATGCCTTAATTGGGCTTAAGATGAGTAAGTTAGGCCCATTTAAGTGAAGGAACATCATGGACTGCGTACTGATCCGCGCCAGAGAACTCGGGACCAAATTTAGCATTGATTTTGGACAAATTTGACAATTCTTGTGAAACCTGAAATTGTAGGTCTCTTCCTTATCTTTCTAGGGACAGCAAGATAACCAAAATCCGATATTTGTAGCTCCAGTTATGCTCTGCGCAAGGCAACAAGGTCAGGATGAGTGAAAAATCCGAAAATTAACAATGTTTAGCAATTAAGCCCAATAATGTAAAATAAAAAATAATGATTGTAAAAGTTGTGTAATTTCTGTCTCTCTCTGGCTTGTGCGGCTGTAAACTGCTACTTAAGCTTATTAAGCCTGACCTAACCCTAGACCAAATTAAGGGCCTCTGAATAAGCTTTCCAACAAGGTATCATATGCCTTAATTTGGGTTAAGATGAGTATGTTAGGCCCATTTAAGTGAAGGAACATCATGGACTGCGCACTGATCCGCGCCAGAGAACTCGAGACCTAATTTAGCCTTCATTTTGGACTAATTTGACAATTCTTGGTAAACCTAAAATTGTAGGTCTCTTCCTTATCTTTCTAGGGACAGCAAGATCACCCAAATCCGATATCTGTTGCTCCAGTTATGCTCTACGCAAGGCAACAAGGTCAGGATGAGTGAAAAATCTGAAAATTAATAATGTTTAACAATTAAGCCCAATAATGTAAAAGCAAAAATAATGATTGTAAAAGTTATGTAATTTCCGTCTCTCTCTGACTTGTGTGGCTGTAAACTGCTATTTATGCTTATTAATCCTGACCTAACCCTAGACCAAATTAAGGGCCTCTGAATAAGCTTTCCCACAAGGTATCATTTGACCTAATTGGGCTTAAGATGAGTAAGTTATGCCCATTTAATTGAAAGAACATCATGAACTGAGCACTAATCTGAGACAGAGAACTTGGGACCCAATTTAGCCTTGATTTTGGCCGAATTTGACAATTCTTGTGAAACCAGAAATTGTAGGTCTCTTCCTTATCTTTCTAAGGACAGCAAGATCACCAAAATCCGAAAATTAACATTGTTTAGCAATTAAGCCCAATAATGTAAACGTAAAAACAATGATTGTAAAAGTTGTCTAATTTCCGTCTCTCTCTGGCTTGTGCGACTGTAAACTGCTATTTATGCTTATGAATCCTGACCTAACCCTAGGCCAAATTAAGGGCCTCGGAATAAGCTTCCAACAAGGTATCGTATGCCTTGATTGGGCTTAAGATGAGTAAGTTAGGCCCATTTAAGTGAAGGAACATCATGGACTGCGCACTGATCCGCGCTAGAGAAGTTGGGACCCAATTTAGCCATGATTTTGGCCTAATTTGATAATTCTTGTGAAAACTGAATTTTGTGTTCTCTTCCTTATCTTTCTAGGGACAGCAAGATCACCAAAATCCGATATCTGTAGCTCTAGTTATGCTCTGCGCAAGGTAACAAGGTCAGGATGAGTGAAAAATCCGAAAATTAACAATGTTTAACAATTAAGCCCAATAATCTAAATGTAAAAACAATTATTGTAAAAATTGTCTAATTTTCGTCTCTCTCTGGCTTGTACGGCTGTAAACTGCTATTTATGCTTATTAATCATGACCTAACCCTAGACCAAATTAAGGGCCTCTGAATAAGCATTCCAACAAGGTATCATATGCCTTAATTGGGCTTAAGATGAGTAAGTTAGGCCCATTTAAGTGAAGGAACATCATGGACTGTGTACTGATCCGCGCCAGAAAACTTGGGACCAAATTTAGCCTTGATTTTGGCCTAATTTGACAATTCTTGTGAAACATGAAATTGTAGGTCTCTTCCTTATCTTTCTAGGGACAACATGATCACCAAAATCCGATATCTGTAGCTCTAGTTATGCTTTGCGCAAGGTAACAAGGTCAGGATGAGTGAAAAATCCGAAAATTAACAATGTTTAGCAATTAAACCCAATTAAGCCGAATAATGTAAAAGCAAAAATAATGATTGTAAAAGTTGTGTAATTTCTGTCTCTCTCTGGGTTGTGCGGCTGTAAACTGCTATTTATGCTTATTAAGCCTGACCTAACCCTAGACCAAATTAAGGGCCTCTGAATAAGCTTTCCAACAAGGTATCATATGCCTTAATTGGGGTTAAGATGAGTAAGTTAGGCCTATTTAAGTGAAGGAACATCATGGACTGCGCACTGATCCGCGCCAGAGAACTCGGGACCTAATTTAGCCTTGATTTTGGCCTAATTTGACAATTCTTGTGAAACCTGAAATTGTAGGTCTCTTCCTTATCTTTCTGGGGACAACAAGATCACCAAAATCCGATATCTGTAGCTCTAGTTATGCTCTGCGCAAGGCAACAAGGTCAGGAGAGTGAAAAATCCGAAAATTAACAATGTTTGGCAATTAAGCTCGATAATGTAAAAGCAAAAACAATGATTGTAAAAGTTGTCTAATTTTCGTCTCTCTCTGGCTTGTGCGGCTGTAAACTTCTATTTGTGCTTATTAATCCTGACCTAACCCTAGACCAAATTAAGGGCCTCTGAATAAGCTTTCCAACAAGGTATCATATGCCTTAATTGGGCTTAAGATGAGTAAGTTAGGCCCATTTAAGTGAAGGAACATCATGGACTGCGTACTGATCCGCGCCAGAGAACTCGGGACCCAATTTTACCTTGATTTTGGCCTAATTTGACAATTCTTGTGAAACCTGAAATTGTAGGTCTCTTCCTTATCTTTCTGGGGACAGCAAGATCACCAAAATCCGATATCTGTAGCTCTAGTTATGCTCTGCGCCAGGCAACAAGGTCAGGATGAGTTGAAAATCTGAAATTTAACAATGTTTAGGAATTAAGCCCAATAATGTAAAAGCAAAAATAATGATTGTAAAAGTTGTGTAATTTTTGTCTCTCTCTGGCTTGTGCGGCTGTAAACTGTTATTTATGCTTATTAATCCTGACCTAACCCTAGACCAAATTAACGGCCTCTAATAAGCTTTCCAACATGGTATCATATGCCTTAATTGGCTTAAGATGAGTAAGTTAGGTCCATTTAAGTGAAGGAACATCATGGACTGCGCACTGATCCGTTCCAGGGAACTCGGGACCCAATTTAGCCTTGATTTTGGCCTAATTTGACAATTCTTGTGAAACCTGAAATTATAGGTCTCTTCCTTATCTTTCTAGGGACAACAAGATCACCCAAATCCGATATCTGTAGCTCTAGTTATGCTTTGCGCAAGGCAACAAGGTCAGGATGAGTGAAAAATCCGAAAATTAACAATGTTTAGCAATTAAGCCCAATAATGTAAAAGCAAAAATAATGATTGTAAAAGGTTTGTAATTTCCGTCTCTCTCTGACTTGTGTGGCTGTAAACTGCTATTTATGCTTATTAATCCTGACCTAACCCTAGACTAAATTAAGGGCCTCTGAATAAGCCTTCCCCCAAGGTATCATTTGACCTAATTGGGCTTAAGATGATTAAGTTATGCCCATTTAAGTGAAAGAACATCATGGACTGCACACTAATCTGAAACAGAGAACTTGGGACCCAATTTAGCCTTGATTTTGGCCTAATTTGACAATTCTTGTGAAACCTGAAATTGTAGGTCTCTTCCTTATCTTTCTAGGGACAACAAGATCACCAAAATCCGATATATGTAGCTCTAGTTATGCTTTGCGCAAGGTAACAAGGTCAGGATGAGTGAAAAATCCGAAAATTAACAATGTTTAGCAATTAAACCCAATTAAGCCCAATAATGTAAAAGCAAAAACAATGATTGTAAAAGTTGTCTAATTTCCGTCTCTCTATGGCTTGTGCGGCTGTAAACTGCTATTTATGCTTTTTAATCTAGCCTTAACCCTATTCCAAATTAATGGCCACTGAATAAGCTTTCCAACAAGGTCTCATTTGTCTTAATTGGGCTTAAGATGAGTAAGTTAGGCCCATTTAAGTGAAGGAACATCATGGACTGCGCACTGATCCGCGCCAGAGAACTCGGGGCCCAATTTAGCCTTGATTTTGGCCTAATTTGACAATTCCTGTGAAACCTGAAATTGTAGGTCTCTTCCTAATCTTTCTAGGGACAGCAAGATCACCAAAATCCGATATTTGTAGCTCTAGTTATGCTCTACGCAAGGCAACAAGGTCAGGATGAGTGAAAAATCCAAAAATTTACAATGTTTAGCAATTAAGCCCAATAATGTAAAGGCAAAAATAATGACTGTAAAAGTTATCTAATTTCCGTCTCTCTCTGGCTTTTACGGCTGTAAACTGCTACTTATGCTTATTAATCCTGACCTAACCCTAGACCAAATTAGGGTCCTCTGAATAAGCTTTTCAGCAAGGCATCATATGCTTTAAGTGGGCTTAAGATGAGTAAGTTAGGCCCGTTTTAAGTGAAGGAACATCATGGACTGTGCACTGAACAGCCCAAAGAACTCGGGACCCAATTTAGCCTTGATTTTGGCCTAATTTGACAATTCTTGTGACATCTGAAATTGTAGGTCTCTAACTTATCTTTCTACGGACAGCAAGATCACCAAAATCCGATATTTGTAGCTCAAGTTATGCTCTGCGCATGGCAACAAGGTCAGGACGAGTGAAAAATCCGAAAATTAACAATGTTTAGCAATTAAGCCCAATTAAGTCCAACAATGTAAATACAAAAACAATGATCGTAAAAGTTGTCTAATTTCCATCTCTCTCTGGCTTGTGCGGCTATAAACTGCTATTTATGCTTATTAATCATGACCTAACCCTGGACCAAATTAAGGGCCACTGAATAAGCATTCAACAAGGTATCATATGCCTTAATTGGGCTTAAGATGGTTTAGTTAGGCCAATTTAAGTGAAGGAACATAATGGACTGCGCACTGATCCACGCCAGAGAACTCGGGACCCAAGTTAGCCTTGATTTTGGCCTAATTTGACAATTCTTGTGAAATCCTTATCTTTCTACGGACAGCAAGATCACCAAAATCCGATATCTGTAGTTATAGTTATGCTCTGCGCACGGCAACAAGGTCAGGCTGAGTGAAAAATCCAAAAATTAACAATGTTTAGCAATTAAGCCAAATTAAGCCCAATAATGTATAAGCAAAAACAATGATTGTAAACGTTGTCTATTTTCTGTCTCTCTCTGGCTATTGCAGTTGTAAACTGCTATTTATGCTAATAAATCCTGACCTAACCCTAGACCAAATTAAGGGCCTCTGAATAAGATTTCCAACAAGGTATCATATGCCTCAATTGGGCTTAAGACGAGTAAGTTAGGCCCATTTAAGTGAAGGAACATCATGGACTGCGTACCGATCCGCACCAGAGAACTCTGGACCCAATTTAGCCTTTATTTTGGCCTAATTTGACAATTCTTGTGAAACCAGAAATTGTAGGTCTCTTCCTTATCTTTCTAGGGACAGCAAGATCACCAAAATCCGATATCTGTAGCTCTAGTTATGCTCTGCGCAAGGCAACAAGGTCAGGATGATGAAAAATCGGAAAATTAACAATGTTTAGCAATTAAGCCCAATTAAGCCCAATAATGTAAAAGAATAACAATGATTGTAAAAGTTGTCAAATTTTCGTCTCTCTCTGGCTTGTGCGGCTGTAAACTGCTATTAATGCTTTTTAATCCTGACCTAACCCTAGACCAAATTAAGGGCCTCTGAATAAGCTTTCCAACAAGGTATCATATGCCTTAATTGGGCTTAAGATGAGTAAGTTAGGCCCATTTAAGTGAAGGAACATCATGGACTGCGCACTGATCCGTGCCATAGAACTCGGGACCTAATTTAGCATTGATTTTGGCCTAATTTGACAATTCTTGTGACACCAGAAATTGTAGGTCTCTTCCTTATCTTTCTAGGGACAGTAAGATCACCAAAATCCGATATTTGTAGCTCTAGTTATGCTCTGCGCAAGGCAACAAGGTCAGGATGAGTGAAAAATCCTAAAATTAGCAATGCTAATCAATAATGCCCAAAAATGTAAAAGCAAAAACAATGATTGTAAAAGTTGTCTAATTTCCGTCTCTCTCTGGATTGTACGGCTGTAAACTGCTATTTATTCTTATTAATCCTGACCTAACCCTAGACCAAATTAAGGACCTCTGAATAAGCTTTCCAACAAGGTATCATATGCCTTAATTAGGTTTAAGATGAGTAAGTTAGGCCCATTTAAGTGAAGGAACATCATGGACTGCGCACTGATCAGTGTCAGAGAACTCGGGACCCAATTTAGCCTTGATTTAAGCCTAATTTGACAATTCTTGTGAAACCTGAAATTGTAGGTCTCTTCCTTATCTTTCTAGGGACAGCAAGATCACCAAAATCCGATATCTGTAGCTCTAGTTATGCTCTGAGCAAGGAAACAAGGTCATGATGAGTGAAAAATCCGGAAATTAACAAAGTTATCAATTAAGCCCAATTAAGCCCAGTAATGTAAAAGCAAAAACAATGACTGTAAAAGTTGTCTAATTCCCGTCTCTCTCTGGCTTGTGCGGCTGTAAACTACTATTTATTCTAATTAATCCTCACCTAACCCTACACCAAAATAAGGGCCTCTGAATAAGCTTTCCAAGAAGGTATCAGATGCCTTAATTGGGCTTAAGATGAGTAAGTTAGGCCCTTTTAAGTGAAGGAACATCATGGATTGCGCACTAATCCGCGCCAGAGAACTCGGGACCCAATTTAGCCTTGATTTTGGCCTCATTTGACAATTCTTGGGAAACCTGAAATTGTAGGTCTATTCCTTATTTTTATAGGGACAGCAAGATCACCAAAATTCGATATGTGTAGCTCTAGTTATGCGCCGCGCAAGGCAACAAGGTCAAGATGAGTGAAAAATCCGAAAATTAACAATGTTTAGCAATTAAGCGGTATAATGTAAAAGCAAAAACAATGATTGTAAAAGTTGTCTAATTTTCGTCTCTCTCTGGATTGTACGGCTGTAAACTACTATTTATGCTTATTAATCCTGACCTAACCCTAAACCAAATTAAGGGCCTCTCAATAAGCTTTCCAACAAGGTATCATATGCCTTCATTGGGCTTAAGATGAGTAAGTTAGGCCCATTTAAGTGAAGGAACATCATGGATCAACCCGATCCTCTCCAGAAAACTCGGGAACCAATTTAGCCTTGATTTTGGGCTAATTTAACAATTCCCTTGAAACTTGAAATTGTAGGTCTCTTCCTTATCTTTCTACGGACAGCAAGATCACCGAAATCCGATTTCTGTAGCTCTAGTTATGCTCTGCGCAAGGCAACAAGGTCAGGATGAGTGAAAAATCCGAAAATTAACAATGTTTAGCAATTAAGCCGAATAATGTAAAAGCAAAAACAATGGTTTTAAAAGTTGTCTAATTTTCGTCTCTCTCTGGCTTGTGCGGCTGTTAACTGCTATTTATGCTTCTTAATCCTTACCTAACCCTAGACCTAATAAAGGGCCTCTGAATAAGCTTTCCAACAAGGTATCCTATGCCTTAATCGGGCTTAAGATGAGTAAGTTAGGCCAATTTAAGCGAAGAAACATCATGGACTGCGCACTGATCCGCGCCAGAGAACTCGGGACCAATTTTGCCTTGATTTTGGCCTAATTTGGCAATTCTTGTGAAACTTGAAATTGTAGGTCTCTTCCTTATCTTTCTAGCGACAGCAAGATCACCAAAATCCGATATCTGTAGCTCCAGTTATACTCTGCACAAGGCAACAAGGTCAGGATGAGTGAAAAATCCGAAAATTAATAATGTTTAGCAATTAAGCCCAATAATGTAAAAGCAAAAAGAATGATTGTAAAAGTTGTCTAATTTCCGTATCTCATTGGACTGTATGGCTGTAAACGGCTATTTATGCTTTTTAATCCTGGCCTAACACAAGACGAAATTAAGGGCTTCTGAATAATCTTTCCAACAAGATATCATATGCCTTAATTGGGCTTAAGATGAGTAAGTTAGGCCCATTTCAGTGAAGGAACATCATGGACTCCACAATGATCCACGCCAGAGAACTTGGGAACCAATTTAAGCTTGATTTTGGGCTAATTTGACAATTCTCTTGAAACCTGAAATTGTAGGACTCTTCCTTATCTTTCTAGGGACAGCAAGATCACCAAAATCCGATATCTGTAGGTCTAGTTATGCTCTGCGCAAGGCAACAAGGTCAGGATGAGTGAAAAATCCGAAAGTTAACAATGTTTAGCAATTAAGCCGAATAATGTAAAAGCAAAAACAATGTTTGTAAAAGTTGTCTAATTTCTGTCTCCCTCTGGATTGTACGGCTTTAAAATGCTTTTTAATGTAATTAATTATGACCTAACCCTACACCAAATTAAGGGCATCTGATTAAGTTTTCCAACAAGGTATCATATGCCTTAATTGGGCTTAAGATGAGTAAGTTAGGCCCATTTATATGATGGAACATCATGGATTGCGCACTGATCCGCGCCTGAGAACTCGGGACCCAACTTAGCCTTGATTTTGGCCTAACTTGACAATTCTTGTGAAACCTGAAATTGTAGGCCTCTTCCTTATCTTTCTAGGGACATCAAGATCACCAAAATCCGATATCTGTAGCTCTAGTTATGCTCTGCGCAAGGCAACAAGGTCATGATGAGTGAAAAATCCAGAAATTAACAATGTTACCAATTAATCCCAATTAAGCCCAATAATGTAAAAGCAAAAACAATGATTGTAAAAGTTGTCTAATTTTCGTCTCTCTCTGGCTTGTGCGGCTGTAAACTGCTATTTATTCTTATTAATCCTGACCTAACCCTACACCAAATTAAGGACCTCTGAATAAGCTTTCCAACATGGTATTATATGCCTTAATTGGGCTTAAGATGAGTAAGTTAGTCACATTTAAGTGAAGGAACATCATGGACTGCGCCCTGATCCGCGACAGAGAACTCGGGACCCAATTTAGCCTTGATTTTGGCCTAATTTGACAATTCTTGTGAAACCTGAAATTGTAGGTCTCTTCCTTATCTTTCTAGGGACAGCAAGATCACCAAAATCCGATATCTGTAGGTCTAGTTATGCTCTGCGTAAGGCAACAAGGTCAGGATGAGTGAAAAATCCGAAAGTTAACAATGTTTAGCAATTAAGCCGAATAATGTAAAAACAAAAACAATGTTTGTAAAAGTTGTCTAATTTTCGTCTCCCTCTGGATTGTACGGATTTTAACTGCTTTTTAATGTAATTAATTATGACCTAACCCTACACCAAATTAAGGGTCTCTGAATAAGTTTTCCAACAAGGTATCATATGCCTTAATTGGGCTTAAGATGAGTAAGTTAGGCCCATTTATGTGAAGGAACATCATGGATTGCGCACTGATCCGCGCCTGAGAATTCGGGACCCAACTTAGCCTTGATTTTGGTCTAACTTGACAATTCTTGTGAAACCTGAAATTGTAGGCCTCTTCCTTATCTTTCTAGGGACATCAAGATCACCAAAATCCGATATATGTAGCTCTAGCTATGCTTTCCGCAAGGCAACAAGGTCATGATGAGTGAAAAATCCAGAAATTAACAATGTTATCAATTAATCCCAACTAAGCCCAATAATGTAAAAGCAAAAACAATGATTGTAAAAGTTGTCTAATTTCCATGACTCTCTGGCTTGTGCGGCTGTAAACTGCTCTTTATTCTTATTAATCCCGACCTAACCCTACACTAAATTAAGGGCCTCTGAATAAGCTTTCCAACATTGTATCATATGCCTTAATTGGGCTTAAGATGAGTAAGTTAGTCACATTTAAGTGAAGGAACATCATGGACTGCGCCCTGATCCGCGACAGAGAACTCGGGACCCAATTTAGCCTTGATTTTGGCCTAATTTGACAATTCTTGTGACACCTAAAATTGTAGGTCTCTTCCTTATCTTTCTAGGGACAGCAAGATCACCAAAATCCGATATCTGTAGCTCTAGTTATGCTCTGCGGAAGCCAACAAGGTCAGGATGAGTGAAAAATCCGAAAATTAACAATGTTTAGCAATTAAGCCCAATAATGTAAAAGCAAAAACAATGATTGTAAAAGTTGTCTAATTTCTGTCTCTCTCTGGCTTGTGCGGCTGTAAACTGCTATTTATGCTTATTAATCCTGACCTAACCTTAGACCAAATTAAGGGCCTCTAAATAAGCTTTAAACAAGGTATCATATGCCTTAATTGGGCTTAAGATGAGTTAGTTGGGCCTATTTAAGTGAAGGAACATCTTGGACTGCGCACTCATCCGCTCCAGAGAAATCGCGACCCAATTTAGCCTTGATTTTGGCCTACTTTGACAATTCTTGTGAAACCTGAAATTGTAGGTCTCATCCTTACCTTTCTAAGGACAGGAAGATCACCAAAATCCGATATCTGTAGCTCTAGTTATGCTATGCGCAATGCAACAAGGTCAGGATGAGTGAAAAATTCGAAAATTAACAATGATTAGTAATTATGCCCAATTAAGCCCAATAATGTAAATGCAAAAAACAATGATTGTAAAAGTTGTCTAATTTCCGTCTCTCTCTGGATTGTGCGGCTGTAAACTGCTATTAATACTTATTAATCCTGACCTAACCCTAGACCAAATTAAGGGGATCTAAATAAGTTTTCCAACAAGGTATCATATGCCTTAATTGTTCTTAAGATGAGTAAGTTAGGCCCATTTAAGTGAAGGAATATCATGGACTGCGCACTGATCCGTACCAGAGAACTCGGGACCGAATTTAGCCTTGATTTTGTCCAAATTTGACAATTCTTGTGACACCTGAAATTGTAGGCCTGTTCCTTATCTTTCTATGGACATCAAGATCACCAAAATCCGATATTTGCAGCTCTAGTTATGCTCTCCGCAAGGAAACAAGGTCAGGATGAGTGGAAAATCCTAAAATTAACAATGTTTAGTAATTAAGCCCAATAATGTAAAAGTAAAAATTATGATTGTAAAAGTAGTGTAATTTCTGTCTCTCTCTGTCTTGTGTGGCTGTAAACTGCTATTTATGCTTATTAATCCTGACCTAACGCTAGACCAAATTAAGGGCCTCTGAATAAGCTTTCCAACAAGGTATCATTTGACCTAATTGGGCTTAAGATGAGTAAGTTATGCCCATTTAAGTGAAAGAACATCATGGACTGCGCACTAATCTGAGATAGAGAACTGGGGACCCAATTTAGCCTTGATTTTGGCCTAATTTGACAATTCTTGTGACACCAGAAATTGTAGGTCTCTTCCTAATCTTTCTAGGGACAGCAAGATCACCAAAATCCGATATCTGTAGCTCTAGTTATGCAATATTTAGCAATTAAGCCCAATTAAGCCCAATAATGTAAACGTAAAAACAATGATTGTCAAGGTTGTCTAATTTCCATCATGGACTGCGCACTGATCAGCGCCAGAGAACTCGGGACCAAATTTAGCCTTGATTTTGGCATAATTTGACAATTATTGGTAAACCTGAAATTGTAGGTCTCTTCCTTATCTTTCTAGGGACAGCAAGATCACCCAAATCCGATATCTATAGCTCCTGTTATGGTCTGCGCAAGGCAACAAGGTCAGGATGAGTGAAAAAACCTAAAATTAACAATGTTTAGCAATTAAGCCCAATAATGTAAAAGCAAAAACAATGATTATAAAAGTAGTCTAATTTTCGTCTCTCTCTGGCATGTGCTGCTGTAAACTACTATTTATGCTTATTAATCATGACCCAACCCTAGACCAAATTAAGGGCCTCTCAATAAGCTTTCCAACAAGGTATCATACGCCTTAATTGGGCTTAAGATTAGTTAGTTAGGCCCATTTAAGTGAAGGAACATCATGGACTGCGCACTGATCCGCGCCAGAGAAGTCGGGACCCAATTTAGCCTTGATTTTGACCTAATTTGACAATTCTTGTGAAACCTGAAATTGTAGGTCTCTTCCTTATCTTTCTAGGGATAGCAAGATCACCAAACTCCGATATCTGTAGCTCTACTTATGCTCTGCCCAAGGCAACAAGGTCAGGATGAGTGAAAAATCCAAAAATTAACATTGTTTAGAAATTAAGCCCAATAATGTAAACATAAAATCAATGATTGTAAAAGTTGTCTAATTTCCGTCTCTCTCTGGCTTGTGCGGCTGTAAACTGCTATATATGCTTATTAATCCTGAACTAAACCTAGACCAAATTAAGGGCCTCTGAATAAGCTTTTCAACAAGGTATCGTATGCCTTGATTGGGCTTAAGATGAGTAAGTTAGGCCCATTTAAGTGAAGGAACATCATGGACTGCACACTGATCCGCGCTATAGAACTTGGGACCCAATTTAGCCATGATTTTGGCCAAATTTGATAATTCTTGTGAAACCAGAATTTGTAGTTCTCTTCCTTATCTTTCTAGGGACAGCAAGATCACCAAAATCCGATATCTGTAGCTCTAGTTATCCTCTGCGCAAGGAAACATGGTCAGGATGAGTGAAAAATCCGAAAATTAACAATGTTTAGCATTTAAGCCCAATAATGTAAAAGCAAAAACAATGATTGTAAAAGTTATGTAATTTCCGTCTCTCTCTGGTTTGTGTGGCTGTAAACTTCTATTTATGCTTATTAATCCTGACCTAACCCTAGACCAAATTAAGGGCCTCTGAATAAGCTTTCCAACAAGGTAACATATGCCTTAATTGGGCTTAAGATGAGAAAGTTAGGCCCATTTAAGTGAAGGAACATCATGGACTGCGTACTGATCCGCACCAGAAAACTTGGGACCTAATTTAGCCTTGATTTTGGCCTAATTTGACAATTCTTGTGAAATATGAAATTGTAGGTCTCTTCCTTATCTTTCTAGGGACAGCAAGATCACCAAAATCCGATATCTGTAGCTCTAGTTATGCTCTGCGCAAGGCAACAAGGTCAGGATGAGTTGAAAATCTGAAAATTAACAATGTTTAGGAATTAAGCCCAATAATGTAAAAGCAAAAACAATGATTGTAAAAGTGGTGTCATTTCCGTCTCTCTCTGGCTTGTGCGGTGGTAAACTTCTATTTATGCTTATTAATCCTAACCAAACCCTAGACCAAATTAAGGGCCTCTGAATAAGCTTTCCAACATGGTATCATATGCCTTAATTGGGCTTAAGATGAGTAAGTTAGGCCCATTTAAGTGAAGGAACATCATGGACTGCGCACTGATCCGTTCCTGGGAACTCGGGACCCAATTTAGCCTTTATTTTGGCCTAATTTGACAATTCTTGTGAAACCTGAAATTGTAGGTCTCTTCCTTATCTTTCTAGGGACAGCAAGATCACCAAAATCTGATATCTGTAGCTCTAGTTATGCTTTGCGCAAGGCAACAAGGTCAGGAAGAGTGAAAAATCCGAAAATTAACAATGTTTAGCAATTAAGCCCAATTGAGCCCAATAATGTAAAAGCATAAACAATGATTGTAAAAGTTGTCTAATTTCCGTCTCTCTATGGCTTGTGCTGCTGTAAACTGCTATTTATGCTTTTTAATCTAGCCTTAACCCTATTCCAAATTAATGGCCTCTGAATAAGCTTTCCAACAAGGTATCATGCGCCTTAATTGGGCTTAAGATGAGTAAGTTAGGCCCATTTAAGTGAAGGAACTTCATGGACTGCGCCCTGATCCGCGCCAGAGAACTCGGGACCCAATTTAGCCTTGATTTTGGCCTAATTTGACAATTCTTGTGAAACCTGACATTGTAGGTCTCTTCCTTATCATTCTACGGACAGCAAGATCACCAAAATCCGATATGTGTAGCTCTAGTTATGCTCTGCGTAAGGCAACAAGGTCATGATGAGTGAAAAATCCAAAAATTAACAATATTTAGCAATTAAGCCCAATTAGCCTAATAATGTAAAAGCAAAAATATTGATTGTAAAAGTTGTCTAATTTCCATCTCTCTCAGGCTTGTGCGGCTGTAAACTGCAATTTATGCTTATTAATCCTGACCTAACCCTAGACCAAATTAAGGGCCTCTGAATAAGCTTTCTAACGAGGTATCATATGCCTTAATTGGGCTTAAGATGAGTAAGTTAGGCCCATTTAAGTGAAGGAACATCATGGACTGCGCACTGATCCGCGCCAGAGAACTCGGGACCCTATTTTGCCTTTATTTTGTCCTAATTTGACAATTCTTGTGAAACCTGAAATTGTAGGCCTCTTCCTAATCTTTCTAGGGACAGCAAGATCACCAAAATCCGATATCGGTAGCTCTAGTTATGCTCTGCGCAAGGCAACAAGGTCAAGATGAGTTGAAAATCTGAAAATTAACAATGTTTAGGAATTAAGCCAAATAATGTAAAAGCAAAAATAATGATTGTAAAAGTTGAGTAATTTCCGCCTCTCTCTGGCTTGTGCGGCTCTAAACTGTTATTTATGCTTATTAATCCTGACATAACAATTGACCAAATTAAGGGCCTCTGAATAAGCTTTCCAACAAGGTATCATATGCCTTAATTGGGCTTAAGATGTGTAAGTTAGGCCCATTTAAGTGAAGGAGCATCATGGACTGCGCACTAATCCGTGCCAGGGAACTCGGGACCCAATTTATCCTTGATTTTGGCCTAATTTGACAATTCTTGTGAAAGCTGAAATTGTAGGTCTCTTCCTTATCTTTCTAGGGACAGCAAGATCACCAAAATCCGATATATGTAGCTCTAGTTATGCTCTGCGCAAGGCGACAAGGTCACGATGGGTGAAAATTCCAAAAATTAACAATGTTTGACAATTAAGGCCAATTAAGCCCAATAATGTAAAAGCAAAAACAATGATTGTAAAAGTTGTCTAATTTCCATCTCTCCCTGGCTTGTGAGGCTGTAAACTGCTATTTATGCTTATTAATCCTTACCTAACCCCAGACCAAATTAAGGGCCTCTGAATAAGCTTTCCAACAAGGTCTCATTTGTCTTAATTGGGCTTAAGATGAGTAAGTTAGGCCCATTTAAGTGAAGAAACATCATGGACTGCGCACTGATCCGCGCCAGAGAACTCGGGACCCAATTTAGCCTTGATTTTGGCCTAATTTGACAATTCCTGTGAAACCTGAAACTGTAGGTCTCTTCCTAATCTTTCTAGGGACAGCAAGATCACCAAAATCCGATATCTATAGCTCTAGTTATGCTCTGCGCAAGGCAACAAGGTCAGGATGAGTGAAAAATCCAAAAATTTACAATGTTTAGCAATTAAGCCCAATAATGTAAAAGCAAAAATAATGATTGTAAAAGTTATCTAATTTCCGTCTCTCTCTGGCTTTTACGGCTGTAAATTGCTACTTATGCTTATTAATCCTGACCTAACCCTAGACCAAATTAGGGGCCTCTGAATAAGCTTTCCAGCAAGGCATCATATGCCTTAATTGGGCTTAAGATGAGTAAGTTAGGCCCATTTAAGTGAAGGAACATCATGGACTGCGCACTGATCAGCGCTAGAGAACTCAGGATCCAATTTAGCCTTATTTTTGCCTAATTTGACATTTCTTGTGAAGCCTGTAATTGTAGGTCTCTTCCTTATCTTTCTAAAGACGGCAAGATCACCAAAATCCGATATCTGTAGCTCTAGTTATGCTCTGCGCAAGGCAACAAGGTCAGGATGACTGAAAAATCCAAAAATTTACAATGTTTAGCAATTAAGCCCAATAATGTAAAAGTAAAAATAATGATTGTAAAAGTTATCTAATTTCCGTCTCTTTCTGGATTGTGCGGCTGTAAACTGCTATTTATGCTGATTAATCCTGACCTCACCCTAGACCAAATTAAGGGCCTCTGATTAAGCTTTCCAACAAGTTATCATATGCCTTAATTGGGATTAAGATGAGTAAGTTAGGCCTATTTAAGTGAAGGATCATCATGGACTGCGCACTAATCCGAGCCAGAGAACTCGGGACCCAATTTAGCCTTGAATTTGGCCTAATGTGATAATTTTTGTGAAACCTGAAATTGTAGGTCTCTTCCCTAACTTTCTAGGGACAGCAAGATCACCAAAATCCGATATCTGTAGCCCTAGTTATGCTCTGCGCAAGGCAACAAGTTCAGGATGTGTGAAAAATCCGAAAATTAACAATGTTTAGCAATTAAGCCCTATAATGTAAAAGCAAAAAACAATGACTGTAAAAGTTGTCTAATTTTCGTCTCTCACTGGCTTGTGCGGCTGTAAACTGCTATTAATGCTTTTTAATCCTGACCTAACCCTAGACCAAATTAAGGGCCTCTGAATAAGCTTTCCAACATGGTATCATTTGCATTAATTGGGCTTAAGATGAGTAAGTTAGGCCCATTTAAGTGAAGGAACATCATGGACTGCGCACTGAACAGCCCTAAGGAACTCGGGATCCAATTTAGCTTTTATTTTGGCCTAATTTGACAATTCTTGTGAAACCTGAAATTTTAGGTCTCTTCCTTATCTTTCTACGGACAGCAAGATCACCAAAATCCGATATCTGTAGCTCTAGTTATGCCCTGCGCATGGCAACAAGGTCAGGACGAGTGAAAAATCTGAAAATTAACAATGTTTAGCAATTAAGCCCAATTAAGTCCAATAATGTAAATGCAAAAACAATGGTCGTAAAAGATGTCTAATTTCCGTCTCTCTCTGGCTTGTGCGGCTGTAAACTGCAATTTATGCTTATTAATCCTGACCTAACCCTAGACCAAATTAAGGGCCTCTGAATAAGCATTCCAACAAGGTATCATATGCCTTAATTGGGCTTAAGATGAGTAAAGTTAGGCCCATTTAATGAAGGAACATCATGGATCGCGACCGATCCACGCCCTAGAACTCGGGATAAAATTTAGCCTTGATTTTGGCCTAATTTGACAATTATTGTGCAACCTGAAATTGTAGGTCTCTTCCTTATCTTTCTACGGACAGCAAGATCACCAAAATCCGATATCTGTAGTTATAGTTATGCTCTTCGCACGGCAACAAGGTCAGGCTGAGTGAAAAATCCGAAAATTAACAATGTTTAGCAATAAAGCCAAATTAAGCCCAATAATGTAAAAGCAAACACAATGATTGTAAACGTTGTCTAATTTCCGTCTCTTTCTAGCTTGTGCAGTTGTAAACTGCTATTTATGCTAATTAATCCTGACCTAACCCTAGACCAAATTAAGGGCCTCTGAATAAGATTTCCAACAAGGTATCATATGCCTTAATTGGGCTTAAGATGAATAGGTTAGGCCCATTTAAGTGAAGGAACATCATGGACTGCGTACCGATCCGCACCAGAGAACTCAGGACCCAATTTAGCCTTTATTTTTGCATAATTTGACAATTCTTGTGAAACCAGAAATTGTAGGTCTCTTCCTTATCTTTCTAGGGACAGCAAGATCATTAAAATCCGATATCTGTAGCTCTAGCTATGCTCTGCGCAAGGCAACAAGGTTAGGATGAGTGAAAAATCCTAAAATTAGCAATGCTAATCAATTAAGCCCAATAATGTAAAAGCAAAAACAATGATTGTAAAAGTTGTCTAATTTCCGTCTCTCTCTGGCTTGTACGGCTGTAAACTGCTATTTATTCTTATTACTCCTGACCTAACCCTAGACCAAATTAAGGGCCTCTGAATAAGCTTTCCAACAAGGTATCATATGCCTTAATTAGGTTTAAGATGAGTAAGTTAAGCCCATTTAAGTGAAGGAACATCATGGACTGCGCACTGATCCTCGCCAGAAAACTCGGGAACCAATTTAGCCTTGATTTTGGGCTAATTTGACAATTCCCTTGAAACCTGAAATTGTAGGTCTCTTCCTTATCTTTCTACGGACAGCAAGATCACCGAAATCCGATTTCTGTAGCTCTAGTTATGCTCTGCGCAAGGCAACAAGGTCAGGATGAGTGAAATATCCGAAAATTAACAATGTTTAGCAATTAAGCCGAATAATGTAAAAGCAAAAACAATGATTTTAAAAGTTGTCTAATTTTTGTCTCTCTCTGGCTTGTGCGACTGTAAACTGCTATTTATGCTTATTAATCATGACCTAACCCTGGACCAAATTAAGGGCCTCTGAATAAGCATTCAACAAGGTATCATATGCCTTAATTGGGCTTAATATGGTTAAGTTAGGCCAATTTAAGTGAAGGAACATCATGGACTGCGCACTGATCCACGCCAGAGAACTCGGGACCCAAGTTAGCCTTGATTTTGGCCTAATTTGACAATTCTTGTGCAACCTGAAATTGTAGGTCTCTTCCTTATCTTTCTACGGACAGCAAGATCACCGAAATCCGATATCTGTAGTTATAGTTATGCTCTTCGCATGGCAACAAGGTCAGGCTGAGTGAAAAATCCGAAAATTAACAATGTTTAGCAATTAAGCCCAATAATGTAAAAGAAAAAACAATGATTGTAAAAGTTTTCTAATTTCCGTCTCTCTCTGGCTTGAGCGGCTGTAAACGGCTATTTGTGCTTATTAATCCTGACCTAACCTTAGACCAAATTAAGGGCCTCTGAATAAGCTTTCAACAAGGTATCAAATGCCTTAATTGGGCTTAAGATGAGTTAGTTTTGCTTTCACTGGCTTGTGCTGCTGTAAACTATTATTTATGGTTAGTAATCCTAACCTAACCCGAGACCAAATTAAGGGCCTCTGAATAAGCTTTACAACAAGGTTTCATATGCCTTAATTGGGCTTAAGATGAGTAAGTTAGGCTGTTTTAAGTGAAGGAACATCATGGACTGCGCAATGATTTGAGCCAGAGAACTCGGGACCCAATTTAGCCTTGAGTTTGGTTTAATTTGACAATTCTTCTGAAACCTGAAATTGTAGGTCTCTTCCTTATCTTTCTAGGGACAACAAGATCACCAAAATATGATATCTGTAGCTCTAGTTATGCTCTGTGCAAGGCAACAAGGTAAGGATGAGTGAAAAATCCGAAAATTAACAATGTTTCGCAATTAAGCCCAATAATGTAAAAGCAAAAACAATGATTGTAAAAGTTGTCTAATTTACATCTCTCTCTGGCTTATGCGGCTTTAAACTGCTATTTATGCTTATTAATCCTGACCTAACCCTAGACCAAATTAAGGGCCTCTGAATAAGCTTTCCAACAAGGTATCATATGCCTTAATTGGGCTTAAGATGAGTAAGTTAGGCCCATTTAAGTGAAGGAACATCATGGATCATGATCGATCCGCGCCAGAGAACTCGGGACCCAATTTAGCCTTGATTTTGGCCTAATTTGACAAATCTTGTGAAACCTGAAATTGTAGGTCTCTTCCTTATCATTCTAGGGACAACAAGATCACCAAAATCCGATATTTGTAACTCTAGTTATGCTCTGCGCAAGCCAACAAGGTCAGGATGAGTGAAAAATCTGAAAATTAACAATGTTAGGCAATTAAACCCAATAATGTAAAATCAAAAACAATGATTGTAAAAGTTGTCAAATTTCTGTCTCTCTCAGGGTTGCGCGGCTGTAAACTGTTATTTATGGTTATTAATCCTGGCCTAACCCTAGATCAAATTAAGGGCCTCGGAATAAACTTTCCAACAAGGTATCATATGCCATAATTGGGCTTAAGATGAGTAAGTTAGGCCCATTTAAGTGAAGGAACATCATGGACTGCGCACTGATCCGTGCCAGAGAACTCGGGACCCAATTTAGCCTTGATTTTGGCCTAATTTGACAATTCTTGTGAAACCTGAAATTGTATGGCTCTTCCTTATCTTTCTAGGGACAGTAAGATCACCAAAAGCCGATATATGTAGCTCTAGTTATGCTCTGCGCAAGGCAACAAGACCAGGATGAGTGAAAAATCCGAAAATTAACAATGTTTAGCAATTAAGACCAATAATGTAAAAGCAAAAACAATGATTGTCAAAGTTGTCTAATTTTTGTCTCTCTCTGGTTTTTTGCGGCTGTAAACTGCTATTTATGCTTATTAATCCTGACCTAACCCTAGACCAAATTAAGGTCCTCTGAATAAGTTTTCCAGTAAGGTATCATATGCCTTAATTGGGCTTAAGATGAGTAAGTTAGGCCCATCTAAGGGAAGGAACATCATAGACTGTGCACTAATCCGTGGCAGAGAACTCGGGACCCAATTTAACCTTGATTTTGGCCTAATTTGACAATTCTTGTGAAACCTTAAATTGTAGGTATCTTCCTTATCTTTCTTGGGACATAAAGATCCCCAAAATCCGATATCTGTAGCTCTTGTTATGCTCTGCTCAAGGCAACAAGACCAGGATGAGTGAAAAATCCGAAAATTAACAATGTTTAGCAATTAAGCCCAATAATATAAAAGCAAAAACAAGGATTGTAAAATTTGTCTAATTTCAGTCTCTCTCTGGATTGTACGGATGTAAACTGCTATTTAAGCTTATTAACCCTGACCTAGCCCTAGACCAAATTCAGGGCCTCTGAATAAGCTTTCTAACAAGGTATCATATGCCTTAATTGGGCTTAAGATGAGTAAGTTAGGCCCATTTAAGTGAAGGAACATCTTGGACTGCGCACTGATCCACGCCAGAGAACTCGAGAACCAATTTAGCCTTGATTTTGGCCCAATTTGACAAATCTTGTGAAATCTGAAATTGTAGGTCTCTTCCTTATCATTCTAGGGACATCAAGATCACCAAAATTCGATATCTGTAGCTCTAGTTATGCTCTGCGCAAGCCAACAAGGTCAGGATGAGTGAAAAATCTGAAAATTACAATGTTAGGCAATTAAACCCAATAATGTAAAATAAAAAACAATGATTGTAAAAAGTGTCAAATTTCCGTCTCTCTCAGGGTTGCGCGACTGTAAACTGTTATTAATGCTTATTAATCCTGACCTAACCCTATATCAAATTAAGGGTCTCGGAATAAACTTTCCAACAAGGTATCATGCACTGCGCACTGATCCGCGCCAGAGAACTCGGGACCCAATTTAGCCTCGATTTTGGCCTTATTTGACAATTCTTGTGAAACCTGAAATTGTAGGTCTCTTCCTTATCTTTCTAGCGACAGCAAGGTCACCAAATTCCGATAGCTGTAGGTCTAGTTATGCTCTGCCAAGGCAACAAGGTCAGGATGAGTGAAAAATCCGAGAATTAACAAAGTTTAGCAATTAAGCCGAATAATGTAAAAGCAAAAACAATAATTGTAAAAGTTGTCCAGTCTCTCTGGCTTGTGCAGCTGTAAATTGCTATTTATGCTTATTAATACTGACCTAACACTAGACCAAATTAAGGGCCTCTGAATAAGCTTTCCAACAAGGTATCATATGCCTTAATTGGGCTTAAGATGAGTAAGTTAGGCCCATTTATGTGAAGGAACATCATGGGCTGCGCACTAATCCGCGCCAGAGAACTCAGGACCTAATTTAGCCTTGATTTTGGCCTAATTTGACAATTCTTGTGAAACCTGAAATTGTAGGTCTCTTCCTTATCTTTCTAAGGACAGCAAGATCACCAAAATCCGATATCTGTAGCTCAAGTTATGCTCAGTGGAAGGAAACCATGTCAGGATGAGTGAAAAATCCGAAAATTAATAATGTTTAGCAATTAAGCCCAATAATGTAAAAGCAAAAACAATGATTGTAAATGTTGTCTAATTTTTGTCTGTCTCTGGTTATTTGCGGCTGTAAATTGTTAATTATGCTTATTAATCCTGACCTAACCCTAGGCCAAATTAAGGTCCTCTGAATAAGCTTTCCAGCAAGGTATCATATGCCTTAATTGGGCTTAAGATCAGTAAGTTAGGCCCATTTAAGTGAAGGAACATCATCGACTGTGCACTGATCCGTGGCAGAGAACTCGGGACCCAATTTAACCTTGATTTTGGCCTAATTTGACAATTCTTGTGAAACCTTAAATTGTAGGTATCTTCCTTATCTTTCTAGGGACAACAAAATCCCCAAAATCCGATATCTGTAGCTCTAGTTATGCTCTGCACAAGGCAACATAGTCAGGATGAGTGAAAAATCAGAAAATTAACAATGTTTAGCAATTAAGCCCAATAATATAAAAGTAAACACAAGGATTCTAAAATTTGTCTAATATCAGTCTCCCTCTGGATTGTACGGCTGTAAACTGTTATTTATACTTATTAACCCTGACTTAACCCTAGACCAAATTAAGGGCCTTTGAATAAGCTTTCCAACAAGGTATCATATGCTTTAATTGGGCTTAAGATGAGTAAGTTAGGCCCATTTAAGTGAAGGAACATCCTGGACTGCGCACTGATCCACGCCAGAGAACTCGGGAACCAATTTAGCCATGATTTTGGCCTAATTTGACAATTTTCTTGAAACCTGAAATTGTAGGTCTCTTCCTTATCTTTCTAGGGACAGCAAGGTCACCTATATCCGATATCTGTAGCTCTAGTTATGCTCTGCGCAAGGCAACAAGGTCAGGATGAGTAAAAAATCCGAAAATTAACAATGTTTTGCAATTAATCCGAATAATGTAAAAGCAAAAACAATGATTGTAAAAGTTGTCTAATTTTCGTCTCTATCTGGCTTGTGCGGCTGAAAACCGGTATTTATGCTTATTAATCCTGACCTGACCCTAGACCAAATCAAGGGCAACTGAATAAGCTTTCCAACAAGGTATCATATGCCTTAATTGGGCTTATGATGAGTAAGTTAGTCCCATTTAAGTGAAGGAATATCATGGATCACAGACCGATCCGCGCCGCAGAACTCGGGACCCAATTTAGCCTCGATTTTGGCCTTATTTGACAATTCTTGTGAAACCTGAAATTGTAGGTCTCTTCCTTATCTTTCTAGCGACAGCAAGGTCACCAAAATCTGATAGCTGTAGGTCTAGTTATGCTCTGCCAAGGCAACAAGGTCAGGATGAGTGAAAAATCCGAGAATTAACAATGTTTAGCAATTAAGCCGAATAATGTAAAAGCAAAAACAATAATTGTAAAAGTTGTCCATTTTTCTTCTCTCTCTGGTATGTGCAGCTGTAAATTGCTATTTATGCTTATTAATACTGACCCAACACTAGACCAAATTAAGGGCCTCTGAATAAGATTTCCAACAAGGTATCATATGCCTTAATTGGGCTTAATATGAGTAAGTTAGGCCCATTTATGTGAAGGAACATCATGGACTGCGCACTGATCCGCGCCAGATAACTCAGGACGCAATTTAGCCTTTATTTTGGCCTAATTTGAAAATTCTTGTGAAACCAGAAATTGTAGGTATCTTCCTTATCTTTCTAGGGACAGCAAGATCACCAAAATCCGATATCTGTAGCTCTAGTTATGCTCAGCGGAAGGAAACCAGGTCAGGATGAGTGAAAAATCCGAAAATTTACAATGTTTAGCAATTAAGCCAAATAATGTAAAAGCAAAAACAATGATTGTAAAAGTTGTCTAATTTCTGTCTCTCTCTGGCTTGTGCGGCTGTAAACTGCTATTTATGATTATTAATCCTGACCTAACCCTTGAACAAATTAAGGGCCTCTGAATAAGCTTTCCAGCAAGGTATCATATGCCTTAATTGGGTTTCAGATGAGTAAGTTAGGCCGATTTAAGTGAAGGAACATCATGGACTGTGTACTGATCCGTGGCAGAGAACTCGGGACCCAATTTAGCCATGATTTTGGCCTAATTTGACAATTCTTGTGAAACCAGAAATTGTAGGCCTCTTCCTTATCTTTCTAAGGACAGTAAGATCACCAAAATCCGATATCTGTAGCTCTAGCTATGCTCTGCGGAAGGCAACAAGGTCAGGATAAGTGAAAAATCCGAAAAATAACATTGTTTAGCAATTAAGCCCAATAATGTAAAAGCAAAAACAATGATTGTAAAAGTTATCAAATTTCCGTCTCTCTCTGGCTTGTGCGGCTGTAAACTGCTATTTATGCTTATTAATCCTGACCTAACCCTAGACCAAATTAAGGGCCTCTGAATAAGCTTTCCAACAAGGTATGATATGACTTAATTGGGCTTAAGACGAGTAAGTTAGGCCCATTTAAGTGGAGGAACATCATGGACTGCGCACTGATCCGCGCCAGAGAACTCGGGATCCAATTTAGCCTTGATTTTGGCCTAATTTGACAATTCTTCTGAACCTGAAATTGTAGGACCCTTCCTTATCTTTCCAGGGACTGCAAGATCACCAAAATCCGATATTTGTCGATCTAGTTTTGCTCTGCGCAAGGTAACAAGGTCAAGATGAGTGAAAAATCCCAAAATTAACAATGTTTAGCAATTAAGCCCAATAATGAAAAAGCAAAAACAATGATTGTAAAAGTTATCTAATTTCCGTCTCTCTCTGGATTGTACGGCTTAAACTGCTATTTATGCTTATTAATCCTTACCTATGCCTAGACCAGATTAAGGGCCTCTGAATAAGCTTTCCAACAAGGTATCATATGCCTTAATTGGGCTTAAGATGAGTAAGTTAGGCCCATTTAAGTGAAGGAACATCATGGACTGCGCACTGATCCGCGTCAGAGAACTCGGGACCCAATTTAGCCTTGATTTTGGCCTAATTTGACAATTCTTCTGAAACATGAAATTGTAGATCTCTTCCTTTTCTTTCTAGGGACAGCAAGATCCCCAAAATCCGACATTTGTAGCTCTAGTTATGCTTTGCGCAAGGCTACAAGGTCAGGATGAGTGAAAAATCCGAAAATTAACAATGTTTAGCAATTAAGCCCAATAATGTAAAAGGAAAAATAATGATTGTAAAAGTTGTCTATTTTCCGTCTCTCTCTGGCTTGTGCGGATGTAAACTTCTATTTATGCTTATTAATCCTGACGTAATCATAGACCAAATTAAGGGCCTCTGAATAAGCTTTCCAACGAGGTATCATATGACTTAATTGGGCTTAAGACGAGTAAGTTAGGCCCATTTAAGTGAAGGAACATCATGGACTGCACACTGATCCGCGCCAGAGAACTCGGGACCCAGTTTAGACTTGATTTTGGCCTAATTTGACAATTCTTGTAAGACCTGAAATTGTAGGTCTCTTCCTTATCTTTCTAGGGGCAGTAAGATTACCAAAATCCGATATCTATAGCTCTAGTTATGCTCTGCGCAAGGCAACAAGGTCAGGATGAGTGAAAAATCCGAAAATTAACAATATTTTGCAATTAAACCCAATGATGTAAAAGCAAAAAACAATGATTGCAAAAGTTGTCTAATTTTTGTCTCTCTCTAGCTTTTGCGGCTGTAAACTGCTATTTATGCTTAGTAATCCTGACCTAACTCTAGAATAAATTAAGGGCCTCTGAATAAGCTTTCCAGCAAAGTATCATATGCCTTAATTGAGTTTAAGATGAGTATGTTAGGGTGATTTAAGTGAAGGAACATCATGGACTGCGCACTGATCCGCGCCAGAGAACTCGGGACCCAGTTTAGCCTTGATTTTGGCCTAATTTGACAATTCTTGTAAAACCTGAAATTGTAGGTCTCTTCCTTATCTTTCTAGGGGCAGTAAGATCACCAAAATCCGATATCTGTAGCTCTAGTTATGCTCTGCGCAAGGCAACAAGGTCAGGATGAGTGAAAAATCTGAAAATTAACAATATTTAGCAATTAAGCACAATAATGTAAAAGCAAAAACAATGATTGCAAAACTTGCCTAATTTTTGTCTCTCTCTGGCTTTTGCGGCTGTAAACTGCTATTTATGCTTAGTAATCCTGACCTAACCCTAGAACAAATTAAGGGCCTCTGAATAAGCTTTCCAGCAAGGTATCATATGCCTTAATTGAGTTTAAGATGAGTAAGTTAGGCCGATTTAAGTGAAGGAACATCATGGACTGCGCACTGATTCGTGGCAGAGAACTCGGGACCCAATTTAGCATTGATTTTGGCCTAATTTCGCAATTATTTTGACAACCTTAAATTGTAGGTCTCTTCCTTATCTTTCTAGGGACAGCAAGATCACCAAAGTCCGATATCTGTAGCTCTAGTTATGCTCTGCGCAGGGCAACAAGGTCAGGATGAGTGAAAAATCCAAAAATTTAACAATGTTTAGTAATTAAGCCCAATAATGTAAAAGCAAAAACAATGATTGTAAAAGTTGCCTATTTTCCGTCTCTCTCTGGCTTGTTAGGCTGTAAACTGCTATTTATGCTTATTAATCCTGACCTAACCCAAGACCAAATTAAGGGCCTCTGAATAAGCTTTCCAACAAGGTATCATATGCCTTAATTGGGCTTAAGATGAGTAAGTTAGGCCCATTTAAGTGAAGGAACATCATGGACTACGCACTGATCCGCGCCAGAGAACTTGGGACCCAACTTAGCCTTGATTTTGGCATAATTTGGCAATTATTTTGAAACCTTAAATTGTAGGTCTCTTCCTTATCTTTCTAGGGACAACAAGATCACCAAAATCTGATATATGTAGCTCTAGTTATGCTCTATGCAAGGCAACAAGGTCAGGATGAGTGAAAAATCCGAAAATTACCAATGTTTAGCAATTAAGCCCAATAATGTAAAAGCAAAAACAATGATTGTAAAAGTTGTCTATTTTCCGTCTCTCTCTGGCTTGTGCGGCTGTAAACTGCTATTTATGCTTATTATTCCTGACCTAACCCTAGACCAAATTAAGGGCCTCTGAATAAGCTTTCCAACAAGGTATCATATGCCTTAAATGGGCTTAAGATGAGTAAGTTAGGCCCATTTAAGTGAAGGAACATCATAGGCTACACACTGATCCGTGCCAGTGAACTCGGGACCCAATTTAGCCTTGATTTTGGCCTAATTTGGCAATTCTTTTGAAACCTTAAATTGTAGGTCTCTTCCTTATCTTTCTAGGGACAGCAAGATCACCAAAATCCGATATTTGTAGCTCTAGTTATGCTCTGTGCAAGACAACAAGGGCAGGATGAGTAAAAAATCTGAAAATTAACAATGTCTAGCAATTAACCCGAATAATGTAAAAGCATAAACAATGATTGTAAAAGTTGTCTAATTTCCGTCTCCCTCTTGCTTGTGCGGCTGTAAACTGCTATTTATGCATCTTAATCCTGACCTAACCCTAGACCAAATTAAGGGCCTATGAATAAGCTTTTCAACTAGGTATCATATGCCTTAATTGGGCATAAGATGAGTAAGTTAGGCCCATTTAAGTGAAGGAACATCATGGACTGCACACTGATCCGCGCCAGAGAACTCGGGACCCAATTTAGCCTTGATTTTGGCCTAATCTGACAATTCTTGTGAAACCTGAAATTGTAGGTCTCTTCCTTATCGTTTCTAGCGACAAAGAAGATCACCAAAATCCGATATCTGTCGGTCTAGTTATACTCTGCGCAAGGCAACAAGGACAGGATGAGTGAAAAATCCGAGAATTAACAATGTTTAGCAACTTAGCCCAATAATGTAAAAGCAAAAACAATGATTGTAAAAGTTGTCTAATTTTCGTCTCTCTCTGGCTTGTGCGGCTGTAAACTGCTATTTATGCTTACTAATCCTGACCTAACCCTAGACCAAATTAAGGGCCTCTGAATAAGGTTTCCAACAAGGTATCATATGCCATAATTGGGCTTAAGATGAGTAAGTTAGCCCCATTTAAGTGAAGGAACATCATGGACTGCGCATTGATTCGCGCCAGAGAACTCGGGACCAAATTTAGCCTTGAATTTGGCCTAATTTGACAATTATTGTGAAACCTGAAATTGGAGGTCTCTTCCTTATCTTTCTAGGGACATCAAGATCACCAAAATCCGATATCTGTAGCTCTAGTTATGCTCTGCGTAAGGAAACAAGGACCGGATGAGTGAAAAATCCGAAAATTAAAAATGTTTAGCAATTAAGCCCAATAATGTAAAAGCAAAAACAATGATTGTAAAAGGTGTCTAATTTCCGTCTCTCTCTGGTTTGTGCGACTGTAAACTGCTATTTATGCTTATTAATCCTGACCTAACCCAAGACCAAATTAAAGGCCTCTGAATAGGCTTTCCAACAAGGTATCGTATGCCTTAATTGGGCTTAAGATGAGTAAGTTAGGCAGATTTAAGTGAAGGAACATCATGGACTGCGCACTCATCCGTGCCAGAGAACTCGGGACACAATTTAGCATTGATTTTGGCTTAATTTGACAATTCTTGTGAAACCAGAAATTGTAGGTCTCTACCTTATCTTTCTAGGGACAGCAAGACCACCAAAATCCGATATCTGTAGTCTAGTTATGCTTTGCGCAAGGCAACAAGGTCAGGATGAGTGAAAAATCCGATAATTAACAATGTTTAGCAATTAAGCCCAATAATGTAAAAGCAAAAACAATGATTGTAAAAGTTGACAAATTTCCGTCTTTCTCTGGATTTTGTGGCTGTAAACTGTGATTTATGCTTATTAATCCTGGCCTAACCCTAGACCAAATTAAGGGCCTCTAAATAAGCTTTCCAACAAGGTATCATATGCCTTAATTGGGATTAAGATGGGTAAGTGAGGCCCATTTAAGGGAAGGAACATCATGAACTGCGTACTGATCAGTGCTAGAGAACTCGGGACCCAATTTAGCCTTGATTTTGGCCTAATTTGACAATTCTTGTGAAACCTGAAATTGTAGGTCTCTTCCTTATCTTTCTAGGGACAACAAGATCACCAAAATCCGATAACTGTAGCTCTAGTTATGATCTGCGCAAGGCTACAAGGTCAGGATGAGTTAAAAATCCGAAAATTAACAATGTTTAGCAATTAAGCCCATTAATGTAATAGCAAAAAGAATGATTGTAAACGTTGTCTAATTTTCGTCTCTCTCTGGCTTGTACGGCTGTAAACTGCTATTTATGCTTATTAATCCGGACCTAACCCTAGACCAAATTAAGGGCCTCTGAATAACCTTTCCAACAAGGTATCATATGCCTTAATTGGGCTTAAGATGAGTAAGTTAGGCCCATTTAAGTGAAGGAACATCATTGACTGCCCACTGATCCGCGCCAGAGAACTCGGGACCCAATTTAGCCTTGATTTTGGCCTAATTTGACAATTCTTGTGACACCTGAAATTGTAGGTCTTTTCCTTATCTTTCAAGGGACAACAAGATCACCAAAATCTGATATTTGTAGCTATAGTATGCTCTGCGCAAGGCTACAATGTCAGGATGAGTGAAAAATCCGAAAATTAACAATGTTTAGCAATTAAGCCCATTAATGTAAAAGCAAAATCAATGATTGTAAAAGTTCTCTAATTTCTGTCTCTCTAATTTCCAACATGGTATCATATGCCTTAATTGTGCTTAAGATCAGTAAGTTTGGTCCATTTAAGTGAAGGAACATCATGGACTGCGCACTGATCCGTGCTAGAGAAATCGGGACCCAATTTAGCCTTGAGTTTGGCCTAAGTTGATAATTCTTGTGAAACCTGAAATTGTAGGCCTCTTCCTTATCTTTCTAGGGACAGTAAAATCACAAAAAATCTGATATCTGTCGCTCTAGTATGCACTGCGCAAGGCAACAAGTTTAGGATGAGTAAAAAATCGAAAAATTAACAATGTTTAGCAATTAAGCCCATTAATATAAAAGCAAAAACAATGATTTTAAAAGTTGTCTAATTTCCGTCTCCCTCTGGTTTGTGCGGCTATAAATTGCTATTTAAGCTTATTAATCCTGGCCTAACCCTAGACAAATTAAAGGACTCTGAATAAGCTTTCCAACAAGGTATCATATGCCTTAATTGGGCTTAAGAAGAGTAAGTTAGGCCCATTTAATTGAAGGAACATCATGGACTGTGCACTGATCCGCGCCAGAGAACTTGGAATCCAATTTAGCCTTGATTTTGGCCTAATTTGACAATTCAAGTGAAACCTGAAATTGTAGGTTTCTTCCTTATCTTTCTAGGGACAGCAAGATCACCAAAATCCGATATATGTAGTTCTAGTTATGCTCTGCGCAAGGCTAGAAGGTCAGGATGAGTGAAAAATCCGTAAATTAACAATGTATAGCGATTAACCCCATTAATGTAAAAGCAAAAACAATGATTGTAAAAGTTGTCTAATTTCCGTCTCTCTCTGGCTTGTGCGGCTGTAAACTGCTATTTATGCTCATTAATCCTGACCTGACCCTAGACCAAATTAAGGGCCTTCGAATAAGCTTTCCAACAAGGTATCATATGCCTTAATTGGGCTTAAGATGAGTTAGTTAGGGCCATTTAAGTGAAGGAACATCATGGACTGCGCACGAATCCACGCCAGAGAACTCGGGATCCTATTTAACCTTGATTTTGGCCTAATTTGACATTTCTTGTGACACCTGAAATTGTAGTTCTCTTCCTTATCTTTCTAGGGACAGCAAGATCACCAAAATCCGATATCTGTAGCTCTAGTTATGCTTTGTGCAAGGCAACAAGGTCAGGATGAGTGAAAATTGAAAATTAACAATGTTTAGCAATTAAGCCCAATAAGGCAAAACCAAAAACAATGATTGTAAATGTTGTCTAATTTCCGTCTCTCTCTAGCTTTGGCGGCTGTAAACTGCTATTTATGCTTATTAATCATGACCTAACCCTAGACCAAATTAAGGGCCTCTGAATAAGCTTTCCAACAAGGTATCATATGCCTTAATTGGGCTTAAGCTGAGTAAGTTAGGCCCATTTAAGTGAAGGAACAACATGGATCGCCGACCGATCAGTGCCAGAGAACTCGGGAACCAATTTAGCCATGATTTTGACCTAATTTGACAATTCTTGTGAAACCAGAAATTGTAGGTCTCTTCCTTATCTTTCTAGGGACAGCAAGATCACCAAAATCCGATATATGTAGTTCTAGTTATGCTCTGCGCAAGGCTAGAAGGTCAGGATGAGTGAAAAATCTGAAAATTAACAATATCTAGCAATTAAGCCCAATAATGTAAAAGCAAAAAACAATGATTGTAAAAGTTGTCTAATTTCCGTCTCTCTCTGTCTTGTGCGGTACATGAAACTGCTATTTATGCTTATTAATCCTGACCTAATGTTGAGTCACCGGCAAGTGTACCGGGTCGTCGCAAGTAATAAAATAACACGGTAAGAAATTACCGAGGTCGAAAACAAGGATTGGGCTACCAATTCAACTAATTCGTGAGAAGTTCGATAAGTTGGTTAAGTAACAGAACGTGGTTGAGAGAGAGAGATTAATATCGCAATTCAAATAACAAATCAAATCAAGATAAGGTTTTAAAATCAGAAATTAAAATATCCAAGGTCTCAAATCCACCTACCCAATCATGTATAGTACCCAAGTGATGATGAATTCCTCCCTAAGTTCAATTACCATGTCAACCGGGACCCCCAAATTCTCCTATATCCACTGTCGTGCTCAATAGGACGTATTCGACGATTGGATTAATTACGTACTAGGTCTCATAACCCTAATCTCGAATTCTATTAATTCTTGTTCCCTATAAGGTTGCACTAATCTCCTACTCACTCTCGTGCAATATTCGATTAGTGATCCCAATTCAAGTTCTAAAACGAGAATCGCCGATCAGCCTCAACACGTTTAACTAGTTAATCACGCAATACATATGATCAACGCAATCAAATCATAATTGGAAAACATTCATTGAGAGAAGGGGAGAAAAACATACATCACATGAACACTATACCGCCATGGGTGGCTTCATTGATCCCTCGGACGAGGGGATTAGTTCCTCATGCCCATGACAACGCACAAACAATTCGACATAATCTCCATAATCAAAATAAGAAAAGAAAAAGGGAGACGCAGCTCCAGAGAAAACAAGGATTCGTAACTAAACTGATCTAAACAAGTGGAAAAACTTGGATCCCCAATTCTGATCTGAAACAGCCTTTAAATAGGGATTTTGGTTCTTGCCCGCTCGCGGGGCGAGCAATCTCTCGAGAGGCGAATTTTAGTTTTGGCGCGCATTCAAATTGGACTCTCGCGAGGCGAGAGTATGTTTCGCGGGGCGAGGATTCAAATCTAGGCTGTGACCTTCATCACGGCTAAGCCGTGATGGTCTCTGTCTTCCAGGGTCTTCAGGATCTCGCGAGGCGAGAAGCCTCCCGCGTGGCGAGTCTTCAAACCTTAATCTGTCACAGCCGTGACCTTCATCACGGCTAGGCCGTGATGGTCTCTGTCTTCCAGGGTCTTCAGGATCTCGCGAGGCGAGAAGCCTCTTGCGTGGCGAGCCAGAGTGATGACTGCTCTTTGCTTAGCTGATCTTCAGACTCGCGGGGCGAACATCCACTCGCTGGGCGAGCATCTCCAGAATGGCAATTTCCACTATTTCTTGACTTTCCTTGACTCCCGGAGCTTCACTTCTAACCTGAAACAATAAAAAGACACAAAAAGCGTAATTCTATTCAAAATAGACTAAAAACTACTAAAATTGCCCAAAACGAGTCAAAGTCTAACTTAGGAACAAAACAAGGCAAATTTGGGCGAAAACGAGATTGAACTCGAATAATTAGCACGGAAACCACAGTCCATCTAGTTATAAAACTAGATAAGCCAGAGGCTTATCAAAACACCCCAAACTTAAACCTTGCTTGTCCCCAAGCAAGCTAAAACTCAAAAAGGACTCATGACTTGGCAAGCCTAAAGGATCTAATCAATTTCGCATAAATTTCATGCAATCAAAACAGTTTTTCTCCAATGATTTCCCCCCTTGCATCAATGTAATCCCCGCATTCATTTACTTTAAACAATTGAGAACTTCATCATTCATGCGATCATTAATCTAAGTTGAGGATCAGAGTCACACACAAAAGGAAGATCACCAATTCCAAACAATTGCCTTCCTCACAAGGGTATGTAACATTTCACTCATTCGTTCAAATTCGTCTAGGCTATCAACTTTTCACTCAATTTCACATATCAAGGGCACTTCCCATGAATTTGATTTTCATCTCAACAATAGTTCCCACGAAAACATGCATGCAACATCAGAAGGTCTTTTAAAGGTTGTAGTGAGGCATGGCTAAGGATAGGATATTCAAGGATATTAGGCTTAAGTCCCTAGGAACTAAGAGAGCATGAGCATTTGACACATATTCCACTCAAATTCCTTTTTCCATTTTTCTTTTTGCCTCGGGTGACTACGCCTTTTCCTTGCTAATCTTTTGTTTTGCCCCTTTTCTTTTGGCAAATTTTTTTTCTTTTTTTTTTCTTTTTGCCTCGGGTTTCAACCTTTATTTTCCTTTTTCTCAACCAAATGACATATCACCTTGTAGCCACCCCAAACTTAGTTTCTTACAACTCTTCTCTCGCTAAGTTTCCATGCTCTCCTAATCCTAAGATTGGGATAACATGGTTTTTTCAGATTTTGGCTTATAATATAGGGTCATCAAGAAACAATAGGCTAATTAGGCTCAATGTGGCTAACTAGGGAACATGCATCAGGGATGGTTCTTTTTAGGCCAAGTAGTTATTCAAGGAAAATTGCCTAAATCATTTGATGCAACACATAAACATGCAAACCATGAAGAGATTCAAGCAAATCTGGGAAAGTGCAACTTAATAGTGATTCACACAATCAAAAACAAAGTTGGAGGCTCAAATCCTCACCTGGACATTTTGCAAATTGTTTGACCAAGATACAATTCCTAGTGTGTGCACCCCCTCACCCCAAACTTATCATAAATCAAGTAATCACGATAAAATTCTCAAAGTTCAGTTTTCAATTTTTCACATGGGGATCAAATTTTCTAAATTCAGAACCTAGGGGGAAATCATCGATGGTCAAAATAATTCATGCAATCAATCTATGCTCAATATAATTAAAATCCAACAAACTTGCCGACACACATTCATACACAAACTCTTGATCTTCTCAAATTATTCAAGAGCGACAAACAAAAACAAAAACAAAAACAAGAGTGAGGAAAGGAGAGGGTGCTCCCTGATCAAGTTTCTGTGGTTGCATCCTCATCCAATTGGTCTCACGGGCTCCCTTCTGTTGCACAGCATCCTGGAAGAACTCCTGCAGATTAAACCTTAATTGCAGATTCGCGAGGCGAGAGATCACTCGCGCGGCGAATCTGGAAAATTGTTTTCACACTTTCCAGAATAGCGAGGCGAGTGGTATCACGCGAGGCGAATCTGGAATTCCAACAGATGATGATGCCCAGAATCACGAGGCGAAAGTATACCTCGCGACGTGAGACAGAAGCATGAGCAAGCCTCTGAGATTCAGGGCTTTTGTCTCGCGTGGCCACAGTGGCTTCGCGTGGCGAATCAAGCTCTTTTTTTTATATATATAAAAATGACAGAAACTAAAAATAAAGGATACCTAGCTTGGGTTGCCTCCCAAGTAGCGCTTGTTTAACGTCCCGAGCCTGACTCAAGTCACCCCTAAGGGTTAATCTGGACGAAGATCTTGCTTGCCATGCCATCCCTCCGTCCGTTTTCTGTAGGCTCTTGCCCTTTCATATGCTCGCATGCTGTTCCCGGACAACTCATTTAAGTCCAGCATCCTTCTATAATCAGCACATACCTTCCACTCCGTGATGGTCCTTTTTGGGATCAACTCATTGTTTTCATTGACCACCACGGTTGTGCCACCTTTCAACTTCGGTGCTTTACCATTCTTTTTCATGCCATTGTTGTTGAGATCTTCCTTTGCACATTCATCCTTTGGGAGACTCGGTAAGGCTTCCATGTCTTTCAACCACTCAAGATATACCTCATCCCCGAAAGGGTCTTTTTCCTTTCTATCATCATGGGATTTTACCAACACTTTTGCAAGTGAAGAACCATGGGCTTCTCGAGTTGCCCTTGCCCTTACAGTTGAGTCCACCACATCCACTCGATACACATCTGACCTCTCTACAGGGTGCTTCATTGCTTCAAAGAGATTGAAGACTACCTCATCGTCTTGCACCCTTAGAGTGAGTTTCCCTTGTCGCACATCTATCAAGGCACCTCCAGTGGCCAAGAAGGGCCTACCCAATATGAGAGGGATCTCGGCGTCTTCATCCATATCGAGCACCACAAAGTCCGCCGGGAATATGAACTTGTCCACCTTCACTAACAAGTCTTCGACCACTCCATAAGGATATTTTATAGAACGATCGGCGAGTTGGAGCGACATCCGTGTATCCTTGAATTCTTTGATCCCCAACCTCTTCATCATAGAGAGGGGCATCAAGTTGATGCTTGCCCCTAGATCACACAATGCCTTCCCTATAGTCATCCCCCCAATGGTGCATGGTATTGAAAAAGAACCGGGATCCTTCAACTTTGGAGGTAGTTTTCTTTGAAGAATGGCACTACACTCCTCGGTCAAGGCAACCGTTTCCTCATCCCCTATTCTTCGCTTCTTGGTGAGAAGATCCTTCATAAACCGGGCATACGATGGCATTTGTTCCAAGGCTTCCGCAAATGGAATGTTAATTTGAAGTTTGCGGAAGACATCAAGGAATCTATTGAACTGCTTATCCTGTTGAGGCTTCTTCAATCTTTCAGGATACGGTACCTTCATGTAGGGAGGGAGGTCTTGGGGTTCAACCCACTTCTTCCTTCGGAACTCTTCATCCACAAGTTTCAGCCTTCCCCCTTGCTCCGATGCCTTGTCACTTGCCAACTCCTCTTTTTCAGGTTGCTCTTCCTCAGCATATGGTTGTTTCGGGGCCTTGTTTTCCTGAGAACTAGTTGTACCCCTGCTAGGTTCCAACACCCTACTGCTTCTAGTTGTTATAGCATTGCAATGGTTCTTAGGGTTGTTCTCGGTATCACTTGGGAAAGTGCCTGGGAGACGCTCATTTAGTTGCTTTACGAGCTGAGCAATCTGTGTCTCTAGATTGTGAATTGACGCCCCTGTATGCGTTGCCAACTTGTCAACTGCCGCGCTCACCTTATCTGTGTTGATTTCCATCTTTTCCATTGCCGCATTCATCTTCTCAAAACCCAGCTCCCACGATTGTCTTCCACCATCTGTCAGTTGCAATTGATTAGTCCCTGGAAGAGCCTGCTGAGTATTGCGCTGCTGGATCCCAATGTTTGGCCTCAGACCCTGTTGAGGTTGTTGTTGCCCGGCTAGACCACCACTAGCATTACTCCAAGCGAAACCCGGATGGTCTCTCCTCATATACCCCCTATTCTGATTCTGACTGTAGTCATTCTGTCTGTTCCTCTGATAGTTATTCTGGGGCACAGTGTCATAGAAGTTGTGGCATGAGTCCACATGTTCCTGAGAGAAGTTGAGCGGACAACTATGAGTGTCATGATTTCCATTACAATTGTCACAACCCGGAGGCATCCCCTCATGTATCACATTAACCCTTTTGTTTCCAGACAAAGCCTCATTCTGCATCTTCAACAATCTGTTTTGCTCGATAATGGCTTCCATTGTCGCTGAACTCATTCCACTTGAGGTTTCCCTACCACGGTTGTAATCATTATATGACATCTTTTCCAATAATGCCCATCCATTCTCAGCTGATAAATAGGAAAAAGAACCGCCAGCTGCGGCATCACAGTTCATCTGATAGCGTCCCCTCAACCCATTAAAGAAATGCTGAACTTTGGAGACCGGGTCAAAGAACGCTGAAGGGCATCTTCTCAGGAGCCCGTTGTACCTCTCCCAAGCTTCATTATAAGTTTCATCTTCTGTCTGCCTGAAAGATGTAACGGCTACTCTTGCTTGTGCCGCTTTCTGAGGAGGAAAATATTTGGTTAGGAACTTTTGTGCCATTTGCTCCCAGGTTCGATGTTGTTCCTATCCAAGCTGTCAACCCAATCGCGAGCGACATCCCTAAGAGAGAGAGGGAAAAGCCGCAAGCGAAACTCATCTTGTGAGACTCCTCTTGTCTTCTGCAAGTCACAAGCTTCAAGGAAGCGAGTGATGTGTCTATGAGGGTCCTGTTTGCCACTCCCATCAAACTGATTCTCACGGATCTGGAATGTGACACATCCTTCCACTCTGAAGGAATCAGTGTTAAGGTTGCCTCTCACGATAGAAGAATCACAATACCCCTAGTTTGGTAGATCGTGACTCAAGAGAGGCTTGTAACGAGGAGGAGGAGGATTTTCTTCAGCCATGATCTCTATTTTAATTGCTTCCAGCCTCTTCCTTTCTCTACCTTCTTTTCTTAATTGCCTCTCGGTCCTGGTGATCTCTGAATCGAATAGCAAGTCCTCTTGTGGAAGGGTACCTCGCATACAAAAACACGGCAAGACCAAGTGGAATCAAAGAAGCAGAGAGAAATAATAGTAATTAAATAACGGAAAATAAAAAATAAAAATAAAAATAAAAATAAAAATAAGCTTAACCAAACAATCAAATTTCCTAAAAATTAGGAAAATTGGTTGTGCCAATCCCCGGCAACGGCGCCAAAAACTTGTTGAGTCACCGGCAAGTGTACCGGGTCGTCGCAAGTAATAAAATAACACGGTAAGAAATTACCAAGGTCGAACACAAGGATTGGGCTACCAATTCAACTAATTCGTGAGAAGTTCGATAAGTTGGTTAAGTAACAGAACGTGGTTGAGAGAGAGAGATTAATATCGCAATTCAAATAACAAATCAAATCAAGCTAAGGTTTTAAAATCAGAAATTAAAATATCCAAGGTCTCAAATCCACCTACCCAATCATGTATAGTACCCAAGTGATGATGAATTCCTCCCTAAGTTCAATTACCATGTCAACCGGGATCCCTAAATTCTCCTATATCCACTGTCGTGCTCAATAGGACGTATTCGACGATTGGATTAATTACGTACTAGGTCTCATAACCCTAATCTCGAATTCTATTAATTCTTGTTCCCTATAAGGTTGCACTAATCTCCTACTCACTCTCGTGCAATATTCGATTAGTGATCCCAATTCAAGTTCTAAAACGCGAATCGCCGATCAGCCTCAACACGTTTAACTAGTTAATCACGCAATACATATGATCAACGCAATCAAATCATAATTGGAAAACATTCATTGAGAGAAGGGGAGAAAAACATACATCACATGAACACTATACCGCCATGGGTGGCTTCATTGATCCCTCGGACGAGGGGATTAGTTCCTCATGCCCATGACAACGCACAAACAATTCGACATAATCTCCATAATCAAAATAAGAAAAGAAAAAGGGAGACGCAGCTCCAGAGAAAACAAGGATTCGTAACTAAACTGATCTAAACAAGTGGAAAAACTTGGATCCCCAATTCTGATCTGAAACAGCCTTTAAATAGGGATTTTGGTTCTTGCCCGCTCGCGGGGCGAGCAATCTCTCGAGAGGCGAATTTTAGTTTTGGCGCGCATTCAAATTGGAGTCTCGCGAGGCGAGAGTATGTTTCGCGGAGCGAGGATTCAAATCTAGGATGTGACCTTCATCACGGCTAAGCCGTGATGGTCTCTGTCTTCCAGGGTCTTCAGGATCTCGCGAGGCTAGAAGCCTCCCGCGTGGCGATTCTTCAAACCTTAATCTGTCACAGCCGTGACCTTCATCACGGCTAGGCCGTGATGGTCTCTGTCTTCCAGGGTCTTCAGGATCTCGCGAGGCGAGAAGCCTCTTGCGTGGCGAGCCAGAGTGATGACTGTTGCTGCTTAGCTGATCTTCAGACTCGCGGGGCGAACATCCACTCGCTGGGCGAGCATCCACTCGCTGGGCGAGCATCTCCAGAATGGCAATTTCCACTATTTCTTGACTTTCCTTGACTCCCGCAGCTTCACTTCTAACCTGAAACAATAAAAAGACACAAAAAGCGTAATTCTATTCAAAATAGACTAAAAACTATTAAAAATACCTAGAACGAGTAAAAGTCTACTTAGGAACAAAACAAGGCCAAATTTGGGAGAAAACGAGTGTGAACTCGAATAATTTGCACAAAAACCACAGTCCATCTAGTTATAAAACTAGATAAGCCAGAGGCTTATCACCTAACCCTAGACCAAATTAAGGGCCTCTGAATAAGTTAGGCCCATTTAAGTGAAGGAACATCATGGACTGCGTACCGATCCACGGCAGAGAACTCGGGACCCAATTAAGCCTTCATTTTGGCCTACTTTGACAATTCTTGTGAAACCTAAAATTGTAGGTCTTTTCCTTAACTTTCTAGGGACAGCTGTGAACACCCATTTTTGTCTGTCTTTTATTTTTATGATATTATGCTTCAAGGAGACCGCTAATAGTAATAAAGATAGAAAGAAGAAAAAGAAAATAATAAAGAAAGGAAGTGGGCTCATAATCAATTTGCTGTTGGATGGAGTGGTCTCGTCCAGTGCATTGGACTTGCTGTTGGACGCGGTCCAGGCCATTCCATTGGACTTGCTGTTGGACGCGGTCCGGGCCAGTCCATTGCATTGGACTTGCTTGTGGACGGGGTAGTCCCGTCCATTCCATTGCATTTGCCAATGGACGGGGTGGCCCCGTCCAGTCATTGCATTTGCCAAATGGACGCGGTGGCCCCGTCCAGTCATTGCATTTGCCAATGGACGGGGTGGTCCCATCCAGTCCCTAGCCCTTACCAATGGATTCGGTGGTCCCGCCCAATCACCGCACTTGCCAATGGGCCGGGGTGGCCCTGCCTAGTCCATTGCATTGCACGTCTGAAGGGCGACGGTGGTCACGCCCATTGCTTTGCGCCATCGATGGACGGGGGTGGTCCCGGCCCATTGCTTTGTACGTGCTGATGGACGGGGTGGTCCCGTCCATTGCTTTGCACTTGCTGATGGACGGGTTGGTCCCGTCCATTGCTTTGCGCTTGCTGATGGACGGGGTGGTCCCGTCAATTGCTTTGCCCTTGCTGATGGACGGGGTGGTCCCGTCAATTGCTTTTCACTTGCTGTTGGACGGGGTAGCCCCATCCAGTCCACTGCAGTTATCTTTTCTTGTTGGACGAAGAGGTCCGTCCAGTGTATATCTACTTTTACATATCGAATTTTCTGTTGGGACGTAGAGATTCCGTCCACTGCAATTTTATTTTCAGGCTGAAGGCTAAAGAATAAAGAAAGAAGAAGAAGAAGGTAATGAAGAGAGGACAAAGAAAAGAAGGAGAAGAGGACAACCAACAAAAAGGGAAAGAGATTGAGTTACTTCTCCTAACCCTAAAAATATCTTAGACATCAGACAAGACCTCTTTTCCTCCACCACCCATTGGTCCTTCCTCTTCCTCATTGCCCCCCTCATCTTAACCTAGCAGCCCTACTCCTAACCCTAAAAAGCCATCATACACATCAGGCAAAACCCCCATCTCCTTCTCTTTTCAAGCATGCAACCCTTACATCAAATCACCTCCTTTCCACTGCTCACGCCGCCCCCCATCTGAACACGTGATCAGCCTCTGGCTCATCTAGTTTTATAGCTAGTATGACCAGGGTTTTGTGCAAATTATATTTCATTTTCACCCAAATTAGATTAGATTGTCCTCAAGCAAGGATTTGAGTCTCTAAAGTAGTTTTAGGTTAATTTAGCAAGTTTTGAGTCAAATAATGCACTTATAGTTATTTCCTTGTTTTCAGGTTAAGGAGAAGTTAAGGGAATAAAGAAACAGGGGATTCGCCTCGCGAACAGCTCTTCGCCTCGCGACCCTGAAGGCTGACTGTTCCAGGAAAATGCAAAGTTTCTGGGTCGCCTCGCGACCACTTGACTCGCCCCGCGAGTCATCCAACCCTGAAAGTCAGAGACTATCACGGCTTACCCGTGTTGAAGGTCACGGCTGTGGCAGTTTTGAAGTTGAAGAGTTTCGCCTCGCGAACAATAACTCGCCTCGCGAGCATGGAAGTTATAAAGCATCACGGTTGGCCCCTGATGTTCATAACGGGCGTAATAAGAAGACTCTTCAGTTCCTCGCCTCGCGAGCTGCGCTTCGCCTCGCGAGAATACCAAAGGTTGCAGACTGTTCACAAGATTCGCGTCGCGAATTAGAGCTCGCCTCGCGAGATAGCTGAATCCAGAATTTGTATAAATTGCTGTTCTGAACAGATTGAAAGGACTTTTGCTTCTCCATTGTTTTTTTACTTATTTTTGTGATTTTCGTTTTTGATATGGAGAACTAATTTTCTAGGATTAATCTATTGTAATCGATTTCCACTATACTTGAGGTTTTGTGATTCCTATTTTAATTGTTTTTCCCTTTTCAATACTATGTTATGCATTTCTGTTTGTTTAATTCAGGAGTGTATAGTATTGTATTGATTCGTTTCAGTGATGTTATGTTCCTATACTTAATCGCGTTTGTTTAATTCGCGTGTGTTCATTCATGTTCGTTTAGTTCATGAGGGCTTAACCCCGTTTGTTTAATTCGGGAATAGGAACATATATCCGTAGTGGCAATTTCGTTTGTTAATTGTTGCTACAACTGAAAGGGGATAGAATCTGCTTAGGGCTAGGAATTCACATAACCAATGATAGTTGGGAAATTGAGAACAATAGATTAATCGTCTTTAGCTATTTGATAACCTTTTCAACTGCTCTGTGTTCCTTGCTTCGTTATTGTTTTACTTTCTTATTGCATCCCAATCCAAACCCCCCCCCCCCCCCCCAAACTGATTTTTGTGATAAATAACATTTTAAGAGTCCTTGTGAGACGACATCCGAGTTGTCGCCCTAAACTACAATTTTAAAACCCGCTCGTTCTTTTTGGCCCGTGTGCGACAGCGCGACCAAAAATTGGCGCCGTTGCCGGGGACTCTTGTTTTGTTATTTTCGCATTTTTATTTCTGTTTTTCTCTTTTAATTTTGCTTTTATTTTGAATTAGTCTGGCTACTAGATCTAATTGCCCTGAACTGTGTGAATTTGATCCGGAAATTGAAAGAACACTGCACACACTCCGTAGAGAATTTCGGGCTAGTTCTAGTAGTGATTCTAATTCCAAAAGTGTTTTTGAAAACATGGGAGACCAAAGGACATTAAGACAGCTTGCTGCCCCTGATGTAAATTACAATGGATTGTGTATTTCATATCCTGGTGCTGATACTCCTTTTGAATTAAAATCTGGTCTAATCCATTTGTTGCCAAGGTTCAATGGGCTTGTAGGTGAGGATCCACATAAGCACCTCAAGGAATTTCAGTCGCCTCTACTCCACAACCTTGAGACCGGAGGGAGTAATCAAGATCACATTAAGTCGAAAGCTTTTCCGTTCTCACTCCGTGGAGCCGCAAAGGATTGGCTGTTGTATCTTGAGCCAAACTCCATCACCACATGGAACGATTTGAAGAGGCTCTTCCTAGAGAAATATTTTCCTGCCTCCAGAGCTGCCTCAATCAGGAAAGAAATCTGTGGCATCAAGCAAGGAAATGAATCGCTAGCTGAATATTGGGAGAGGTTCAAGCAGTTGACATCCAGTTGCCCCCAGCATCAGATTTCTGAACAGCTCCTCATCCAGTACTTTTACGAAGGGTTACTGCCGATGGATAGGAATATTTTGGATGCTGCTAGTGGGGGAGCTCTTGTTGATAAAACCCCAGCTGCTGCCAAGCTACTCATTGAAAATATGTCACTGAATTCCCAGCAGTTTACTACCAGAAGAAATTCGGTTGAGACAAGAGGAGTGCATGAGGTCCACAGTTCTACTTCCAACCATGACCGTGATGATAGAATTGATAGGCTCACTTCTTTGGTAGAGAAATTGGCAATGGATAGGGTTCAGCCTGCGGTGTTGGGTGGCATGTGCAGTTCTCCTGAGCACCCATATGAAGCATGCCCCATTCTGCAAGGAGGATCGGTTACTGAATCGCCTCAAGCCTTTGCAGTCCATCCGTATAATCAAGGCAATAACCAAAACAGGTACAGCACTCCAGACCTCTCAACAAATAGGTATCATCCTAATTGGAGAAATCATCCTAATCTGCGGTATGGGAACTCATCCCAACAACAACCGATGGCACCTCAGAATCCTCCAGTGACCACTTCTGCACCTTCCGGACCTTCAGTAGATGACATGCTCAAACAAATGGCTGCACAAATGGCTGTACAAAATCTCCAGTTCCAAAGAAAGAAATTGGATGATTCAGGCTTCACGACACGGCTCAAAGAAGCAGGTTGGACAAGTTTCAGCTTCGCAGGCACAATTTCAGCAGAGGACGGATGCTAGTATTCAGGCCTTGCATACACAGATTGGACAGCTGGCCACATCCATAAACAACATACCGCAAGCTCAAGGGACAACCCAGCTGCCGGCACAAACAGTGATAAATCCCAATGCCTCCAATCCCAATGTGAGTGCCATATCTCTGAGATCTGGAAAAGTTATTGAGGCCACCTCTGGAAAGGATGAAGAAACTATTGAGGTCACTCCTGAGCCTATTGTTGAAGTTGAAGTTGAGAAAGTGTACAGAACACCAATCCCATTCCCACACAGAATTCAGAAAAATAAGAAGATTGGTGGTGAAGACAAGGAAAGGGAGATCTTAGATGTGTTCAGAAAGGTAGCTGTGAATATTCCTCTCCTAGATGTGATCAAGCAGGTGCCTAAGTATGCCAAATTTCTGAAGGACCTATGCACCAACAAGAGGAAGATGAAGAATAATGAGAGGGTTGACTTGGGAAGAAATGTTTCAGCTCTTATCCAGTCTAGGCCCCGCATCGAAAAGAGTTCCCGCTTAACCCCTACTCGTGCACTACCACAAAAGTGCAAGGATCCGGCACATTTACTATCCCATGCACTATTGGGGATAGGAAATTTGAAAACTTCATGTTGGACTTGGGAGCATCCATAAATGTCATGCCTACCTCCATCTTTAACAACCTTGATCTTGGGCCTTTGCAAAGATACTGTGTCTCACCATCCAGCTTAGCTAACAGACCAAGTGCCCGACCCATGGGAATGGTAGAAGATGTGCTAGTGCAAGTTGATGATTTGATCTTCCCTGCGGACTTCTACATCCTAGACATGGCAGGAGAGACACCCTCCAGTAGATCACCAATAATCTTGGGCAGACCATTCATGATGACATCCAAGACTAAGATTGATGTGTATGTTGGGACTATGTCTATGGAGTTTGGTGGTATTGTGGCCAAGTTCAAGATCTTTGATGCTATGAAACACCCACTGGAGGAGCACTCTGTTTTCCACTTAGAGTTGCTTTCTGAGCTTATTGAGGATACCCATGAGGACTTTATTTCTGATTTTCCTTTTATTTCTGGTTTTGATGATTTGTATTCATGTACTAACTGCACTAACACTAACCCGTGTTGTGTTTGTGCTGAGTTTCTTGATTCAACTTTGCAGGGTGATAGTGATAGTGATAGTGAGAGTGAAGCAGTCTGTTCTGCAGAAGTCCGTGGCATCGTGGCTACTCCCAATGTACCATCCATTGAGCAGCCACCATCCCTAGAGCTCAAGCCACTTCCTGGGAACCTGAAGTATGCCTACCTGGAGACAAATGAAAAACTTCCAGTCATCATTTCTTCCAGCCTTGACTCTGACCAGGAAGCAAAACTATTGGAGGTTCTGAAGAAGCACAAGAAGGCTATTGGGTGGACATTGGCTGACATTCCAGGAATTAGCCCCTCCAGATGTATGCACAGAATTCTATTGGAGGATGGGGCTAAACCAGTAAGGCAAGCCCAAAGGCGGTTAAACCCATTGATTCTGGATGTGGTGAAGAAAGAGGTGACTAAACTTCTGCAAGCAGGTATTATATACCCCATCTCTGATAGTACTTGGGTAAGTCCGGTGCAAGTTGTACCCAAAAAGTCTGGTCTCACAAAGAGTTAGAAATGATAATAATGAACTTGTGCCTACTAGAGTCCGTAATAGCCAAGTAGTTTGTATAGATTATAGGAAGTTAAACCAGGCCACCCGAAAGGATCATTTTCCTTTGCCGCTTATAGATCGATCTTTGAACGGCCGGCTGGTAGGTCTCATTACTGTTTTCTTGATGGCTTTTCCGGGTATTTCCAAATCCATATTGCCCCTAAGGATCAGGAAAATACCACCTTCACGTGCCCCTTCGGTACGTTTGCTTATAGGAGAATGCCATTTGGCCTTTGTAATGCTCCTGGCACCTTCCAAAGATGCATTCTTAGCATTTTTTCAGAATTTATTGAAAATTGCATAGAGGTGTTCATGGATGACTTCACTGTATATGGCTCCTCTTTTGATGCATGTTTGCATAATCTGAGTTTAGTTCTACAAAGATGCATTGAGACTGATCTAATTTTGAATTATGAAAAATGTCACTTCATGGTAGAACAGGGGATAGTTTTGGGTCATGTGATTTCTAAAGAGGGTATTTCAGTAGATCCTGCAAAAATTGATGTAATTTCTTCATTGCCTTACCCATCTTGCGTACGCGAGATCCGTTCTTTTCTTGGCCATGCAGGTTTCTACAGGCGCTTTATTAAGGACTTCAACAAGATAGCTCTGCCATTGTCAAACCTGCTGAAGAATGATGATGTGTTCCTTTTTGATGAAAAGTGCAAGATGGCATTTGACTACCTGAAAAAGGCATTGACCTCTACCCCTGTCATCCAGCCCCCAGACTGGGCCCTCCCCTTTGAACTCATCTGTGATGCTTCGAATTTTGCTGTGGGAGCGGTTCTGGCACAAAGAGTGGGCAAGGCTGCCCATGTCATACATTATGCTTCTAGGACGTTAGATGCTGCACAATCCAATTACACCACCACTGAGAAAGAACTGCTAGCTGTTGTATTTGCACTTGACAAATTTAGGTCATATCTGCTAGGTTCTAGGGTCACTGTTTTTACTGACCATGCAGCTCAAGTACCTATTGAAGAAGCCGAAGCTAAGCCAAGACCGATCCTAGGTGGATGCTTTTGCTCCAAGAATTCAATGTGGAAATAAAAGATAGGAGTGGAGCTGAAAATTTGGTAGCCGATCACTTGAGCCGAATAGCAAGGGATGAGGATCCTTCTCCCATCCAAGATGATTTCCCTGATGAGAGACTTCTGCATCTGTATGGGGTAACCCCCTGGTTTGCTGACATAGTTAATTTTCTTGTTACTGGTATTGTTCCTGCAGGTACAAGTAGATCCAAGTTCCACAAGCTCAAGAGCGATGCAAAGTATTATGTGTGGGATGATCCCTACCTGTGGAAGTTTTGCAGTGATCAAGTTATTCGGAGGTGTGTTCCCGATCATGAGACAGAGTCCATCCTGAATTTCTCTCATGCCTCTCAAGTTGGAGGACACTTTGGACCTCAGAGGACGGCAAGAAAAGTCCTGGATTCTGGGTTCTACTGGCCCACAATTTATAGAGATGCCTATGAGGTCTACAGGAATTGTAAGGAATGTCAAACTGCAGGCCCTGCAATCACTCGCAGGAGTGAGATGCCTCAGTAGCCAATGCTTTATTGTGAAGTTTTTGATGTGTGGGGGATGGACTTCATGGGTCCTTTCCCTGCTTCTTTTGGTTTTTTGTATATTCTGTTAGCTGTGGACTATGTTTCAAAGTGGGTGGAAGCAATCCCCACTAGGACTAACGATGCTAACGTTGTTTCCAAATTTGTTAGGTCCAACATTTTTTGCAGGTTTGGCATACCTAAGGCTATAATCAGTGACTGTGGCACTCACTTCGCAATGTAACCATGGAAGCCTTACTCAGAAATATGGGGTTGTGCATAGAGTTTCCACCGCTTATCACCCCGGCACCAATGGCCGGGCTGAAATATCAAACAGGGAGATCAAGCAGCATTCTAGAGAAGATGGTGCAGCCTAGTAGAAAGGAATGGAGCCGCCGTCCGGGAAGACGCACCGTGGGCTCGTGAGGACCGCTTCAAGACGCCTATAGGAATGTCCCCATTCAGGCTTGTATTTGGCAAGGCATGTCACCTCCCGGTGGGAAATTGAGCACCGGCATATTGGGCAAGAAAGAGTTGTAACTTGGACATGAAGAAAGCTAGTGTGAAAAGGAAACTGCAGCTTGAAAGAACTTGAGGAGCTTAGGCTGGAAGCCTATGAAAGCTCCAGGATTTATAAAGAAAAAACAAAACTTTTTCATGATAGAATGATTAATAGGAAAACATTTTTTGTGGGCCAGAAAGTCTTACTGTTTAATTCCCGCCTGAAATTGATGGCTGGGAAACTTAGGTCCAAGTGGATTGGACCATTTGTTGTTACTCATGTGTTTCCTTATGGTGCAGTAGAGATTCACGATGCAGGTAGAAACAAGACATTCAAGGTTAGCGGGCAGAGGCTGAAGCCATTCCATGGTGTGGATGCTGGTGATCCTGCAGAAGCTAATGTTGAGGAGCTCTCCTTGGAAGCTCCCACCTATAATGCCAATTGATCAGGGAGTACTTTTTCCTTTCCCTCACTCTGATTCTATAGTCATGTTGTTTCATTGGGGACAATGCATGTTTTAAGTGTGGGGGGAGGGAACTAGTTGTAGTTTGTTTGTCTTGTCTTTCTTTTAGGTCTTGAATAAATGGTGTTGAGTCTTATGTTGGCAAGTTTGCTGGATTTTGATTGATTTTGCATAGATGATTGCATGATTTCCCCTAGTTGAAAAAAAAATTGGAAAAGTGATCCCCATGTGATTGAAAAATGAACTTTGAGATTTTGTTATGATGGCATGATTTAGGATAAGTTTGGGGTGATGGGAAGCACACACTAGGGATAGAATCTCTGTCAAACAATTTGCATGAATGTCCAGGTGAGGTTTTGAGCCTCCAACATGTTTTTGGACTGTGAGAATCACTTTTTAGTTACACTTTCCTGAATTTGCTTGAATCTCTTCTTGATTTGCATGTTTATGTTTTTGCTTCAGATGATTTAGGCAGATTTTCTTTGTAAATAGCTACTTAGCCAAAAATAACCAGTTCCTAATGCATGTTCCTTAGTTAGCCCCATTGAGCCTGATTAGCCTGTTATTTCTTGATAACCCTATGTTTTGAACTCAAAATCTGAAAAACCATGTTAACCCGATCTTAGGATTAGGAGAGCATGGAGTCTTAGAAAGAGAAGGGGTGCAAGAAACTAAGTTTGGGGTGGCTGTGGCATGTCATTCTGGGATTGAAAAAAATAATAATAATAATAATAAAAAAGATTGGAGCCAAAGGCCAAAAGAAAAAAAGAAAAAAAGAAAAGTGTAAAAATGTATAGAAAAAAAAAGTATTTGAATAAATAGGCTGTAGTCACCCAAGGCAAATGAAAAGATGAATGAGAAAAGGAACCTGAGTGAAGTTTCAATGTTTTGAAGTGTTTCATGCTCTCTTAGTTCCTAGGGTCTTCAGCCTAGTTCCTTTGTATATCCTACCCTTAGCCAGGCCCCATTACATCCCATAAAAGACCTTTTGATGTTGCATGCATATTTTCTGTGGGAATCTTTTGGAGATGAAAATCAAATTTATGGGAAGTGCTTCTAAAAAGTGAATTGAGTGAAATGTTGATTGCCTGACAAAAACTGAGCGATTGAGTGAACACAAATATCCCTTGTGAGGAAGGCAGTTGTTTGATTTTGGTGATCTCCATCTTGTGTGTAACTTGGATTCCCTGCTTAGATTAATGATTGCCTGAATGACTAATTTCTCAAATGTTCAGAGTGAATGATGGTGGGGATTACTTTGGTTGAGAAGGGGGGGAAACTTTGAAGAAACTTGTTTTGATGTATTGCTTGAATTCTGTGTAAGGTTGATTGAATCTTTTAAGCTTGCCAGGTCTTGAGTCTTTTTGATTTTTGAGTTGTAGTTTGCTTGGGGACAAGCAAAGTTTAAGTTGGGGGTATTTTGATCAGCCTCTGGCTCATCTAGTTTTATAGCTAGTATGACCAGGGTTTTGTGCAAATTATATTTCATTTTCACCCAAATTAGATTAGATTGTCCTCAAGCAAGGTTTTGAGTCTCTAAAGTAGTTTTAGGTTAATTTAGCAAGTTTTGAGTCAAATAATGCACTTATAGTTATTTCCTTGTTTTCAGGTTAAGGAGAAGTTAAGGGAATAAAGAAACAGGGGATTCGCCTCGCGAACAGCTCTTCGCCTCGCGACCCTGAAGGCTGACTGTTCCAGGAAAATGCAAAGTTTCTGGGTCGCCTCGCGACCACTTGACTCGCCCCGCGAGGCATCCAACCCTGAAAGTCAGAGACTATCACGGCTTACCCGTGTTGAAGGTCACGGCTGTGGCAGTTTTGAAGTTGAAGAGTTTCGCCTTGCGAACAATAACTCGCCTCGCGAGCATGGAAGTCAAAAAGCATCACTGGCGCCCCCGATGTTCATAACGGCCGTAATAAGAAGACTCTTCAGTTCCTCGCCTCGCGAGCCGCGCGCCTCGCGAGAATACCAAAGGTTGCAGACTGTTCACAAGATTCGTCACGGACTAGAGTCGCCTCGCGAGATAGCTGAATCCAAAATTTGTATAAATTGCTGTTCGAATGCATTGAAAGGACTTTTGCTTCTCCATTGTTTTTTTACTTATTTTTGTGATTTTCGCTTTTGATATGGAGAACTAATTTTCTAGGATTAATCTATTGTAATCGATTTCTACTATACTTGAGGTTTTGTGATTCCTATTTTAATTGCTTTTCCCTTTTCAATACTATGTTATGCATTTCTGTTTGTTTAATTCAGGAGTGTATAGTATTGTATTGATTCGCTTCAATGATGTTATGTTCCTATACTTAATCGCGTTTGTTTAATTCGCATGTGTTCATTCATGTTCGCTTAGTTCATGAGGGCTTAACCCCGCTTGTTTAATTCGGGAATAGGAACATATATCCGTAGTGGCAATTTCGTTTGTTAATTGTTGCTACAACTGAAAGGGGATAGAATCTGCTTAGGGCTAGGAATTCACATAACCAATGATAGTTGGGAAATTGAGAACAATAGATTAATCGTCTTTAGCTATTTGATAACCTTTTCAACCGCTTCCGTGTTCCTTGCTTCGTTATTGTTTTACTTTCTTATTGCATCCCAATCCAACCCCCCCCAAACCTGATTTTTGTGATAAATAACATTTTAAGAGTCCTTGTGAGACGACTTCCGAGTTGTCGCCCTAAACTACAGTTTTAAAACCCGCTCGTTCTTTTTGGAGCATGCGCGACAGCGCGACCAACACGCTATTGCTGTTCACGCCACCCCCATCTGAACACACGCTATTGATGCTCACGCCCCCCCCATCTGAACACACGTTATTGCTGTTCACGCCACCCCCATCTGAACACACGTCATTGCTGCTCAGAACCTCCCAAGCCTTGGATTTCGTACAAACCGACCTTGAAGCCAATGGAGAAGAAGCAAGAAGTCCTCTCCTCTGTCTATAAAAGGAGAGGAAAAAGAGGAGAAAAAGGGGGGACGGATTTTTTTCCGGGGAAAGGACTTATGCACTAGTGTAAAATATGCTTTTTACATCGGAGTTTACACATCGGTTTCTGTTAAACCGATGTGTAAAACGAGGCGGTGGCATTTTTGAAATTAAAATCAAAGTATTACACATCGGTTTAGTGTTTAACCGATGTGTAAAACATTTCCACATCGGTTATTTCTAACCGATGTTTAAAATTAAAACAAAAAAATTTTAAAGCCAGAATTTTTATTATTTAACATCGGTTCTTTCTGAACCGATGTGTAAAATAATGATTAACCACATCGGTTTCAATCTAACCGATGTATAAAATTATAAAAAAAAATTAGAATTTAAAATTTTACTTTTTCCACTTCGGTTTTTTGTAACCGATGTATAACATTATAAAAAAAAATTCGAATTTAAAATTTTACTTTTTCCACATCGGTTTTCATTATAACCGATGTGTAATATGGTGAACCACATCGGTTTTAGTTATAACCGATGTGTAATATTCCTAATTTTTTTCATCCCCTCTTTCCTGTTCCGCGCCCTCCCAGCCTTTAGTTTATGAAAACCTAAAACACAAAACACTCCTCCGCAATCCTCTTCGAAGTTCATCTCCTCCTCGGTTCATCTCCTCCTCGCCGCCGTCTCCCGCTCGCTGCTGCATCTCGCGCCAACCTCTTGTGCTTCCTCCGCTGCTGTTTGTTGTTGCTGGTGAGTGTCTTCCTCTGTTTTATAAGCATCAATGAATGTGTGTTGAAAGCATTTTGTTGTCCCTGCTCCTTTAAGCATCAATGAATGCATCAAGTAGTTGTTTAATTAACTCAGTTTGTTTCTATTCTGTCTAAGAGTTTTTGTTCTTTAATTTGTCTCTATTTATAGAATGTAGTTATTCTAGTAGAATGAGTTTAGCATGATGTGGTTCTATGTATTCTTCATTCAGTTTTAAAATGGGTACTATACTAATGTGTATCCATGTATTCTCCTATTCTGCATTCTACATTTATTTGCTATTTTGCTTCTATGGGATTTGCCTTGCTGAACATTGTAATGTTTACTGTGTTGTAGACTAAATGACTGACAAAATGCTTGATACTGTTTTTTTGAGATCTAGTGTTGTATTCTGGATGATGGTTATGTCCTTTGCTGAACACATGTATCCCCTCTTGCAACCTTGATTTATTTGCTATGTGGTTAAGTCTAGCAACCCCTGCAGTTTTATTCATAATTTGCACTATAAAATTTGGATTTTTGCTCTGTTAATCCTGTTAAAAATCTGAGTCATAACTTGGTCAAAACAACAAGTCTTGGATTTAATCTCTTAACAATTTTAGTGCAGTTTTTGTGTTCAATTCCGTGTCTTATCTGCATGTTTTCATCTTCTGTCATATTCTTTAATTTATAACTTTGGCTATACAACTCATAATCAAGCACTGTTTTTTTCTTGAAATAAGAAGTGGTTTCTATTATTCAATGGGTCTATATGACTAACTTCTATTTAACAGTCTATTTCTTATTTTATATGTGATGCAATTGTGCTCCATTGTGTTACTACTGGATGCAGACCTTGGAAAGGAAGAACTTAGCTGCAAAAGTTGCAACCAAAGCAGCTATCAAAGCACAAAAGTCAGTGACAAGGGGATGAGGATGAGGTATGTTCGCCATTACAAAGAGCTGTAATACTTTTTAAAATGATTTTTCTTGCATGTTTAGCTATTTCAATTTTAGCTTTTTTAGTTACTCAATCTTGTTTTAAATAATCTCGAGCAACATAAATGTTTGAGCAACTTTCTTACTCTATTTGCGTAACAAGAAATTGACAGTGTTATTTTCCTGGATTGTGGATCTGATTTGAGGAGTAGTCATAGGGTTCCTGGTGAGTTTCATTCAGTTACTCAGAAATTTAGTTAAAACTTACAAGTGTGTCACCATTAATCAACCATACCATTAAGTTGTGTAGATCTCTTCAGCTTTGCTGTCTTGTATTTTGCCTATTGAAGTTTCAATGACTATTTACAGAATTCTCTCAATTCTAGAATGCTTAACTCAAGGAAGAGTTTTTAGTTGGCAGGTGTACAAGTGTCTTTGACTCGTTGCATAGTGCTACTCGCCGCTTTCTTCACTTCTCTGTCTTTGCACAATAACAACTAGACGTGTCTCTCTAAGGTACGTTTTGGCTGAAAAGCTTTCATTGGAGTTTTGATGTATTTTCTTGAAAATTTATTTGATTCGAGAATATGCCCACAATAATTAGTAAAGCCTTAGTTTCCCGTTTGAGATGAAATACTAATGAGCGTACGTGTATGTGCTTAATGTACCGCTCATTGTGTTGGATCTTGAATTGTCCAAAGTTGACAGTTTGGGAAAAATTTTTTCTTAATTCAGTTAAAATAGTTATTCATTGATTCTAATGTTATATACTTGATGAAAGTTCGATTGATACATTTCCTTTCGCTTCTCCCGGTGCATACTTTATCGTGGTGGATGTCATCGCATTCAAGTAGTGTACGCTCGGAGACCGCAGGAAATGTCCGAAATTTTGTCGAGTATGAGCATGAGAGTTAAGGACTAACCGTTAACCGAATGTTGAAAAAGTTTCTTCTCGAATGGGATAGGGCCATACCCCGTCATAAGAAGTGGTTGATGAATATGTTGGACTAAGTACGAAGGTATTGGTTTAGTCATGGATCGCGGTTGGATGAATGCTAGACGGACAAGTGATGAGTATGAGAATGGAGTGGAAGATTTTCTATAGTTTGCAAAAACAAATGCTCCCGATAGTGGTAACCTAAGGTTTTATTGTCCTTGTGTTAACTGCTTGAATGAGAGACGACTAGAAGTCGAGGAGATACTTGATCATCTTATTTGTGAGGGGATTTGCAAGAGTTATACAACATGGATATGTCATGGTGAATCGTTAGACAGGTGCCGAGGGTGTCTGATAGAGAGGAAGTTGATGACGTGGAAATGGACGATGGACTAGAGGACATGATCCGTGATGTTGGGCAAGAGTCTTTTCAGCGCACATGTGTATGATACTTTGTGCAGTGATGCGCAAGTGGCTTTGTATCCTGGTGCACTAATTTCACACGGTTGTCGGTGGTGTTAAGATTGTTCAATGTGAAGGCGAGAAATGGGTGGAGCGATAAAAGCTTTAATGAATTGCTTGAGTTGTTGAACGAAATGCTTCCTGTAAGGCAAACACATTGCCATCTCGAAACTATGAGGCGAAGAAGATATTGTGTCCGATGGGTATGGAGTATAAGAAAATACACGCTTGCCCCAATGATTGCATATTGTATAGGAAAGAGTTTGAAGAGATGCACGAGTGCCCTGTGTGGGGTATCACGCTACAAAGTGAAGGATGGTGATTCTAGTTGTGATGTGGTCACCAAAGGTCCTCCTCGCGAAGGTGTTATGGTATCTTCCCGTGATTCCGCTGTTCAAGCGATTGTTTGCTAATGTAAATGACGCAAATAACATTAGATGGCATGCAGATGAGAGGAAGTGTGATGGACAGCTTCGCCATCCCACTGATTCTTTGCAATGGAAGAGAATTGATAGTTTGTTTCCGGATTTCTAATGAGCCCAAAAACCTCGTGCTTGGACTTGCTAACGATGGAATGAATCCATATGGAAACTTAAGTAGTATTCATAGTTCATGGCCTCGTTCTCCTTGTAATTTACAACCTGCTCTCCTGGTCGGGCATGAAGCGCAAATACATTATGTTAAGTATGATGATTTCGGTCCTAAACAGCCAGAAAATGATATTGATGTTTATCTCGAGTCCCTTGATTGAAGACTTGAGAATGTTGTGGGATGAAGGCGTTGATGTGATCGACGGGTATTACCGTGAGACATTCAGATTGGGTGCCATGTTATTTTGCACCATCAATGACTTTCCAAAGATACGGAACTTGTGTGGGTATAGTGTTAAGGGCATAAAGCATGTCCAATATGTGAAGAAAGGCACATGTTACCATCAACTGCAACATGGAAGGAAGATGGTTTACCTTGGGCATCGGAGATTTCTCCGACGTAATCATCCTTATCGGAGATTGAGAAAAGCTTTCAATGGATTTCCTGAGAATGAAATTGCTCCTGGGCCTTGACTCGAGAGCAAGTTTATGAAAGGGTGAACAACACTAATGTTATCTATGGGAAGACCTGTAAGAAGGCTACCGAGAAGAAAATATGGAAGAAGAGGTCGATCTTCTTTGATCTTCCATACTGTGCAAGCTTGATGTAAGACATTGTATTGATGTGATGCATGTGGAGAAAAATGTGTGTGACAGCTTAATCGGAACGCTTCTCAACATCCAAGGCAAGACAAAGGATGGTGTGAATGATCGCCTGGATCTAGTTGCGATGGGTATACGAGAGAGCAGTTAGCTCCACTTAAAGTGGGGGATAAGAAGACTTATTTGCCCCCAACATGTCATACTTTATCAAAAAAAAGAGAAAAGAAGTTTCCTGTGAATGTCTACGGGAATCAAAGTGCCACAGTGGTTACTCTTCAAATATCGAAGACTTGTCTCAATGAAAGATCTCAAATTAGTTGGCTTAAAGTCTCATGATTGTCATGTCTTGATGCAACAACTACTACCGTGGCCATTCGTGACATATTGCCTAAAAAGTCGACATGCCATTACTAGGTTATGCTTATTCTTCAATGCTATATGTAGCAAGGTCATTGACACTAAAAATTTGGATGAGTTGGAAAATGAGGCAGCCATTGTCTGTGCCAATTGGAGATGTATTTTCCACCTTCATTTTTTGACATCATGGTTCATTTGATTGTTCATCTAGTGAGGGAGATTAGATTGTACGGCCCCGCTTATTTAAGGTGGATGTACCCGTTGAGCGATACATGAAGATCTTGAAAGGATATATGAAAAATCCACACCGTCCCAAAGCATCTATTGTTGAAAGGTATGTTGTGCAGAAGAGGCTATTGAGTTTTGTACAGACTACATGTCGAAGCGTTAACCCGTAGGGGCTTCCGAAGTCTCATCACGAAGGAAGATATGATGGTAAGGGTACACGAGGTATCACCGTTAAGAGCATGGATCGGAGGAAGTGCTTCAAGCACATTTGTATATATTGAATAACACTGATGAGGTTGAACCATACTTATGTGAGCATAAAAGCATCATCAATGAAACTTACCCTAGAATGAATGAAAATGGTGTTTGAACAAGCATAACAAGACTTTCTTGAACTTGTTTAAAGAAAAAATTGCAAAGGATGGTATTGCTTCTGATACATTAAAATGGCTAGCACAGGGGCCTAACTTTGATGTCATATGCTGGAGTGGGTACGATATCAATAAGTTTTCCTTCTATGCAAAGTCCCAGGATGACAAAAGTACTATGCAAAAAAAAGGGTTATGGTCGTCCCGAGTCCATGCATTTCTCTAGTTCGAAAGATAAAAACCCTGTTATGGCATCAATTTCATACGTTGGAATCCTTGAAGAGATATGGGAGGTCGATTACACGAAGTTTAGAGTACTGCTTTTAAATGTCAATGGGTCGACAAGAATAATGGTGTGCAAACCGATGAGTTAGGATTCAAATTGGTGGACCTTAATAAGGTAGGTAATAAAGAGGAACCTTCATCATGGCATCCCAAGCAAAACAAGTGTTTTATATCCGTGATCCTTCTAACAAAAGGTGGTGCAGTGGTTCTCCAGGGAAAACATGTATAATGGTAGTGAGGGAAATCACGATTCAACTCTTGATATTTCTCGATACTCCTTCTTTCTCAATCACGAGTGCCTAATTTCAATGAGGAAAATGAAGTGGATGATGTACATGCTACTCGTAATGATCACCAAGAAGGGGTCGGGGAGAACTTTACTAATTGACCACAAAGTAAGTTTAGTTTGATATTACCATCAAGTTTGGCATATTATATGTTTACGTTGATATTTATAAGTTATGTTTATGTACGCTGATCGATATTTATAAGTTATGTTTGATATTTATCCCTGATATACTAACAAGTTTTTTTTGTGTTTAAACAGTATACATGGCTGATCGTGGAGGATATCCCTCCTTCATGCAAATGGGTTGTAGACCCCGCTCCATCTGTAGAAAGGGTAGACGTGCCACACGAATGAGGAATTTGACTGCCAACCGTGGGTTCAAATCAAAGGATAGGAGTAGACTTTGATAATAACCTCAATCCTATTGGGCCAATGGCAGATCGCTTAATAGTTTTGTGGCTACCCTTGCTAGGAACAGCCTAGTATACTCATTGATAGATGGAATGATGTAACTACGGACGTGAAGGATCAGATATGGAGAGTATTCTGTATCTATACTTCTATGTCCTGTGTTTGTCCGTATCTACTTTATTTTATCTTAATAATATCATACAAAGAATTGATTCTTTTGGTCTTAATGTAGTTGACCTTGACATACCGGATACGTACGTTATGAAGAAGCGTTTACTAAAGTATGCTGGGAGAGCGTTGAGGGCTTTAAGGCCGACCCGGCAGATACTATGTATTCAATCCAAAAAGTAAAAAGAACCCACTGAGGTGTATCCGCTTTTGACAAGGCGACGTGGGATCGCTTGTTCGTGAGCCGACATGATCCCAAACTTTCGTGTTAACTTATTTGATTTGTCTCTAAATTTATGTAATTGCATTAATTTTATTTACTTATGTAATTTAATTGTCTTCTATTTATAACAGAGAAGAGGAAAAAGGGGCAGTAAAAACCAAAGCAAGAATGTCTACCCCCATGTCATGTCTCGAGGGGGGATATAAAAAGCTTGTTCGTAAAATGGTTGAAGAGGAAAGAAAGCACGCAGAAGCAGCATCTCGTGACGGATCCTAATGCCGAAAATCATCCAGAGGTTGTTGATCCACCTCCACCCCCACGCCATCGTAGAAATGGAAGAGGGCCCGACAAAGAAAAAACGGGACAATATACATCTCGAGGAGGCCCGCCAAGTAGCGAGAAGATCGTAAGTATAGTTTGAATTGTAATTGTCTTTTTAAGATTGTTACCGAATTGTAATGTGACCTGATATGTTATGTGATAGGATGCCTTGGATGATCAGCCTAACCCAAGGAACCTTTGTTCCTAGAGGACGC
>JAUPTC010000013.1:2035828-2167967 GCA_030762895.1 Sophora flavescens
ACATCATGGATCGGCACCTGATCTGTTCCAGGGAACTCGGGACCCAATTTAGCCTTGATTTTGGCCTAATTTGACAATTCTTGTGAAACCTGAAATTGTAGGTCTCTTCCTTATCTTTCTAGGACAGCAAGATCCACCAAAACCGATATTTGTAGGCTCTAGTTAAGCTTTGCAAGGCAACAAGGTCGATGAGTGAAAAACTGAAATTAACAATGTTTAGCAATTAAGCCCAATAATGTAAAAGCAAAAACAATGATTGTAAAAGTTGTCTAATTTTCGTCTCTCTCTGGCTTGTGCGGTTGTAAGCTGCTATATATTCTTATTAATCCTGACCTAACGCTATTCCAAATTAAGGGCCTCTGAATAAGCTTTCCAACAAGGTATCATATGCCTAAATTGGGCTTAAGATGAGTTAGTTAGGCCCATTTAAGTGGAGGAACATCATTGACTGCGCACTGATCCGCGCCATAGAACTCGGGACCCAATTAAGCCTTGATTTTGGCCTAATTTGACAATCCTTGTGAAACCTGAAATTGTAGTTCTCTTCCTTATCTTTCTAGGGACAACAAGATCACCAAAATCCGATATCTGTAACTTTAGTTATGCTCTGCGCAAGGCAACAAGGCCAGGATGAGTGAAAAATCCTAAAATTAACAATGTTTAGCAATTAAGCCCAATAATGTAAAATAATGTAAAAGCAAAGATAATGATTGTAAAATTTGTCTACTTTTCATCTCTCTCTGGATTGTGCGGCTGTAAACTGCTATTTATGCTTATTAATCCTGACCTAACCCTACACCAAATTAAGGGCCTCCGAATAAGGTTTCCAACAAGGTGTCATATGCCTTAATTGGGCTTAAGATGAGTAAGTTAGGCCCATTTTAGTGAAGGAACATCATGGACAACGCAATGATCTGCGCCAGAGAACTCGGGCCCAATTTAGGCTTGATTTTGACCTAATTTGACATTTCTTGTGACACCTGAAATTGTTGGTCTCTTCCTTATCTTTCTAGGGACAACTAGATCACCAAAATCCGATACTCAGAACTTTAGTTATGCCAGTAAGGCAACATGGTGGATGAGTGAAAAATCCAAAATTAAAAATGTTTAGAAATTAAGACAATTAAGCCCTATAATGTAAAAGCAAAAACAATGATTGTAAAATTTGTCTAATTTCCATCTGCCGCAGTTTGTGCGGCTGTAAACCGTAATTTATGCTTATTAGCCGACTTAAGCCCCAGACCAAATTAAGGGCCTCTGAATAAGTTTTCCAACATGGTATCTTATGCCTTACTTGGGCTTAAGATGAGTAAGTTAGGCTCATTTGAGTGAAGGAACATCATGGACTGCGCAATGATCCGCGACAGAGAACTCTGGACCCAATTTAGCCTGGATTTTGGCCTAATTTGACATTTCTTGTGAAAACTGAAACTGTAGATCTCTTCCTTATCTTTCTAGGGACAGCAAGATCACCAAAATCCGATATCTGTAACTTTAGTTATGCTCTGCGCAAGGCAACATGGTCAGGATGAGTGAAAAATCCGAAAATTAACAATGTTTAGCAATGAAGCCCAATTAAGCCCTATAATGTAAAAGCAAAAACAATGATTGTAAAAGTTGTCTAATTTCTGTCTGTCTCTGGCTTGTGCGGCTGTAAACTGCAATTTATGCTTATTAATGCTGACGTAACCCGAGACCAAATTAAGGGCCTCTGAATAAGTTTTCCAACATGGTATCTTATGCCTTACTTGGGCTTAAGAGGAGTAAGTTAGGCTCATTTGAGTGAAGGAACATCATGGACTGCGCAATGATCCGCGCCAGAGAACTCTGGACCCAATTTAGCCTTGATTTTGGCCTAATTTGACATTTCTTGTGAAACCTGAAACTGTAGATCTCTTCCTTATCTTTCTAGGGACAGCAAGATCACCAAAATCCGATATTTGTAACTCTTGTTATTCTCTGCGCAAGGCAACAAGGTCAGGATGAGTGAAAAATCAGAAAATTAAAAATATTTAGCAATTAAGCTCAATTAAACCCAATAATGTAAAAGCGATAAGAATGATTGTAAGAGTTGTCTAATTTCTGTCTCCCTCTGGCTTGTGCGGTAGTAAACAGCTATTTATGCTTACTAATCCTGACCTAACCTATACCAAATTAAGGGCCTCCGAATAAGCTTTCCAACAAGGTATCATATGCCTTAATTGGGCTTAAGATGAGTAAGTTACACCCATTTAAGTGAAGGAACATCATGGACTGCGCAATGATCCGCGCCAGAGAACTCTGGACCCAATTTAGCCTTGATTTTGGCCTAATTTGACATTTCTTGTGAAACCTGAAACTGTAGATCTCTTCCTTATCTTTCTAGGGACAGCAAGATCACCAAAATCCGATATCTGTAACTCTAGTTATTCTCTGCGCAAGGCAACAAGGTCAGGATGGGTGATAAATACGAAAATTAACAATGATTGGCAATTACTCCCAATTAAGCCCTATAATGTTAAAGCAAAAATAATGATTGTAAAAGTTGTCTAATTTCTGTCTCTCTCTGGCTTGTGCGGCTGTAAATAGCTATTTATGCTTATTAATGCTGACGTATCCCTAGACCAAATTAAAGGCCTCTGAATAAGCTTTCCAACAAGGTATCATATGCCTTAATTGGGCTTAAGATGAGTAAGTTACGCCCATTTAAGTGAAGGAACATCATGGACTACGTACTGATCCGAGCCAGAGAACTCGAGACCCAATTTAGCCTTGATTTTGGCCTTATTTGACAATTCTTGTGAAACCTGAAATTGTAGGTCTCTTCCTTATCTTTCTAGGGATAGCAACATCACCATCCGATATCTGTAGCTCTAGTTATGCTCTGCGCAAGGCAACAAGGTCAGGTTGAGTGAAAAATCATAAAATTAACAATGTTTAGCAATTAATCCCAATTATGCCCAATAATGTAAAAGCAAAAACAATGATTGTAAAAGTTGTCTTATTTCTGTCTCTCTCCTGCTTGTGCGGCTATCAACTGCTATTTATGCTTATTAATCATGACCTATCCCTATGCCAAATTAAGGGCCTCTGAATAAACTTTCCAACAAGGTATCATATGCCTTAATTGGGCTTAAGATGAGTAAGTTAGGCCCATTTAAGTGAAGGAATATCATGGACTGTGCACTGATCGACGCCAGAGAACTTAGGACCCAATTTTGCCTTGATTTTGGCCTAATTTGACAATTCTTGTGAAACCTAAAATTGTATGTCTCTTCCATATCTTTCTAGGGACAGCAAGATCACCAAAATCCGATATCTATAGCTCTAGTTATGCTCTACACAAGGTAACAAGGTCAGGATGAGTGAAAAATCCAAAAATTAAACAATGTTAGCAATTAAGCCAATTAGCCTAATAATGTATAAGCAAAACAATGATTGTAAAAGTTGTTCTAATTCTCGTTCTCTCCTATGATCGCTGTAAATTGCCATTTATGCTTATTAATCCCGAACTATGTAACAACCCCCTTGGGCATTACTTACTTAACACATTCGAATTTAAATTCAAAGATAATTTGCTGTACTTTGAAAATTATATATACATAAGTGTTGTCGAAATTGGCAAAATTTTGCTATGACTCCTAATCCTTGCCTCGAGAACCGCACAATTTACTTTATGTTCGCCTATTTAATTTAAAGAATATACTTGAATAAAAGCTAAATTTCACGAAAGTCTCCTCCTTATCTTCTGGACATCCAGATAAAAGAACACCGCGAATTCAATTACATTTTCATTCCAGACAAAGTAACAAATACACGAGGAAAATATACTAAAATAGTTATATCAATTAGTATTCATGACCAAAAGGAAAAAGTATAAGTTGTCAATTCAAAAGAGACGCTCTCCAAGCCATAAACATTACGCTTTTAAAATAAAGGCTCTGAGCCATACTATACATACTATCCAAAATAATCTAGGTCTCAACCCAAATGGTCGGGCTAACTAGTAGTCATTTCGAGGAAACTCACGTGATCACCCACGATCAAGTACTCATCAACCCCAATCTAAGTCTCGAGTGGGAACTTAGGAGACTCCTCTGTAACCTAATATGTTAAAGTACCTAGGTGCGATAGCGAACCGTAAGACTCCGTAGATATATTCGTAAGGGTAACAAGGCGAGATGCATGAGATTTAACACTAGCTAAAAATGCGCAACACAAAGAATGCACATGCACATACATATTTATAACAATGCTATTCACATTATATCCATCGCTTTATCAATGGGCTTACACCAAAACACAACATTGGAAAACTTATGAACACTTCAAAAACATCATCTAAACATTTATATCCAATCTCATGATGATATCTCCAAACCTATTGATGAAGGATGATCTCAATTGCCACCACCCGTGAAGAACTGCGCCCTAGCAGAGGCCACACACGTCAAAACCCCACTCACACTGTCCAACCTCAAGTGCACAAGTGCCCAAACCGCTGGTGGGAGCTCATTGTCCCCCGCTGCATAATGAGAACAAAGTCGGTGAGGAATGATAAATCCACAAAGGTAATCACTGCTTGAGCACCTAAGCCCAAAATGTAAAAGAAAACACTTTTCTCATAACCTTTTCTTTGTGTTCAATCTTTCTTTGCTGAGCTCAACATGGCCATCCCACATAGTTTTAACATCTTTCAATCTTCACTACAACAGTTGACCCACACCGCGGAGCTCACACAAGCTCTCCGACACCGATGCACTCACCTTAGGTTCGTGGTAATTAGGACATCTCAAATGTTCAAATACGGTATACACGACGATCCGCACAGGACCTCCAAGTCCAAAGGACCCATGTCCTAATCGGACAACCCAGACCCCGACGACCTCTCCTTACTAAGTTCCACATCACGTTCAACAAAATCTGAATTAATTTTGTTCTAGAAATCTTTCAAATGGGAAATTCTTCAATAAAATCTTTAAATTAATAAAATTTGCTCCACAAACCAATGATGTAAAGGGTTTTAACTACTCTAAAAATATGTCACGCCGCTTTCAAAATACCTCGCCATCTACACTTTCCAAATTTGTCGTCAATTATCATTTTTAAAGCTTTTAACCCAAAATTTAGCTTTTTCCACTTAAACAATTTTCTAAAATCATAATTAACTTATCTTCAACAATTAATAAAATAAATTTTATAATATTGCAAACCTTCTTACCTAAAAATTTCTGAAAAAAAATATTTTCAGTTTCGCCTCATTGTGACTCATAAATTACTTTTACACTAATAAATCTGTAAGTATAATAATATTTCTCAAAAACTCATTATTCTCCAAAATTCGATATTTTTCCACCACTATTATATCTCCAATTATCCCATAAAACATTGAATATACTCTTTCACAATATTACAGCTTTTACCTGATAATCTAAGCAAAACAATGCTGTAAAAGTTCTCAAACAACACTCACAAGCAACTTTCTAAAACAATTATCAAAATTATATCACCAGCAGACCAATCATAGCAATATAATATACAACTTCAAATAGTCAAATAAATTAAAACAGATCAAAGAAGCGAACACATATAAACAAAACAACGAAACAACATAACAGTATACCAACCATATAAAATCATGTAAACCACACTAAAAGCAAATAGTTATTGAGAAAACCTGAAATGAGCTCCTTACCTTTGAAGACAAGTAAAAAGATCACCGACCTTAATGCTACGCTAGCTCATATCACCCATCAAAGCAATACCGATGTCAAAGTCCAAAGAAGAGGGAATCCCACAACGGACAACAACGTAAATCAAAAAACAATTCCATTATCAAATACACATTCTAATTTGATCTAAACAATTAACTTTATTACCAAACAAGGTCATTTTAAAGAAAATCTTGTTCTTGAGCTTACGTCATAATACCCTTGAGGAAGCTTTTGATTAAAGGATCATGAAAGAACTTGGGAATCATCAATTAAGAGTCCTAATTGCACTAAATCATAATTAATTTCACAAAACATAACCAAATTTAAATAAAATCAATTGAGTTTAGGGTTTGCCTAAATACAATTTGGGGAAACCCATTTAACTAAAGAATAATGAAATTGGTCTAGGGAAACAAGATCACCAATCCCAATTTCATAAAACAAGGTTTAATTTTAAGATTAAAATATGAAATCAAAGGGTTAGGGTTAGGTTTCAAAATCAATTTGGGGATTTTCAATCTAGAAGAGATTAGAAGGGTAAAACACTTAAACAATGTGAAGAGGGAGAAACGGGTCAAACGGGTTATGGATCCAGTACGGGCTGTAAGAAATTTATGCTTCTAAGCATGGTCCAACAAAGACGAAATTAAAAGAGCTTCAAGAAATCTTGGGAAGAAGATATCATATGCCTTAATTGAGGGTGGTGGAGACGACTATGTTAGGCCCATTTGCGAGTGAAGGAACATCATGGACTCCACAATGATCCGCTCCGGAGAACTTGGGAACCAACTTTTCTTGATTTTGGGCAATTTGACAATTCGCTTGAACTCGAAAGGGTAGGGCTTTATCTTTTGAGTAGAGAGCAAGATCACCGGGGAAATCAGATAGCCGTAGGTCAGAAGTTATGCCAGAAAGAAAGACGAAGAAAGGTCGGGGATGAGTGAAAAATCCGAAAGAAACAAATGTTGTAGCACGGAGGCTAATAATAAAGGCAAAAACAATGTTTGTAAAGTTTCCAATTTTTGTCCTCCGATTGTTGGGCTTTAAAATGCGTGATAAAATAATTAATTAAAACTTAACCCTACTCCAAATTAGGCGGAATCCAAAATAAAGTTTTCCAAGAAGGTATCATATGCCTTAAATTAGAGCAGATTAATAAGTTGCATTGATATGACCTAGAACATCATGGATTGCACATTGATCCGCGATGAATGTCAAACCAACTTAGCCTTGATTTTGGCTAACTTGATAATTACTTGTGAAAACACGAAATCAGAGTGCCATCTTCCTTATCATTTTCTAGGGACATCAAGGTCACCAAAATCCGATACATTATTGCTCTATGTATGCTGAATTCAAGGCAACAAGGTCGATGATGACCACCCCGAAAAATTAAAAATGTATAGCAATTAAGCCCAAACTAAGCCCATAATGTAAAAAATAAATAATAAAGATCCAAAGTTGTCAAATTATTCCTCACCGCATGTGCTGTAAAACTAACGGTTTTACAAACTAACCCAGACCAAATTAAGGGCCTCTGAATAAGCTTTCCAACAAGGTATCATATGCCTTAATTGGGCTTAAGATGATAAGTTAGTCACATTTAAGTGAAGGAACATCATGGACTGCGCCCGATCCACGCCAGAGAAACGGGACCCAATTTAGCCTTGATTTTAGCCTAATTTGACAATTCTTGTGAAACCTAAAATTGTAGGCTCTTCCTATCTTTCTAGGGACAGCAAGATCACCAAAATCCGATATCTCGTAGCTCTAGTTATGCTATGCGAAGCCAACAAGGTCAGATGAGTGAAAAATCCGAAAATTAACAATGTTTTAGCAATTAAGCCCAATAATGTAAAAGCAAAAACAATGATTGTAAAAGTTTCTAATTTCCGTCTCTCTCCGGCTTGTGCGCTTTAAATCGCTATTTATGCTTATTGGTTAATATGAGTAAGTTAGGCCCATTTAATGAAGGAACATCATGGACACTGACTTATCCATGCCGTAGAACTCGACCTAATTTAGCATTGATTTTGGCCTAATTTGACAATTTTGTGAAACCAGAAATTGTAGGTCTCTTTCCTTATCTTTCTAGGAGACGTAAGATCACCAAATCCGATAGTCTGTAGCTCTAGTTATGCTCGCGCAAGGCAACAAGGTCAGAGGAGTGAAAAATCCTAAAATTAGCAATGTTTAGCAATTGCAATTAAGCCCAAAAATGTAAAAGCAAAAACAATGATTGTAAAAGTTGTCTAATTTCCATCTCTCTCTGGCTTGTACGGCTGTAAACTGCTATTTATTCTTATTAATCTTAAGCTAACCCTAGACCAAATTAAGGGCCTCAAATAAGCTTTCCAACAAGGTATCATTTGCCTTAATTAGGTTTAAGATGAGCAAGTTAGGCCTATTTAAGTGAAGGCACATCATGGATCGCACCGATCCGTGTCAGAAAGGGGACCCAATTTAGCCTTGATTTAAGCATAATTTGACAATTCTTGTGAAACCTGAAATTCAGAGGTCTCTTCCTTATCTTTCTAGGGACATCAAGATCACCATAATCCGATATCTGTAGCTCTAGTTATGCTCGAGCAATAAAACAAGGTCATGATGAGTGAAAAATCCGAAAAATTAACAAAGTTTAGCAATTAAGCCAATAATGTAAAAAGCGAAAACAATGATTGGAAAGTTGTCTAATTCCCGTCTCTCGCGGCTTTGCGGCTTAAACTGCTATTTATTCTAATTAATCCCGACCTAACCTTACACCAAATTACGGGCTCCTCTAATAAGCTTTCCAACAAGGTATCAGATGCCTTAATTGGGCTTAAGATGAGTAAGTTAGGCCCATTTAAGTGAAGAGAACATCATGGATTGCAGACTGATCCGCACCAGAGAACCTGGACCCAATTTAGCCTTGATTTTGGCCTAATTTGACAATTCTTGGGAAACCTGAAATTGTAGGTCTCTTTCTTATTTTTATAGGGACAGCAAGATCACCAAAATTCGATACGTGGTAGCTCTAGTTATGCTACGTTGGCATAGCAACAAGGTCAAGATGAGTTAAAAATCCGAAAATTAACAATGTTTAGCAATTAAGCGCCTATAATGTAAAAGCAAAAACAATGATTGTAAAAGTTGTCTAATTTCCTCTCTCTCTGGATTGTACGGCTGTAAACTACTATTTATGCTTATTAATCCCGACCCAACCCTAAACCAAATAAGGGCCTCTCAATAAGCTCCAACAAGGTATCATATGCCTTAATTGGGCTTAAGATGAGTAAGTTAGGCCCATTTAAGTAAAGGAACATCATGGACACAGACCGATCCTCTCCGAAAACTCGGGAACCAATTTAGCCTTGATTTTGGGCTAATTTAACAATTCCCATGAAACTGAAATTGTAGGTCTCTTCCTTATCTTTCTAGGGACAGCAAGATCACCAAAACTGATATTAGTAGCTCTAGTTATGTCTCTCGCAGTAAACAAGGTCAGATGAGTGAAAAATCCAAAATTAACAATGTTTAGCAATTAAGCCGAATAATGAAAAAGCAAAAAATGATTTTAAAAGTTGTCTAATTTTCGTGTCCTCTGGCTTGTGCGGCTGTACCCTATTTATGCTTCTTAATGCCTCAACCTAACCCTAAAACCTAATTAAGGGCCTCCGAATAAACTTTCCAACAAGGTATCCTATGCCTTAATTCCGCTTAAGATGAGTAAGTTAGGCCAATTTAAGTGAAAAACATCATGGATTACGAATTGATCCGCGCGGAAGAACTCGGGACCCAATTTTGCCTTGATTTTGGACTTATTTTGACAATTCCTTGTGAAACTTGAAATTGTAGGTCTCTTCCTTATCTTTCTAGGACAACAAGATCACCAAAATCCGATATTTGTAACTCCAGTTATGCTATGCACAAGGCAACAAGGTCGATGAGTGAAAAATCGAAAATTAACAATGTTTAGCAATTAAGCCCAATAATGTAAAAGCAAAAAGAATGATTGTAAAAGTTGTCTAATTTCCGTATCTCATTGCTTGTGCTGTACGACTATTTATGCTTTTTAATCCTGGCTAACTAAGACGAAATTAAGGCCTCTGAATAATCTTTCCAACAAGATATCATATGCCTTAATTGGGCTTAAGATGAGTAAGTTAGGCCCATTTATATGATGGAACATCATGGATTATTGACCGATCCGCGCCGAGAACTCGGGACCCAACTTAGCCTTGATTTTGGCCTAATTTGAGAATTCTTGTGAAACCTCGAAATTGTAGGCCTCTTCCTTATCTTTCTAGGGACATCAAGATCACCAAAATCCGATATCCGTAGCTCTAGTTATGCTCTACGCAAGGCAACAAGGTCATGATGAGTGAAAAATCCAGAAAATTAACAATGTTTACCAATTAATCCCAATTAAGCCCAATAATGTAAAAGCAAAAACAATATTTGTAAAAGTTGTCTAATTTTCCGTCTCTCTGGCTTGTGGCTGTAAACAGCTATTTATTCTAATTAATCCTCACCTAACCCTGTAAATTAAGGGCCTCTGAATAAGCTTTCCAACAAGGTATCAGATGCCTTAATTGGGCTTAAGATGAGAAAGTTAGGCACTTTTAAGTGAAGGAACATCATGGATGCACATTGATCCGCGGCAGAGAACTGGACCCAATTTAGCCTTGATTTTGGCCTAATTTGACAATTCTTGTGAAACCTGAAATTGTAGGTCTCTTCCTTATCTTTCTAGGGACAGCAAGATCACCAAAATCCGATATCTCAGAGGTCCAGTTATGCTCTGCAATAGCAACAAGGTCGGGATGAGTGAAAATCCGAAAGTTAACAATGTTTAGCAATTAAGAGCCCAATAATGTAAAGCAAAAACAATGTTTTGTAAAAGTTGTCTAATTTTCATCTCCTCTGGATTTTTGCTACCAGATCGCTTTTTAAATGTAATTAACTCTGACCTAACCTACACAAAATTAGGGCCTATGAATAAGTTTTCCAACAAGGTATCATATGCCTTAATTGGGCTGAAGAAGTAAGTTAGGCCCATTTATGTGAAGGAACATCATGGATTGCGCACTGATCCACGCCTGAGAATTCGGGACCCAACTTAGCCTTGATTTTGGCTCTAACTTGACAATTCTTGTGAAACCCGAAATTGTAGGCCTCTTCCTTATCTTTCTAGGACAGTAAAGATCACCAAAATGCGATATATGTAGCTCTAGTTATGTCAGCGCAAGGCAACAAGGTCATGATGAGTGAAAAATCCGGAAATTAACAATGTTATCAATTAATCCCAACTAAGCCCAATAATGTAAAAGCAAAAACAATGATTGTAAAAGTTGTCTAATTTCCGTGACTCACTGGCTTGTGCGGCTGTAAACTGCTCTTTATTCTTATTAATCCTGACCTAACCCTACACCAAATTAAGGGCCTCCGAATAAGCTTTCCAACATGGTATCATATGCCTTAATTGGGGCTTAAGATGAGTAAGTTAGTCACATTTAAGTGAAGGGAACATCATGGACTGCGCCACCGATCCGTGACTAAGAACTCAAGACCCAATTTAGCCTTGATTTTGGCCCAATTGGACAATTCTTGTAAAACCTAAAATTGTAGGTCTCTTTCTTATCTTTCTAGAATGAAAGAAGATCACCAAAATCCCAAATTAGAGCTCTAGTTATGCCTGCGGAAGCCAACAAGGTCGTGATGAGTGAAAAATCTGAAAATTAACAATGTTTAGCAATTAGCCTAATAATGTAAAAAGCAAAACAATGATTGTAAAAGTTATCTAATTTATGTCCTTCTCTCAGCGTGCGGCTGTAAACTGCTATTTATGCTTATTAATCCCGACCTAACCATAGATCAAATTAAGGCCTCTGAATAAGCTTTCAACAAGGTATCATATGCCTTAATTGGGCTTAAGATGAGTTAGTTAGGCCTATTTAAGTGAAGGAACATCTTGGACTACGCACTCATCCGCTCCAGCAGAAATCGGACCCAATTTAGCCTTGATTTTGGCCTACTTTTGACAATTCTTGTGAAACCCAAAATTGTAGGTCTCTTCCTTACCTTTCTAAGGACAAAAAGATCACCAAAATCCGATATTTGTAGCTCTAGTTATGCTTTATGCCATGCAACAAGGTCGGATGAGTGAAAAATCAGAAAATTAACAATGATTAGTAATTGTGCCCAATTAAGCCCAATAATGTAAAATGCAAAAACAATGATTGTAAAAGTTGTCTAATTTCCGTCTCTCTCCTGATTGCGGTCAGAACTCGCTATTTATGCTTATTAATCCCTGACCTAACCTTAGACCAAATTAAGGCGGCCCTAAATAAGTTTTCCAACAAGGTATCATATGCCTTAATTGTTCTTAAGATGGTAGTGTTAGGCCCATTTATGTGAAGGAACATCATGGATCGCGACCGATCCGCACGCCGTGAGAACCTTGGGACCCAATTTAGCCTTGATTTTGCCAAATTTGACAATTCGCTCTTGTAGGTCTCTTCCTTATCTTTTATGGACAGCAAGATCACCAAAATCCGATATTTCGTAGCTCTAGTTATGCTCGTGTAGCGAAACAAGGTCGTGGATGAGTGGAAAATCCTAAAATTAACAATGTTTAGCAATTAAGCCCAATAATGTAAAAGCAAAAATAATGATTGTAAAAGTTGTAATTCCTTCCTCTCCTCTGCTTGTGTGGCTGTAAACTGCTATTTATGCTTATTAATCCTGACCTAACCCTAGACAAAATTAAGGGCCCTGAATAGCTTTCCAACAAGGTATCATTTGACCTAATTGGGCTTAAGATGAGTAAGTTATGCCCATTTAAGTGAAAGAACATCATGGACTGCGCACTGATCCGAGACAAAGAACTTGGGACCCAATTTAGCCTTGATTTTGGCCTAATTTGACAATTCTTGTGAAACCCGAAATTGTAGGTCTCTTCCTAATCTTCTAGGACAAAAAAGATCACCAAAATCCCGATATCTCGTAGCTCTAGTTATTTTCTCGCACAAGGCAACAAGGTCAAGATGAGTGAAAAATCCGAAAATTAACAATATTTAGCAATGCCCAATAATGTAAAAAACCTATTAAACCAAACAAATTGTCAAGGGTGTCTAATTTCCATCATGGATATCGCATTGATCCTGCCTTAGAGAACTCGAGACCAAATTTAGCCTTGATTTTGGCATAATTTGATAATTTTTGTGAAACCCGAAATTGTTGGTCTCTTCCTTATCTTTTTAGGGAACAAGAAGATCACCAAAAATCCGATATCCGTAGCTCTAGTTATGGTCATGCAAGGCAAGAAGGTCAGATTAGTGAAAAACCTAAAATTAACAATGTTTAGCAATTAAGCCCAATAATGTAAAAAAGCAAAACAATGATTATAAAAGTAGTCTAATTTCCATCTCTCTCTGGTCTGTGCGGCTGTAAACTACTATTTATGCTTATTAATCCCGACCCAACCCTAGACCAAATTAGGGGCCTCTCAATAAGCTTTCCAACAAGGTATCATACGCCTTAATTGGGCTTAAGATGAGTTAGTTAGGCCCATTTAAGTGAAGGAACACATGGACTCCGTGACCGATCCGTGCCAGAGAACTCGGGACCCAATTTAACCTTGATTTTGGCCTAATTTGACAATTCTTGTGAAAGCTAAAATTGTAGGTCTCTTCCATATCTTTCTAGGGACAGCAAGATCACCAAAATCCGATATCTGTAGCTCCAGTTATGCTCTGCACAAGGCAACAAGGTCAGGATGAGTGAAAAATCCTAAAATTAACAATGTTTAGCAATTAAGCTCAATTAAGTCCAATAATGTAAAACGTAAAAACAATGATTGTAAAAGTTGTCTAATTTCCGTCTCTCTCTGGCTTGAGCGATCTGTAATCGCTATTTATGCTTATTAATCCTCGAACTAAACCTAGACCAAATTAAGGGCCTATGAATAAGCTTTTCAACAAGGTATCGTATGCCTTGATTGGGCTTAAGATGAGTAAGTTAGGCCCATTTAAGTGAAGGAACATCATGGACTGCACACTGATCCGCGCTAGAGAACTTGGGACCCAATTTAGCCACGATTTTGGCCAAATTTGATAATTCTTGTGAAACCAGAATTTGTAGTTCTCTTCCTTATCTTTCTAGGGACAGCAAGATCACCAAAATCCGATATCTCGTAGCTCTAGTTATCCTCTCAAGGAAACATGGTCGAGATGAGTGAAAAATCCGAAAATTAACAATGTTTAGCATTTAAGCCCAATAATGTAAAAGCAAAAACAATGATTGTAAAAGTATGTAATTTCCTCCCTCTCTGGTTTGTGTGGCTGTAAACTACTATTTATGCTTATTAATCCTGACCTAACCCTAGACAAAATTAAGGGCCTCTGAATAAGCTTTCCAACAAGGTAACATATGCCTTAATTGGGCTTTAGATGAGAAACTTAAGCCCATGTAAGTAAAGGAACATCATCGATCGCAGATCGATCCGCACTAGAAAACTTGGGACCTAATTTAGCCTTGATTTTGGCCTAATTTGACAATTCTTTGAAATCGAAATTGTAGGTCTCTTCCTTATCTTTCTAGGGACAGCAAGATCACCAAAATCCGATATATGTAGCTCTAGTTATGCTCGCGTAAGGCAACAAGGTCGATGAGTTGAAAATCTGAAAATTAACAATGTTTAGGAATTAAGCCCAATAATGTAAAAGCAAAAACAATGATTGTAAAAGTGGTGTCATTTCCGTCTCTCTCCGGCTTAAAGCGGTGGTAAACTTCTATTTATGCTTAATAATCCCGACCTAACCCTAGACTAAATTAAGGGTCTCGAATAAGCTTTCCAACATGGTATCATATGCCTTAATTGGGCTTAAGATGAGTAAGTTAGGCCCATTTAAGTGAAGGAACATCATGGATCACGATCGATCCGTTCCGGGAACTCGCGACCCAATTTAGCCTTTATTTTGGCCTAATTTGACAAATCTTGTGAAACCCGAAATTGTAGGTCTCTTCCTTATCTTTCTAGGGACAAAGCAAGATCACCAAAATCCGAGATCTAGTAGCTCTAGTTATGCTTTGCGCAAGGCAACAAGGTCGGAAGAGTGAAAATCCGAAAATTAACAATGTTTAGCAATTAAGCCCAATTGAGCCCAATAATGTAAAAGCATAAACAATGATTGTAAAAGTTGTCTAATTTCCGCTCTCTAATGGCCTCCCGAATAAGCTTTCCAACAAGGTATCATGCACCTTAATTGGGCTTAAGATGAGTAAGTTAGGCCCATTTAAGTGAAGGAACATCATGGATCGACCGATCCGCGCCAGAGAACCTGGACCCAATTTAGCCTTGATTTTGGCCTAATTTGACAATTCTTGTGAAACCCGAAATTGTAGGTCTCTTCCTTATCATTTCTACGGACAGCAAGATCACCAAAATCCGATATGTGTAGCTCTAGTTTTGCTCCGTGAAGGCAACAAGGTCATGATGAGTGAAAAATCCAAAATTAACAATATTTAGCAATTAAGCCCAATTAGCCTAATAATGTAAAAGCAAAATTATTGATTGTAAAAGTTGTCTAATTTCCATCTCTCTCTGGCTTGTGCGGCTGTAAACTGCAATTTATGCTTATTAATCCCGACCCAACCCTAGACCAAATTAAGGGCCTCCTGAATAAGCTTTCCAACAAGGTATCATATGCCTTAATTGGGCTTAAGATGAGTAAGTTAGGCCCATTTAAGTGAAGGAACATCATGGATCACAGACCGATCCGCGCCAGAGAACTTGGGATCCAATTTGCCTTTATTTTGTCCCTAATTTGACAATTCTTGTGAAACCTGAAATTGTAGGCCCCTTCCCTAATCTTTCTAGGGACAAGAAGATCACCAAAATCCGATATCGGTAGGCTCTAGTTATGCTCATAAGGCAACAAGGTCGATGAGTTGAAAATCCGAAAATTAACAATGTTTAGGAATTAAGCCCAATAATGTAAAAGCAAAAATAATGATTGTAAAAGTTGTGTAATTTCCGTCTCTCTCTGGCCAGGCGGCTCTAAACAGTTATTTATGCTTATTAATCCCGACATAACAACTGACCAAATTAAGGGCCTCAATAAGCTTTCCAACAAGGTATCATATGCCTTAATTGGGCTTAAGATGTGAGTTAGGCCCATTTAAGTGAAGGAGCATCATGGATCGCGCACTAATCCACGCCGAGAGAACTCGGGACCCAATTTAGCCTTGATTTTGGCCTAATTTGACAATTCCCCGTGAAACCCGAAACCGTAGGGTCTCTTCCTAATCTTTCTAGGGACAGCAAGATCACCAAAATCCGATATCTATAGCTCTAGTTATGCTTCTGCGCAAGGCAACAAGGTCGGATGAGTGAAAAATCCAAAAATTTACAATGTTTAGCAATTAAGCCCAATAATGTAAAAAGCAAAAATAATGATTGTAAAAGTTATCTAATTTCCGCCTCTCGGCTTTTACGGCTGTAAATTGCTACTTATGCTTATTAATCCCGACCCTAACCCTAGACCAAATTAGGGCCTCTGAATAAGCTTTCCAAAGAAGGCATCATATGCCTTAATTGGGCTTAAGATGAGTAGGTTATGCCCATTTAAGTGAAGGAACATCATGGATCGCGCACTCGATCCGCTAGAGAACTCGTGGATCCAATTTAGCCTTATTTTTGCCTAATTTGACATTTCTTGTGAAGCCTCGTAATCAGAGGTCTCTTCCCTATCTTTCTAAAGACAGCAAGATCACCAAAATCCGATATCCGTAGCTCTAATTATGCTCTACGCAAGGCAACAAGGTCAGATGATGAAAAATCCAAAATTTACAATGTTTAGCAATTAAGCCCAATAATGTAAAAGTAAAAATAATGATTGTAAACGTTATCTAATTTCTGTCTCTTTCTGGATTGTGCGGCTGTAAACTGCTATTTATGCTTATTAATCATGACCTAACCCTATACCAAATTAAGGGCCTCAATAAGCTTTCCAACATGGTATCATTTGCCTTAATTGGGCTTAAGATGAGTAAGTTAGGCCCATTTAAGTGAAGGAACATCATGGATCGCGCTCGAACAGCCCTAAAGAACTCGGGATCCAATTTAGCTTTGATTTTGGACTAATTTGACAATTCTTGTGAAACCTGAAATTGTAGGTCTCTTCCTTATCTTTCTACGGACAGCAAGATCACCAAAATCCGATATCTGTAGCTCTAGTTATGCTCTGCGCATGGCAACAAGGTCAGGACGAGTGAAAAATCCAAAAATTAACAATGTTTAGCAATTAAGCCCAATTAAGCCCAATAATGTAAATGCAAAAACAATGGTCGTAAAAGATGTCTAATTTCCGTCTCTCTCTGGCTGGTGTGGCTGTAAACTGCTATTTATGCTTATAAATCATGACCTAACCCTGGACCAAATTAAGGGCCTCTGAATAAGCATTCAACAAGGTATCATATGCCTTAATTGGGCTTAAGATGGTTAAGTTAGGCCAATTGAAGTGAAGGAACACCATGCACTCGCGTGACCGATCCACGCCGTGAGAACTCTGAACCCAAGTTAGCCTTGATTTTGGCCTAATTTGACAATTCTTGTGCAACCCTGAAATTAGTAGGTCTCTTCCTTATCTTTCTACTGACAAAGCAAGATCACCAAAATTCGATATCTCAGTAGTTATAGTTATGCTCTTCGCAGGCAACAAGGTCGAGCTGAGTGAAAAATCCGAAAATTAACAATGTTTAGCAATTAAGCCAAATTAAGCCCAATAATGTAAAAGCAAAAACAATGATCATAACGTTGTCTAATTTCCGTCTCTTCGCTTGTGCAGTTGTAAACCGCTATTTATGCTAATTAATCCCGACCTAACCCTAGACCAAATTAAGGGCATCCGAATAAGATTTCCAACAAGATATCATATGTCTTAATTGGGCTTAAGATGAATAGGTTAGGCCCATTTAAGTGAAGGAAGATCATGGACTTGCATCGATCCGCACGGAGAACTTAGGACCCAATTTAGCCTTTATTTTTGCATAATTTGACAATTCTTGTGAAACCGGAAATTGTAGGTCTCTTCCTTATCTTTCTAGGGACGGCAAGATCACCAAAATCCGATATCCGTAGCTCTAGCTATGCTCTGCGCAAGGCAACAAGGTGGGATGAGTGAAAAATCCTAAAATTAGCAATGCTAATCAATTAAGCCCCAATAATGTAAAAGCAAAAACAATGATTGTAAAGTTGTCTAATTTCCGCCTCTTCTCCGGCTTGTACGGGTCGAAACTGCTATTTATTCTTATTACTTCCCGACCTAACCCTAGACCAAATTAAGGGCCTCTGAATAAGCTTTCCAACAAGGTATCATATGCCTTAATTAGGTTTAAGATGAGTAAGTTAAGCCAATTTAAGTGAAGGAACATCATGGATCATGACACGATCCTCGCGAAAACTTGGGAACCAATTTAGCCTTGATTTTGGGCTAATTTGACAATTCCCTTGAAACCTGAAATTGTAGGTCTCTTCCTTATCTTTCTACTGACAAAGCAAGATCACCGAAATCCGATTTCGTAGCTCTAGTTATGCTCTGCGCAAGGCGTCAAGGTCAAGATGAGTGAAATATCCGAAAATTAACAATGTTTAGCAATTAAGCCGAATAATGTAAAAGCAAAAACAATGATTGTAAAAGTTGTCTAATTTTTGTCTCTCACGCCTTGTGGGTTAGAATCGCTATTTATGCTTATTAATCATGACCTAACCCCTGGACCAAATTAAGGGCCTCTGAATAAGCATTCAACAAGGTATCATATGCCTTAATTGGGCTTAATATGGTTAAGTTAGGCCAATTTAAGTGAAGGAACATCATGGATGCGACCGATCCACGCCAGAGAACTCGGGACCCAAGTTAGCCTTGATTTTGGCCTAATTTGACAATTCTTGTGCAACCTGAAATTGTAGGTCTCTTCCTTATCTTTCTACGGACAAAGCAAGATCACCAAAATCCGATATCTCGTAGTTATAGTTATGCTCTTCGCATGGCAACAAGGTCAGGCTGAGTGAAAAATCCGAAAATTAACAATGTTTAGCAATTAAGCCAAATTAAGCCCAGTAATGTAAAAGTAAAAACAATGACTGTAAAAGTTGTCTAATTTCCGTCTCTCTCTGGCTTGTGCGGCTGTAAACCGCTATTTATTCTAATTAATCCTCACCTAACCCTACACCAAATTAAGGGCCTCTGAATAAGCTTTCCAACAAGGTATCATATGCCTTAATTGGGCTTAAGATGAGTAAGTTAGGCCCTTTTAAGTGAAGGAACATCATGGATTGCGCACTAATCCGCGCCAGAGAACTCGTGACCCAATTTAGCCTTGATTTTGGTCTAATTTGACAATTCTTGTGCAACATGAAATTGTAGGTCTCTTCCTTATTTTTATAGGGACATCAATATCACCAAAATCCGATATGTGTAGCTTTAGTTATGCTCCGCGCAAGGCAACAAGGTCAAGATGAGTGAAAAATCCGAAAATTAACAATGTTTAGCAATTAAGCGCTATAATGTAAAAGCAAAAACAATGATTGTAAAAGTTGTCTAATTTCCGTCTCTTGATTGATTAGGTGTAAACTACTATTTATGCTTATTAATCCTGACCTAACCCAAGACCAAATTAAGGGCCTCTAAATAAGCTTTCCAACAAGGTATCATATGCCTTAATTGGGCTTAAGATGAGTAAGTTAGGCCCATTTAAGTGAAAGAACATCATGGACTGCGCACTGATCCTCGCCAGAAAACTCGGGAACCAATTTAGCCTTGATTTTGGGCTAATTTGACAATTCCCTTGAAACCTGAAATTGTAGGTCTCTTCCTTATCTTTCTACGGACAGCAAGATCACCGAAATCCGATTTCTGTAGCTCTAGTTATGCTCTGCGCAAGGCAACAAGGTCAGGATGAGTGAAAAATCCGAAAATTAACAATGTTTAGCAATTAAGCCGAATAATGTAAAAGCAAAAACAATGATTGTAAAAGTTGTCTAATTTTTGTCTCTCTCTGGCTTGTGCGGCTGTAAACTGCTATTTATGCTTCTTAATCCTTACCTAACCCTAGACCTAATAAAGGGCCTCTGAATAAGCTTTCCAACAAGGTATCCTATGCCTTAATCGGGCTTAAGATGAGTAAGTTAGGTCAATTTAAGTGAAGAAACATCATGGATCATGCACCGATCCGTGGCCAGAGAACTCGGGACCAATTTTGCCTTGATTTTGGCCTAATTTGGCAATTCTTGTGAAACCCTGAAATTGTAGGTCTCTTCCTTATCTTTCTAGCGACATCAAGATTACCAAAATCCGATAATCGTAGGTCTAATTATGCTCTCGCGCAAGGCAACAAGGTCGGGATGAGTGAAAAATCCGAAAATTAACAATGTTTAGCAATTAAGCCCAATAATGTAAAAGCAAAAACAATGATTGTAAAAGTTGTCTAATTTCGCCTCTCTTCGGCTTGAGCGGTCAGAAACGGCTATTTGTGCTTATTAATCCCGACCTAACCTTAGACCAAATTAAGGGCCTCGGAATAAGCTTTCAACAAGGTATCAAATGCCTTAATTGGGCTTAAGATGAGTTAGTTAGGCCTATTTAAGTGAAAGAACATCATGGATCATGCGATCGATCCGCCTCCAGAGAAATCGGGACCCAATTTAGCCTTGATTTTGGCCTACTTTGACAATTCTTGTGAAACCTGAAATTGTAGGTCTCTTCCTTACCTTTCTAAGGACAAGAAGATCACCAAAACCCGATATCCGTAGCTCTAGTTATGCTCCGCGCAATGCAACAAGGTCGGGATGAGTGAAAAATTCGAAAATTAACAATGATTAGTAATTAAGCCCAATTATGCCCAATAATGTAAATGCAAAAAACAATGATTGTAAAAGTTGTCTAATTTCCGCCTCTCTCTAGATTGTGCGGCTGTAAACTACAATTAATGCTTATTAATCCCGACCTAACCCTAGACCAAATTAAGGGCCTTCCGATTAAGCTTTCCAACAAGGTATCATATTCCTTAATTGGGCTTAAGATGAGTAAGTTAGGCCCATTTAAGTGAAGGAACATCATGGATCGCGACCGATGCGCACCAGAGAACTCGGGACCCAATTTAGCCTTGGTTTTGGCCTAATTTGACAATTCTTGTAAACCTGAAATTGTAGGTCTCTTCCTTATCTTTCTAAGGACAGCAAGATCACCAAAATCCGATATTTGTAGCTCTAGTTATGCTCTACTTAAGGCAACATGGTCAGGATGAGTGGAAAATCCGAAAATTAACAATGTTTAGTAATTAAGCACAATTAAGCCCAATAATGTAAATGCAAATAACAATGATTGTAAAAGTTGTCTAATTTCCGTCTCTCTCTCTGGCTTATGCGGCTGTAAACTGCTATTAATGCTTATTAATCCTGACCTAACCCAACACCAAATTAAGGGTCTCTGAATAAGCTTTCCAACAAGGTATCATATGCCTTAATTGCACTTAAGATGAGTAAGTTAGGCCGATTTAAGTGAAGGATCATCATGGGCTGCGCACTGATCCGCTCCAGAGAACTCGGGACCCAACTTAACCTTGATTTTGGTCTAATTTGACAATTCTTGTGAAACCTGAAATTGTAGGTCTCTTCCTTATCTTTCTAGGGACAGCAAAGATCACCATAATCCGATATCTGTAGCTCTAGTTATGCTCTGAGCAAGGAAACAAGGTCATGATGAGTGAAAAATCCGGAAATTAACAAAGTTATCAATTAAGCCCAGTAATGTAAAAGCAAAAACAATGATTGTAAAAGTTGTCTAATATCCGTCTATCTCTGGCTTGTGCGGCTGTAAACTGCTATTTATTCTAATTAATCCTCACCTAACCCTACACCAAATTAAGGGCCTCTGAATAAGCTTTCCAACAAGATATCATATGCCTTAATTGGGCTTAAGATGAGTAAGTTAGGCCCTTTTAAGTAAATGAACATCATGGATTGCGCACTAATCCGCGCCAGAGAACTCGGGACCCAATTTAGCCTTGATTTTGGTCTAATTTGACAATTCTTGTGAAACCTGAAATTGTAGGTCTCTTCCTTATTTTTATAGGGACAGCAATATCACCAAAATCCGATATGTGTAGCTTTAGTTATGATCCGCGCAAGGCAACAAGGTCAAGATGAGTGAAAAATCCGAAAATTAACAATGTTTAGCAATTAAGCGCTATAATTTAAAAGCAAAAACAATGATTGTAAAAGTTGTCTAATTTTCGTCTCTCTCTTGATTGTACGGCTGTAAACTACTATTTAAACTTATTAATCCTGACCTAACCCTAGACCAAATTAAGGGCCTCTAAATAAGCTTCCCAACAAGGTATCATATGCCTTAATTGGGCTTAAGATGAGTAAGTTAGGCCCATTTAAGTGAAGGAACATCATGGACTGCGCACTGATCCTCGCTAGAAAATTCGGGAACTAATTTAGCCTTGATTTTGGGCTAATTTGACAACTCCCTTGAAACCTGAAATTGTAGGTCTCTTCCTTATCTTTCTACGGACAGCAAGATCACTGAAATCTGATTTCTGTAGCTCTAGTTATGCTCTGCACAAGGCAACAAGGTCAGGTTGAGTGAAAAATCCGAAAATTAACAATGTTTAGCAATTAAGTCGAATAATGTAAAAGCAAAAACAATGATTGTAAAAGTTGTCTAATTTTTGTCTCTCTCTGGCTTGTGCGGCTGTAAACTTCTATTTATGCTTCTTAATCCTTACCTAACCCTAGACCTAATAAAGGGCCTCTGAATAAGCCTTCCAACAAGGTATCCTATGCCTTAATCGGGCTTAAGATGAGTAAGTTAGGCCAATTTAAGTGAAGAAACATCATGGACTGCACACTGATCCGTGCCAGAGAACTCGGGACCAATTTTGCCTTGATTTTGGCCTAATTTGGCAATTCTTGTGAAACCTGAAATTGTAGGTCTCTTCCTTATCTTTCTAGCGACAGCAAGATCACCAAAATCCGATAAATGTAGGTCTAATTATGCTATGCGCAAGGCAACAAGGTCAGGATGAGTGAAAAATCCGAAAATTAACAATGTTTAGCAATTAAGCCCAATAATGTAAAAGCAAAAACAATGATTGTAAAAGTTGTCTAATTTCCGTCTCTCTCTTGCTTGTGCGGCTGTAAACTACTATTTGTGCTTATTAATCCAGACCTAACCTTAGACCAAATTAAGGGCCTCTCAATAAGCTTTCCAACAAGGTATCATATGCCTTAACCGAGCTTAAGATGAGTAAGTGAGGCCCATTTAAGTGAAGGAACATCATGGATCGCGGATCGATCCGTGCAGCAGAACTCGGGACCCAATTTGGCCTTGATTTTGGCCTAATTTGACAATTCTTGTGAAACCAGAAATAGGTCTCTTCCTTATCTTTCTAGGGACAGCAAGATCACCAAAATCCGATATCTGTAGCTCTAGTTATGCATGCGCAATGTAACAAGGTCAGGATGAGTGAAAAATTCGAAAATTAACAATGATTAGTAATTAAGCCCAATTATGTAAATACAAAAAACAATGATTGTAAAAGTTGTCTAATTTCCGTCTCTCTCTAGATTGTGCGGCTGTAAACTACAATTAATGCTTATTAATCCTGACCTAACCCTAGACCAAATTAAGGGCCTCTGAATAAGCTTTCCAACAAGGTATCATAATCCTTAATTGGGCTTAAGATGAGTAAGTTAGGCCCATTTAAGTGAAGGAACATCATGGACTGCGCACTGATCCACACCAGAGAACTCGGGACCCAATTTAGCCTTGGTTTTGGCCTAATTTGACAATTCTTGTGAAACCTGAAATTGTAGGTCTCTTCCTTATCTTTCTAAGGACAGCAAGATCACCAAAATCCGATATTTGTAGCTCTAGTTATGCTCTGCTTAAGGCAACATGGTCAGGATGAGTGGAAAATCCGAAAATTAACAATGTTTAGTAATTAAGCACAATTAAGCCCAATAATGTAAATTCAAAAAACAATGATTGTAAAAGTTGTCTAATTTCCGTCTCTCTATGGCTTGTGCGGCTGTAAACTGCTATTAATGCTTATTAATCCTGACCTAACCCAACACCAAATTAAGGGCCTCTGAATAAGCTTTCCGACAAGGTATCATATGCCTTAATTGCGCTTAAGATGAGTAAGTTAGGCCCATTTAAGTGAAGGAACATCATGGACTGCGCACTGATCCGCTCCAGAGAACTCGGGACCCAACTTAGCCTTGATTTTGGTCTAATTTGACAATTCTTGTGAAACCTGAAATTGTAGGTCTCTTCCTTATCTTTCTAGGGACAGTAAGATCACCAAAATCCGATATCTGTAGCTCTAGTTAAGCTCACAAGCAAGGCAACAAGGTCATGATGAGTGAAAAATCCGAAAATTAACAATGTTATCAATTAATCCCAATTAAGCCCAATAATGTATAAGGAAAAACATTGATTGTAAAAGTTGTCTAATTTCTGTCTCTCTAGGCTTGTGCGGCTGTAAACTGCTATTAGTGTTTATTAATCCTGATCTAACCCTACACCAAATTAAGGGCCTCCCAATAAGCTTTCCAACAAGGTATCATATGCCTTAATTGTGCTTAAGATGAGTAAGTTAGGCCCATTTAAGTGAAGGAACATCATGGATCGCGCATTGATCCGCCATATGGAACTCTGGGACAGCAAGATTGTAGGCCTGTTCCTTATCTTTCTATGGACAGCAAGATCACCAAAATCCGATATTTGTAGCTCTAGTTATGCTCTACGCAAGGAAACAAGGTCAGGATGAGTGGAAAATCCTAAAATTAACAATGTTTAGTAATTAAGCCCAATAATGTAAATGCATAACACAATGATTGTAAAAGTTGTCTAATTTCCGTCTCTCTCTGGCTTGTGCGGCTGTAAACTGCTATTAATGTTTATTAATCCTGACCTAACCCTAGACCAAATTAAGGGCCTCTGAATAAGCTTTCCAACAAGGTATCATATTCCTTAATTGGGCTTAAGATGAGTAAGTTAGGCCCATTTAAGTGAAGGAACAACATGGACTGCATCATGGACTAATTTCCGCCAGAGAACTGGGCACCCAAGTTAGCCTTGATTTTGGCCTAATTTGACAATTCTTGTGAAACCTGAAATTGTAGGTATCTTCCTTATCTTTCTAGGGACAGCAAGATCACCAAAATCCGATATCTGTAGCTCTAGTTATGCTCTGCGCAAGGCAACAAGGTCATGATGAGTAAAAAATCCGGAAATTAACAACGTTTAGCAATTAAGACCTATAATGTAAAAGCAAAAACAACGATTGTAAAAGTTGTCTAATTTCCGTCTCTCACTGGCTTGTGCTGCTGTAAACTATTATTTATGGTTATTAATCCTAACCTAACCCTAGACCAAATTAAGGGCCTCTGAATAAGCTTTACAACAAGGTTTCATATGCCTTAATTGGGCTGAAGATGAGTAAGTTAGGCTGTTTTAAGTGAAGGAACATCATGGACTGCGCAATGATTTGAGCCAGAGAACTCGGGACATAATTTAGCCTTGATTTTGGTTTAATTTGACAATTCTTCTGAAACCTGAAATTGTAGGTCTCTTCCTTATCTTTCTAGGGACAGCAAGATCACCAAAATATGATATCTGTAGCTCTAGTTATGCTCTGTGCAAGGCAACAAGGTAAGGATGAGTGAAAAATCCGAAAATTAAGAATGTTTCGCAATTAAGCCCAATAATGTAAAAGCAAAAACAATGATTGTAAAAGTTGTCTAATTTACATCTCTCTCTGGCTTATGCGGCTTTAAACTGTATTTATGCTTATTAATCCTGACCTAACCGTAGACCAAATTAAGGGCCTCTGAATAAGCTTTCCAACAAGGTATCATATGCCTTAATTGGGCTTAAGATGAGTAAGTTAGGCCCATTTAAGTGAAGGACCATCATGGACTGCACACTGATCCGTGTCAGGGAACTCGGGACCCAATTTATCCTTGATTCTGGCCTAATTTGTCAATTCTTTTGAAACCTGAAATTGTAGGTCTCTTCCTTATCTTTCTAGGGACATCAAGATCACCAAAATCCGATATTTGTAGCTCTAGTTATGCTCTGTGCAAGCCAACAAGTTCGAGGATGAGTGAAAAATCCGAAAGTTAACAATGTTTAGCAATTAAGCTCAATTAAGCCCAATAAGATAAAACCAAAAACAAGGATTGTAAAATTTTTCTAATTTGCGTCTCTCTCTGGCTTGTGCGGCTGTAAGCTGCTATTTATGATTATTAATCTAGACCTAACCCTAGACAAAATTAAGGGCCTCTGAATAAGCTTTCCAACAAGGTATTATATGCCTTAATTGGGCTTAAGATGAGTAAGTTAGGCCCATTTAAGTGAAGGAACATCATGGATCGCAGACCGATCCGCGCCAGAGAACTCGGGACCCAATTTAGCCTTGATTTTGGCCTAATTTGACAAATCTTGTGAAACCTGAAATTGTAGGTCTCTTCCTTATCATTCTAGGGACAACAAGATCACCAAAATCCGATATTTGTAGCTCTAGTTATGCTCTGCGCAAGCCAACTTGGTCAGGATGAGTGAAAAATCTGAAAATTAACAATGTTAGGCAATTAAACCCAATAATGTAAAATCAAAAACAATGATTGTAAAAGTTGTCAAATTTCCGTCTCTCTCAGGGTTGCACGGCTGTAAACTGTTATTTATGGTTATTAATCCTGGCCTAACCCTAGATCAAATTAAGGGCCTCGGAATAAACTTTCCAACAAGGTATCATATGCCATAATTGGGCTTAAGATGAGTAAGTTAGGCCCATTTAAGTGAAGGAACATCATGGATCGCAGACCGATCCCGTGCCGAGAACTCGGGACCCAATTTAGCCTTGATTTTGGCCTAATTTGACAATTCTTGTGAAACCTGAAATTGTATGGCTCTTCCTTATCTTTCTAGGGACAGTAAGATCACCAAAGCCGATATATGTAGCTCTAGTTATGCTCTGCGCAAGGCAACAAGACCAGGATGAATGAAAAATCCGAAAATTAACAATGTTTAGCAATTAAGCCCAATAATGTAAAAGTAAAAACAATGATTGTCAAAGTTGTCTAATTTTTGTCTCTCTCTGGTTTTTTGCGGCTGTAAACTGCTATTTATGCTTATTAATCCTGACCTAACCCTAGACCAAATTAAGGTCCTCTGAATAAGCTTTCCAGTAAGGTATCATATGCCTTAATTGGGCTTAAGATGAGTAAGTTAGGCCCATTTAAGTGAAGGAACATCTTGGACTGCGCACTGATCCACGCCAGAGAACTCGAGAACCAATTTAGCCTTGATTTTGGCCCAATTTGACAAATCTTATGAAACCTGAAATTGTAGGTCTCTTCCTTATCATTCTAGGGACAGCAAGATCACCAAAATCTGATATCTGTAGCTCTAGTTATGCTCTGCGCAAGCCAACAAGGTCAGGATGAGTGAAAAATCTGAAAATTACAATGTTAGGCAATTAAACCCAATAATGTAAAATCAAAAACAATGATTGTAAAAAGTGTCAAATTTCCGTCTCTCTGAGGGTTGCACGACTGTAAACTATAATTTATGCTTATTAATCCTGACCTAACCCTATATCAAATTAAGGGTCTCGGAATAAACTTTCCAACAAGGTATCATGCACTGCGCACTGAACCGCGCCAGAGAACTCGGGACCCAATTTAGCCTCGATTTTGGCCTTATTTGACAATTCTTGTGAAACCTAAAATTGTAGGTCTCTTCCTTATCTTTCTAGGGACAGCAAGATCACCAAAATCCGATATCTGTAGCTCTAGTTATGCTCTGCGCAAGGCAACAAGGTCATGATGAGTAAAAAATCCGGAAATTAACAACGTTTAGCAATTAAGACCTATAATGTAAAAGCAAAAACAATGATTGTAAAAGTTGTCTAATTTCCGTCTCTCACTGGCTTGTGCTGCTATAAACTATTATTTATGGTTATTAATCCTAACCTAACCCTAGACCAAATTAAGGCCCTCTGAATAAGCTTTACAACAAGGTTTCATATGCCTTAATTGGGCTTAAGATGAGTAAGTTAGGCTGTTTTAAGTGAAGGAACATCATGGACTGCGCAATGATTTGAGCCAGAGAACTCGGGACCCAATTTAGCCTTGATTTTGGTTTAATTTGACAATTCTTCTGAAACCTGAAATTGTAGGTCTCTTCCTTATCTTTCTAGGGACAGCAAGATCACCAAAATATGATATCTGTAGCTCTAGTTATGCTCTGTGCAAGGCAACAAGGTAAGGATGAGTGAAAAATCCGAAAATTAACAATGTTTCGCAATTAAGCCCAATAATGTAAAAGCAAAAACAATGATTGTAAAAGTTGTCTAATTTACATCTCTCTCTGGCTTATGCGGCTTTAAACTGCTATTTATGCTTATTAATCCTGACCTAACCCTAGACCAAATTAAGGTCCTCTGAATAAGCTTTCCAACAAGGTATCATATGCCCTAATTGGGCTTAAGATGAGTAAGTTAGGCCCATTTAAGTGAAGGACCATCATGGACTGCGCACTGTTCCATGTCACGGAACTCGGGACCCAATTTATCCTTGATTCTGGCCTAATTTGTCAATTCTTTTGAAACCTGAAATTGTAGGTCTCTTCCTTATCTTTCTAGGGACATCAAGATCACCAAAATCCGATATTTGTAGCTCTAGTTATGCTCTGTGCAAGCCAACAAGTTCAGGATGAGTGAAAAATCTGAAAGTTAACAATGTTTAGCAATTAAGCTCAATTAAGCCCAATAAGATAAAACCAAAAACAAGGATTGTAAAATTTTTCTAATTTGCGTCTCTCTCTGGCTTGTGCGGCTGTAAGCTGCTATTTATGATTATTAATCTAGACCTAACCCTAGACAAAATTAAGGGCCTCTGAATAAGCTTTCCAACAAGGTATTATATGCCTTAATTGGGCTTAAGATGAGTAAGTTAGGCCCATTTAAGTGAAGGAACATCATGGACTGCGCACTGATCCGCGCCAGAGAACTCGGGACCCAATTTAGCCTTGATTTTGGCCTAATTTGACAAATCTTGTGAAACCTGAAATTGTAGGTCTCTTCCTTATCATTCTAGGGACAACAAGATCACCAAAATCCGATATTTGTAGCTCTAGTTATGCTCTGCGCAAGCCAACTAGGTCAGGATGAGTGAAAAATCTGAAAATTAACAATGTTAGGCAATTAAACCCAATAATGTAAAATCAAAAACAATGATTGTAAAAGTTGTCAAATTTCCGTCTCTCTCAGGGTTGCACGGCTGTAAACTGTTATTTATGGTTATTAATCCTGGCCTAACCCTAGATCAAATTAAGGGCCTCGGAATAAACTTTCCAACAAGGTATCATATGCCATAATTGGGCTTAAGATGAGTAAGTTAGGCCCATTTAAGTGAAGGAACATCATGGACTGCGCACTGATCCGTGCCAGAGAACTCGGGACCCAATTTAGCCTTGATTTTGGCCTAATTTGACAATTCTTGTGAAACCTGAAATTGTATGGCTCTTCCTTATCTTTCTAGGGACAGTAAGATCACCAAAAGCCGATATATGTAGCTCTAGTTATGCTCTGCGCAAGGCAACAAGACCAGGATGAGTGAAAAATCCGAAAATTAACAATGTTTAGCAATTAAGCCCAATAATGTAAAAGTAAAAACAATGATTGTCAAAGTTGTCTAATTTTTGTCTCTCTCTGGTTTTTTGCGGCTGTAAACTGCTATTTATGCTTATTAATCCTGACCTAACCCTAGACCAAATTAAGGTCCTCTGAATAAGCTTTCCAGTAAGGTATCATATGCCTTAATTGGGCTTAAGATGAGTAAGTTAGGCCCATTTAAGTGAAGGAACATCTTGGACTGCGCACTGATCCACGCCAGAGAACTCGAGAACCAATTTAGCCTTGATTTTGGCCCAATTTGACAAATCTTATGAAACCTGAAATTGTAGGTCTCTTCCTTATCATTCTAGGGACAGCAAGATCACCAAAATCTGATATCTGTAGCTCTAGTTATGCTCTCTGCGCAAGCCAACAAGGTCAGGATGAGTGAAAAATCTGAAAATTACAATGTTAGGCAATTAAACCCAATAATGTAAAATCAAAAACAATGATTGTAAAAAGTGTCAAATTTCCGTCTCTCTGAGGGTTGCACGACTGTAAACTATAATTTATGCTTATTAATCCTGACCTAACCCTATATCAAATTAAGGGTCTCGGAATAAACTTTCCAACAAGGTATCATGCACTGCGCACTGAACCGCGCCAGAGAACTCGGGACCCAATTTAGCCTCGATTTTGGCCTTATTTGACAATTCTTGTGAAACCTAAAATTGTAGGTCTCTTCCTTATCTTTCTAGGGACAGCAAGATCACCAAAATCCGATATCTGTAGCTCTAGTTATGCTCTGCGCAAGGCAACAAGGTCATGATGAGTCAAAAATCCGGAAATTAACAACGTTTAGCAATTAAGACCTATAATGTAAAAGCAAAAACAACGATTGTAAAAGTTGTCTAATTTCCGTCTCTCACTGGCTTGTGCTGCTGTAAACTATTATTTATGGTTATTAATCCTAACCTAACCCTAGACCAAATTAAGGGCCTCTGAATAAGCTTTACAACAAGGTTTCATATGCCTTAATTGGGCTGAAGATGAGTAAGTTAGGCTGTTTTAAGTGAAGGAACATCATGGACTGCGCAATGATTTGAGCCAGAGAACTCGGGACATAATTTAGCCTTGATTTTGGTTTAATTTGACAATTCTTCTGAAACCTGAAATTGTAGGTCTCTTCCTTATCTTTCTAGGGACAGCAAGATCACCAAAATATGATATCCCGTAGCTCTAGTTATGCTCTGTGCAAGGCAACAAGGTAAGGATGAGTGAAAAATCCGAAAATTAAGAATGTTTTAGCAATTAAGCCCAATAATGTAAAAGCAAAAACAATGATTGTAAAAGTTGTCTAATTTACATCTCTCTCTGGCTTATGCGGCTTTAAACTGTATTTATGCTTATTAATCCTGACCTAACCGTAGACCAAATTAAGGGCCTCTGAATAAGCTTTCCAACAAGGTACCATATGCCTTAATTGGGCTTAAGATGAGTAAGTTAGGCCCATTTAAGTGAAGGACCATCATGGACTGCACACTGATCCGTGTCAGGGAACTCGGGACCCAATTTATCCTTGATTCTGGCCTAATTTGTCAATTCTTTTGAAACCTGAAATTGTAGGTCTCTTCCTTATCTTTCTAGGGACATCAAGATCACCAAAATCCGATATTTGTAGCTCTAGTTATGCTCTGTGCAAGCCAACAAGTTCAGGATGAGTGAAAAATCTGAAAGTTAACAATGTTTAGCAATTAAGCTCAATTAAGCCCAATAAGATAAAACCAAAAACAAGGATTGTAAAATTTTTCTAATTTGCGTCTCTCTCTGGCTTGTGCGGCTGTAAGCTGCTATTTATGATTATTAATCTAGACCTAACCCTAGACAAAATTAAGGGCCTCTGAATAAGCTTTCCAACAAGGTATTATATGCCTTAATTGGGCTTAAGATGAGTAAGTTAGGCCCATTTAAGTGAAGGAACATCATGGATCGCAGCATGATCCGCGCCAGAGAACTCGGGACCCAATTTAGCCTTGATTTTGGCCTAATTTGACAAATCTTGTGAAACCTGAAATTGTAGGTCTCTTCCTTATCATTCTAGGGACAACAAGATCACCAAAATCCGATATTTGTAGCTCTAGTTATGCTCTGCGCAAGCCAACTAGGTCAGGATGAGTGAAAAATCTGAAAATTAACAATGTTAGGCAATTAAACCCAATAATGTAAAATCAAAAACAATGATTGTAAAAGTTGTCAAATTTCCGTCTCTCTCAGGGTTGCACGGCTGTAAACTGTTATTTATGGTTATTAATCCTGGCCTAACCCTAGATCAAATTAAGGGCCTCGGAATAAACTTTCCAACAAGGTATCATATGCCATAATTGGGCTTAAGATGAGTAAGTTAGGCCCATTTAAGTGAAGGAACATCATGGATCGCGACCGATCCGTGCCGCAGAACTCGGGACCCAATTTAGCCTTGATTTTGGCCTAATTTGACAATTCTTGTGAAACCTGAAATTGTATGGCTCTTCCTTATCTTTCTAGGGACAGTAAGATCACCAAAAGCCGATATATGTAGCTCTAGTTATGCTCTGCGCAAGGCAACAAGACCAGGATGAGTGAAAAATCCGAAAATTAACAATGTTTAGCAATTAAGCCCAATAATGTAAAAGTAAAAACAATGATTGTCAAAGTTGTCTAATTTTTGTCTCTCTCTGGTTTTTTGCGGCTGTAAACTGCTATTTATGCTTATTAATCCTGACCTAACCCTAGACCAAATTAAGGTCCTCTGAATAAGCTTTCCAGTAAGGTATCATATGCCTTAATTGGGCTTAAGATGAGTAAGTTAGGCCCATTTAAGTGAAGGAACATCTTGGACTGCGCACTGATCCACGCCAGAGAACTCGAGAACCAATTTAGCCTTGATTTTGGCCCAATTTGACAAATCTTATGAAACCTGAAATTGTAGGTCTCTTCCTTATCATTCTAGGGACAGCAAGATCACCAAAATCTGATATCTGTAGCTCTAGTTATGCTCTGCGCAAGCCAACAAGGTCAGGATGAGTGAAAAATCTGAAAATTACAATGTTAGGCAATTAAACCCAATAATGTAAAATCAAAAACAATGATTGTAAAAAGTGTCAAATTTCCGTCTCTCTGAGGGTTGCACGACTGTAAACTATAATTTATGCTTATTAATCCTGACCTAACCCTATATCAAATTAAGGGTCTCGGAATAAACTTTCCAACAAGGTATCATGCATATTGCGCTTAAGACCGCGCCCAGTGAAGAACTCGGGACCCAATTTAGCCTCGATTTTGGCCTTATTTGACAATTCTTGTGAAACCTAAAATTGTAGGTCTCTTCCTTATCTTTCTAGCGACAGCAAGGTCACCAATTTCCGATAGCTGTAGGTCTAGTTATGCTCTGCCAAGGCAACAAGGTCAGGATGAGTGAAAAATCCGAGAATTAACAAAGTTTAGCAATTAAGCCGAATAATGTAAAAGCAAAAACAATAATTGTAAAAGTTGTCCAGTCTCTCTGGCTTGTGCAGCTGTAAATTGCTATTTATGCTTATTAATACTGACCTAACACTAGACCAATTTAAGGGCCTCTGAATAAGCTTTCCAACAAGGTATCATATGCCTTAATTGGGCTTAAGATGAGTAAGTTAGGCCCATTTATGTGAAGGAACATCATGGGATGCGCACTAATCCGCGCCAGAGAACTCAGGACCTAATTTAGCCTTGATTTTGGCCTAATTTGACAATTCTTGTGAAACCTGAAATTGTAGGTCTCTTCCTTATCTTTCTAGGGACAGCAAGATCACCAAAATCCGATATCTGTAGCTCTAGTTATGCTCAGTGGAAGGAAACCAGGTCAGGATGAGTGAAAAATCCGAAAATTAATAATGTTTAGCAATTAAGCCCAATAATGTAAAAGCAAAAACAATGATTGTAAAAGTTGTCTAATTTTTGTCTCTCTCTGGTTATTTGCGGCTGTAAATTGTTATTTATGCTTATTAATCCTGACCTAACCCTAGGCCAAATTAAGGTCCTCTGAATAAGCTTTCCAGCAAGGTATCATATGCCTTAATTGGGCTTAAGATGAGTAAGTTAGGCCCATTTAAGTGAAGGAACATCATAGACTGTGAACTGATCCGTGGCAGAGACTCGGGACCCAATTTAACCTTGATTTTGGCCTAATTTGACAATTCTTGTGAAACCTTAAATTGTAGGTATCTTCCTTATCTTTCTAGGGACAACAAAATCCCCAAAATCCGATATCTGTAGCTCTAGTTATGCTCTGTACAAGGCAACATAGTCAGGATGAGTGAAAAATCAGAAAATTAACAATGTTTAGCAATTAAGCCCAATAATATAAAAGGAAAAACAAGGATTCTAAAATTTGTCTAATATCAGTCTCCCTCTGGATTGTACGGCTGTAAACTGCTATTTATACTTATTAACCCTGACTTAACCCTAGACCAAATTAAGGGCCTTTGAATAAGCTTTCCAACAAGGTATCATATGCTTTAATTGGGCTTAAGATGAGTAAGTTAGGCCCATTTAAGTGAAGGAACATCCTGGACTGCGCACTGATCCACGCCAGAGAACTCGGGAACCAATTTAACCATGATTTTGGCCTAATTTGACAATTTTCTTGAAACCTGAAATTGTAGGTCTCTTCCTTATCTTTCTAGGGACAGCAAGGTCACCTATATCCGATATCTGTAGCTCTAGTTATGCTCTGCGCAAGGCAACAAGGTCAGGATGAGTGAAAAATCCGAAAATTAACAATGTTTTGCAATTATGCCGAATAATGTAAAAGCAAAAACAATGATTGCAAAAGTTGTCCATTTTTCTTCTCTCTCTGGTATGTGCGGCTGTAAATTGCTATTTATGCTTATTAATACTGACCTAACACTAGACCAAATTAAGGGCCTCTGAATAAGATTTCCAACAAGGTATCATATGCCTTAATTGGGCTTAAGATGAGTAAGTTAGGCCCATTTATGTGAAGGAACATCATGGACTGCGAACTGATCCGCGCCAGATAACTCAGGACCCAATTTAGCCTTGATTTTGGCCTAATTTGACAATTCTTGTGAAACAAGAAATTGTAGGTATCTTCCTTATCTTTCTAGGGACAGCAAGATCACCAAAATCCGATATCTGTAGCTCTAGTTAAGCTCAGCGGAAGGAAACCAGGTCAGGATGAGTGAAAAATCCAAAAATTAACAATGTTTAGCAATTAAGCCAAATAATGTAAAAGCAAAAACAATGATTGTAAAAGTTGTCTAATTTCTGTCTCTCTCTGGCTTGTGCGGTTGTAAACTGCTATTTATGATTATTAATCATGACCTAACCCTTGAACAAATTAAGGGCCTCTGAATAAGCTTTCCAGCAAGGTATCATATGCCTCAATTGGGTTTAAGATGAGTAAGTTAGGCCGATTTAAGTGAAGGAACATCATGGACTGTGTACTGATCCGTGGCAGAGAACTCGGGACCCAATTTAGCCTTGATTTTGGCCTAATTTGACAATTCTTGTGAAACCAGAAATTGTAGGCCTCTTCCTTATCTTTCTAAGGACAGTAAGATCACCAAAATCCGATATCTGTAGCTCTAGTTATGCTCTGCGGAAGGCAACAAGGTCAGGATAAGTGAAAAATCCGAAAATTAACATTGTTTAGCAATTAAGCCCAATAATGTAAAAGCAAAAACAATGATTGTAAAAGTTGACAAATTTCCGTTTCTCTCTGGATTGTGCGGCTGTAAACTGCTATTTATGCTTATTTATCCTGACCTAACCCTAGACCAAATTAAGGGCCTCTGAATAAGCTTTCCAACAAGGTATGATATGACTTAATTGGGCTTAAGACCAGTAAGTTAGGCCCATTTAAGTGGAGGAACATCATGGACTGCGCACTGATCCGCGCCAGAGAACTCGGGATCCAATTTAGCCTTGATTTTGGCCTAATTTGACAATTCTTCTGAAACCTAAAATTGTAGTACCCTTCCTTATCTTTCTATGGACTGCAAGATCACTAAAATCCGATATTTGTCGCTCTAGTTATGCTCTGCGCAAGGTAGCAAGGTCAGGATGAGTGAAAAATCCCAAAATTAACAATGTTTAGCAATTAAGCCCAATAATGAAAAAGCAAAAACAAGGATTGTAAAAGTTATCTAATTTTCGTCTCTCTCTGGATTGTACGGCTGTAAACTGCTATTTATGCTTATTAATCCTTACCTATGCCTAGACCAGATTAAGGGCCTCTGAATAAGCTTTCCAACAAGGTATCATATGCCTTAATTGGGCTTAAGATGAGTAAGTTAGGCCCATTTAAGTGAAGGAACATCATGGACTGCGCACTGATCCGCGCCAGAGAACTCGGGACCCAATTTAGCCTTGATTTTGGCCTAATTTGATAATTCTTCTGAAACATGAAATTGTAGATCTCTTCCTTTTCTTTCTAGGGACTGCAAGATCCCCAAAATCCGACATTTGTAGCTCTAGTTATGCTTTGCGCAAGGCTACAAGGTCAGGATGAGTGAAAAATCCGAAAATTAACAATGTTTAGCAATTAAGCCCAATAATGTAAAAGGAAAAATAATGATTGTAAAAGTTGTCTATTTTCCGTCTCTCTCTGGCATGTGCGGCTGTAAACTTCTATTTATGCTTATTAATCCTGACGTAATCATAGACCAAATTAAGGGCATCTGAATAAGCTTTCCAACGAGGTATCATATGACTTAATTGGGCTTAAGACGAGTAAGTTAGGCCCATTTAAGTGAAGGAACATCATGGACTGCACACTGATCCGCGCCAGAGAACTCGGGACCCAGTTTAGCCTTGAATTTGGCCTAATTTGACAATTCTTGTAAAACCTGAAATTGTAGGTCTCTTCCTTATCTTTCTAGGGGCAGTAAGATTACCAAAATCCGATATCTATAGCTCTAGTTATGCTCTGCGCAAGGCAACAAGGTCAGGATGAGTGAAAAATCCGAAAATTAACAATATTTTGCAATTAAACCCAATAATGTAAAAGCAAAAACAATGATTGCAAAAGTTGTCTAATTTTTGTCTCTCTCTAGCTTTTGCGGCTGTAAACTGCTATTTATGCTTAGTAATCCTGACCTAACTCTAGAATAAATTAAGGGCCTCTGAATAAGCTTTCCAGCAAAGTATCATATGCCTTAATTGAGTTTAAGATGAGTATGTTAGGGCGATTTAAGTGAAGGAACATCATGGACTGCGCACTGATCCGCGCCAGAGAACTCGGGAGCCAGTTTAGCCTTGATTTTGGCCTAATTTGACAATTCTTGTAAAACCTGAAATTGTAGGTCTCTTCCTTATCTTTCTAGGGGCAGTAAGATCACCAAAATCCGATATCTGTAGCTCTAGTTATGCTCTGCGCAAGGCAACAAGGTCAGGATGAGTGAAAAATCTGAAAATTAACAATATTTAGCAATTAAGCACAATAATGTAAAAGCAAAAACAATGATTGCAAAACTTGCCTAATTTCTGTCTCTCTCTGGCTTTTGCGGCTGTAAACTGCTATTTATGCTTAGTAATCCTGACCTAACCCTAGAACAAATTAAGTGCCTCTGAATAAGCTTTCCAGCAAGGTATCATATGCCTTAATTGAGTTTAAAATGAGTAAGTTAGGCCGATTTAAGTGAAGGAACATCATGGACTGCGCACTGATCCGTGGCAGAGAACTCGGGACCCAATTTAGAATTGATTTTGGCCTAATTTCACAATTCTTGTGACACCAGAAATTGTAGGTCTCTTCCTTATCTTTCTAGGGACAGCAAGATCACCAAAGTCCGATATCTGTAGCTCTAGTTATGCTCTGCGCAGGGCAACAAGGTTAGGATGAGTGAAAAATCCGAAAATTTAACAATGTTTAGTAATTAAGCCCAATAATGTAAAAGCAAAAACAATGATTGTAAAAGTTGCCTATTTTCCGTCTCTCTCTGGCTTGTGCTGCTGTAAACTGCTATTTATGCTTGTTAATCCTGACCTAACCCAAGACCAAATTAAGGGCCTCTGAATAAGCTTTCTAACAAGGTATCATATGCCTTAATTGGGCTTAAGATGAGTAAGTTAGGCCCATTTAAGTGAAGGAACATCATGGACTACGCACTGATCCGCGCCAGAGAACTTGGGACCCAACTTAGCCTTGATTTTGGCATAATTTGGCAATTATTTTGAAACCTTAAATTGTAGGTCTCTTCCTTATCTTTCTAGGGACAGCAAGATCATCAAAATCCGATATCTGTAGCTCTAGTTATGCTCTGCGCAAGGGAACAAGGTCAGGATGAGTGAAAAATCCAAAAATTAACAATATTTAGCATTTAAGCCCAATAATGTAAAATCAAAAAACAATGATTTCAAAAGTTGTCTAATTTCTGTCTCTCTCTGGATTTTGCGGCTGTAAACTGCTATTTATGCTTATTAATCCTAACCTAACCCTAAAACAAATTAAGGGCCTCTGAATAAGCTTTCCAGCAAGGTATCATATGCCTTAATTGAGTATAAGTTGAATAAGTTAGGCCGATTTAAGTGAAGGAACATCATGGACTGCGCACTGATCCGTGGCAGGGAACTCGGGACCCAATTTAGCCTTGATTTTGGCCTAATTTGACAATTCTTGTGAAACCTGAAATTGTAGGTCTCTTCCTTATCTTTCTAGGGACAACAAGATCACCAAAATCTGATATATGTAGCTCTAGTTATGCTCTGTGCAAGGCAACAAGGTCAGGATGAGTGAAAAATCCGAAAATTACCAATGTTTAGCAATTAAGCCCAATAATGTAAAAGCAAAAACAATGATTGTAAAAGTTGTCTATTTTCCATCTCTCTCTGGCTTGTGCGGCTGTAAACTGCTATTTATGCTTATTATTCCTGACCTAACCCTAGACCAAATTAAGGGCCTCTGAATAAGCTTTCCAACAAGGTATCATATGCCTTAAATGGGCTTAAGATGAGTAAGTTAGGTCCATTTAAGTGAAGGAACATCATAGGCTACACACTAATCCGTGCCAGTGAACTCGGGAACCAATTTAGCCTTGATTTTGGCCTCATTTGGCAATTCTTTTGACACCTTAAATTGTAGGTCTCTTCCTTATCTTTCTAGGGACAGCAAGATCACCAAAATCCGATATTTGTAGCTCTAGTTATGCTCTGTGCAAGACAACAAGGGCAGGATGAGTAAAAAATCTGAAAATTAACAATGTCTAGCAATTAACCCGAATAATGTAAAAGCATAAACAATGATTGTAAAAGTTGTCTAATTTCCGTCTCCCTCTTGCTTGTGCGGCTGTAAACTGCTATTTATGCATCTTAATCCTGACCTAACCCTAGACCAAATTAAGGGCCTATGAATAAGCTTTTCAACAAGGTATCATATGCCTTAATTGGGCTTAAGATGAGTAAGTTAGGCCCATTTAAGTGAAGGAACATCATGGACTGCGCACTGATCCGCGCCAGAGAACTCGGGACCCAATTTAGCCTTGATTTTGGCCTAATCTGACAATTCTTGTGAAACCTGAAATTGTAGGTCTCTTCCTTATCTTTCTAGCGACAGCAAGATCACCAAAATCCGATATCTGTCGGTCTAGTTATACTCTGCGCAAGGCAACAAGGACAGGATGAGTGAAAAATCCGAGAATTAACAATGTTTAGCAACTTAGCCCAATAATGTAAAAGCAAAAACAATGATTGTAAAAGTTGTCTAATTTTCGTCTCTCTCTGGCTTGTGCGGCTGTAAACTGCTATTTACGCTTACTAATCCTGACCTAACCCTAGACCAAATTAAGGGCCTATGAATAAGCTTTTCAACAAGGTATCATATGCCTTAATTGGGCTTAAGATGAGTAAGTTAGGCCCATTTAAGTGAAGGAACATCATGGACTGCGCACTAATCCGCGCCAGAGAACTCGGGACCCAATTTAGCCTTGAATTTGGCCTAATTTGACAATTCTTGTGAAACCTGAAATTGTAGGTCTCTTCCTTATCTTTCTAGGGACAGCAAGATCACCAAAATCCGATATCTGTAGCTCTAGTTATGCTCTGCGCAAGGAAACAAGGACCGGATGAGTGAAAAATCCGAAAATTAAAAATGTTTAGCAATTAAGCCCAATAATGTAAAAGCAAAAACAATGATTGTAAAAGGTGTCTAATTTTCGTCTCTCTCTGGTTTGTGCGACTGTAAACTGCTATTTATGCTTATTAACCCTGACCTAACCCAAGACCAAATTAAAGGCCTCTGAATAGGCTTTCCAACAAGGTATCGTATGCCTTAATTGGGCTTAAGATGAGTAAGTTAGGCAGATTTAAGTGAAGGAACATCATGGACTGCGCACTCATCCGTGCCAGAGAACTCGGGACACAATTTAGCATTGATTTTGGCTTAATTTGACAATTCTTGTGAAACCAGAAATTGTAGGTCTCTTCCTTATCTTTCTAGGGACAGCAAGACCACCAAAATCCGATATCTGTAGTCTAGTTATGCTTTGCGCAAGGCAACAAGGTCAGGATGAGTGAAAAATCCGAAAATTAACAATGTTTAGCAATTAAGCCCAATAATGTAAAAGCAAAAACAATGATTGTAAAAGTTGAGAAATTTCCGTCTTTCTCTGGCTTTTGTGGCTGTAAACTGCTATTTATGCTTATTAATCCTGGCCTAACCCTAGACCAAATTAAGGGCCTCAAAATAAGCTTTCCAACAAGGTATCATCTGCCTTAATTGGGATTAAGATGGGTAAGTGAGGCCCATTTAAGGGAAGGAACATCATGAACTGCGTACTGATCCGAGCTAGAGAACTCGGGACCCAATTTAGCCTGGATTTTGGCCTAATTTGACAATTCTTGTGAAACCTGAAATTGTCGGTCTCTTCCTTATCTTTCTAGGGACAACAAGATCACCAAAATCCGATAACTGTAGCTCTAGTTATGATCTGCGCAAGGCTACAAGGTCAGGATGAGTTAAAAATCCAAAAATTAACAATGTTTAGCAATTAAGCCCATTAATGTAATAGCAAAAAGAATGATTGTAAAAGTTGTCTAATTTCCGTCTCTCTCTGGCTTGTACGGCTGTAAACTGCTATTTATGCTTATTAATCCAGACCTAACCCTAGACCAAATTAAGGGCCTCTGAATAACCTTTCCAACAAGGTATCATATGCCTTAATTGGGCTTAAGATGAGTAAGTTAGGCCCATTTAAGTGAAGGAACATCATTGACTGCCCACTGATCCGCGCCAGAGAACTCGGGACCCAATTTAGCCTTGATTTTGGCCTAATTTGACAATTCTTGTGACACCTGAAATAGTAGGTCTCTTCCTTATCTTTCAAGGGACAACAAGATCACCAAAATCTGATATTTGTAGCTCTAGTATGCTCTGCGCAAGGCTACAATGTCAGGATGAGTGAAAAATCCGAAAATTAACAATGTTTAGCAATTAAGCCCATTAATGTAAAAGCAAAATCAATGATTGTAAAAGTTCTCTAATTTCCGTCTCTCTAATTTCCAACATGGTATCATATGCCTTAATTGGGCTTAAGATCAGTAAGTTTGGTCCATTTAAGTGAAGGAACATCATGGGCGCATGCGATCGATCCGTGCTAGAGAAATCGGGACCCAATTTAGCCTTGAGTTTGGCCTAAGTTGATAATTCTTGTGAAACCTGAAATTGTAGGCCTCTTCCTTATCTTTCTAGGGACAGCAAAATCACAAAAATCTGATATTCGTAGCTCTAGTATGCACTTTGCGCAAGGCAACAAGTTTAGGATGAGTAAAAAATCGAAAAATTAACAATGTTTAGCAATTAAGCCCATTAATATAAAAGCAAAAAAATGATTTTAAAAGTTGTCTAATTTCCGTCTCTCTCTGGCTTGTGCGGCTATAAATTGCTATTTAAGCTTATTAATCCTGGCCTAACCCTAGACAAATTAAGGGACTCTGAATAAGCTTTCCAACAAGGTATCATATGCCTTAATTGGGCTTAAGAAGAGTAAGTTAGGCCCATTTAATTGAAGGAACATCATGGGTCGTGCAATCGATCCGCGCCGAGAGAACTTGGAATCCAATTTAGCCTTGATTTTGGCCTAATTTGACAATTCAAGTGAAACCTGAAATTGTAGGTCTCTTCCTTATCTTTCTAGGGACAGCAAGATCACCAAAATCCGATATATGTAGTTCTAGTTATGCTCTGCGCAAGGCTAGAAGGTCAGGATGAGTGAAAAATCCGTAAATTAACAATGTATAGCGATTAACCCCATTAATGTAAAAGCAAAAACAATGATTGTAAAAGTTGTCTAATTTCCGTCTCTCTCTGGCTTGTGCGGCTGTAAACTGCTATTTATGCTCATTAATCCTGACCTGACCCTAGACCAAATTAAGGGCCTTCGAATAAGCTTTCCAACAAGGTATCATATGCCTTAATTGGGCTTAAGATGAGTTAGTTAGGGCCATTAAAGTGAAGGAACATCATTGACTGCCCACTGATCCGCGCCAGAGAACTCGGGACCCAATTTAGCCTTGATTTTGGCCTAATTTGACAATTCTTGTGACACCTGAAATTGTAGGTCTCTTCCTTATCTTTCAAGGGACAACAGGATCACCAAAATCTGATATTTGTAGCTCTAGTATGCTCTGCGCAAGGCTACAATGTCAGGATGAGTGAAAAATCCGAAAATTAACAATGTTTAGCAATTAAGCCCATTAATGTAAAAGCAAAATCAATGATTGTAAAAGTTCTCTAATTTCCGTCTCTCTAATTTCCAACATGGTATCATATGCCTTAATTGGGCTTAAGATCAGTAAGTTTGGTCCATTTAAGTGAAGGAACATCATGGATTGCGCACTGATCCGTGCTAGAGAAATCGGGACCCAATTTAGCCTTGAGTTTGGCCTAAGTTGATAATTCTTGTGAAACCTGAAATTGTAGGCCTCTTCCTTATCTTTCTAGGGACAGCAAAATCACAAAAAATCTGATATCTCGTAGCTCTAGTATGCCTTTGCGCAAGGCAACAAGTTTAGGATGAGTAAAAAATCGAAAAATTAACAATGTTTAGCAATTAAGCCCATTAATATAAAAGCAAAAACAATGATTTTAAAAGTTGTCTAATTTCCGTCTCTCTCTGGCTTGTGCGGCTATAAATTGCTATTTAAGCTTATTAATCATGGCCTAACCCTAGACAAATTAAGGGACTCTGAATAAGCTTTCCAACAAGGTATCATATGCCTTAATTGGGCTTAAGAAGAGTAAGTTAGGCCCATTTAATTGAAGGAACATCATGGACTGTGCACTGATCCGCGCCAGAGAACTTGGAATCCAATTTAGCCTTGATTTTGGCCTAATTTGACAATTCAAGTGAAACCTGAAATTGTAGGTCTCTTCCTTATCTTTCTAGGGACAGCAAGATCACCAAAATCCGATATATGTAGTTCTAGTTATGCTCTGCGCAAGGCTAGAAGGTCAGGATGAGTGAAAAATCCGTAAATTAACAATGTATAGCGATTAACCCCATTAATGTAAAAGCAAAAACAATGATTGTAAAAGTTGTCTAATTTCCGTCTCTCTCTGGCTTGTGCGGCTGTAAACTGCTATTTATGCTCATTAATCCTGACCTGACCCTAGACCAAATTAAGGGCCTTCGAATAAGCTTTCCAACAAGGTCTCATATGCCTTAATTGGGCTTAAGATGAGTTAGTTAGGGCCATTTAAGTGAAGGAACATCATTGACTGCCCACTGATCCGCGCCAGAGAACTCGGGACCCAATTTAGCCTTGATTTTGGCCTAATTTGACAATTCTTGTGACACCTGAAATTGTAGGTCTCTTCCTTATCTTTCAAGGGACAACAAGATCACCAAAATCTGATATTTGTAGCTCTAGTATGCTCTGCGCAAGGCTACAATGTCAGGATGAGTGAAAAATCCGAAAATTAACAATGTTTAGCAATTAAGCCCATTAATGTAAAAGCAAAATCAATGATTGTAAAAGTTCTCTAATTTCCGTCTCTCTAATTTCCAACATGGTATCATATGCCTTAATTGGGCTTAAGATCAGTAAGTTTGGTCCATTTAAGTGAAGGAACATCATGGACTGCGCACTGATCCGTGCTAGAGAAATCGGGACCCAATTTAGCCTTGAGTTTGGCCTAAGTTGATAATTCTTGTGAAACCTGAAATTGTAGGCCTCTTCCTTATCTTTCTAGGGACAGCAAAATCACAAAAAATCTGATATCTGTAGCTCTAGTATGCACTGCGCAAGGCAACAAGTTTAGGATGAGTAAAAAATCGAAAAATTAACAATGTTTAGCAATTAAGCCCATTAATATAAAAGCAAAAACAATGATTTTAAAAGTTGTCTAATTTCCGTCTCTCTCTGGCTTGTGCGGCTATAAATTGCTATTTAAGATTATTAATCCTGGCCTAACCCTAGACAAATTAAGGGACTCTGAATAAGCTTTCCAACAAGGTATCATATGCCTTAATTGGGCTTAAGAAGAGTAAGTTAGGCCCATTTAATTGAAGGAACATCATGGATCATTGCACTGATCCGCGCCAGAGAACTTGGAATCCAATTTAGCCTTGATTTTGGCCTAATTTGACAATTCAAGTGAAACCTGAAATTGTAGGTCTCTTCCTTATCTTTCTAGGGACAGCAAGATCACCAAAATCCGATATATGTAGTTCTAGTTATGCTCTGCGCAAGGCTAGAAGGTCAGGATGAGTGAAAAATCCGTAAATTAACAATGTATAGCGATTAACCCCATTAATGTAAAAGCAAAAACAATGATTGTAAAAGTTGTCTAATTTCCGTCTCTCTCTGGCTTGTGCGGCTGTAAACTACTATTTATGCTCATTAATCCTGACCTGACCCTAGACCAAATTAAGGGCCTTCGAATAAGCTTTCCAACAAGGTATCATATGCCTTAATTGGGCTTAAGATGAGTTAGTTAGGGCCATTTAAGTGAAGGAACATCATGGACTGCGCACGAATCCACGCCAGAGAACTCGGGACCCAATTTAGCCTTGATTTTGGCCTAATTTGACAATTCTTGTGACACCTGAAATTGTAGGTCTCTTCCTTATCTTTCAAGGGACAACAAGATCACCAAAATCTGATATTTGTAGCTCTAGTATGCTCTGCGCAAGGCTACAATGTCAGGATGAGTGAAAAATCCGAAAATTAACAATGTTTAGCAATTAAGCCCATTAATGTAAAAGCAAAATCAACGATTGTAAAAGTTCTCTAATTTCCGTCTCTCTAATTTCCAACATGGTATCATATGCCTTAATTGGGCTTAAGATCAGTAAGTTTGGTCCATTTAAGTGAAGGAACATCATGGACTGCGCACTGATCCGTGCTAGAGAAATCGGGACCCAATTTAGCCTTGAGTTTGGCCTAAGTTGATAATTCTTGTGAAACCTGAAATTGTAGGCCTCTTCCTTATCTTTCTAGGGACAGCAAAATCACAAAAAATCTGATATCTGTAGCTCTAGTATGCACTGCGCAAGGCAACAAGTTTAGGATGAGTAAAAAATCGAAAAATTAACAATGTTTAGCAATTAAGCCCATTAATATAAAAGCAAAAAAAATGATTTTAAAAGTTGTCTAATTTCCGTCTCTCTCTGGCTTGTGCGGCTATAAATTGCTATTTAAGCTTATTAATCCTGGCCTAACCCTAGACAAATTAAGGGACTCTGAATAAGCTTTCCAACAAGGTATCATATGCCTTAATTGGGCTTAAGAAGAGTAAGTTAGGCCCATTTAATTGAAGGAACATCATGGACTGTGCACTGATCTGCGCCAGAGAACTTGGAATCCAATTTAGCCTTGATTTTGGCCTAATTTGACAATTCAAGTGAAACCTGAAATTGTAGGTCTCTTCCTTATCTTTCTAGGGACAGCAAGATCACCAAAATCCGATATATGTAGTTCTAGTTATGCTCTGCGCAAGGCTAGAAGGTCAGGATGAGTGAAAAATCCGTAAATTAACAATGTATAGCGATTAACACCATTAATGTAAAAGCAAAAACAATGATTGTAAAAGTTGTCTAATTTCCGTCTCTTTCTGGCTTGTGCGGCTGTAAACTGCTATTTATGCTCATTAATCCTGACCTGACCCTAGACCAAATTAAGGGCCTTCGAATAAGCTTTCCAACAAGGTATCATATGCCTTAATTGGGCTTAAGATGAGTTAGTTAGGGCCATTTAAGTGAAGGAACATCATTGACTGCCCACTGATCCGCGCCAGAGAACTCGGGACCCAATTTAGCCTTGATTTTGGCTTAATTTGACAATTCTTGTGACACCTGAAATTGTAGGTCTCTTCCTTATCTTTCAAGGGACAACAAGATCACCAAAATCTGATATTTGTAGCTCTAGTATGCTCTGCGCAAGGCTACAATGTCAGGATGAGTGAAAAATCCGAAAATTAACAATGTTTAGCAATTAAGCCCATTAATGTAAAAGCAAAATCAATGATTGTAAAATTTCTCTAATTTCCGTCTCTCTAATTTCCAACATGGTATCATATGCCTTAATTGGGCTTAAGATCAGTAAGTTTGGTCCATTTAAGTGAAGGAACATCATGGACTGCGCACTGATCCGTGCTAGAGAAATCGGGACCCAATTTAGCCTTGAGTTTGGCCTAAGTTGATAATTCTTGTGAAACCTGAAATTGTAGGCCTCTTCCTTATCTTTCTAGGGACAGCAAAATCACAAAAAATCTGATATCTGTAGCTCTAGTATGCACTGCGCAAGGCAACAAGTTTAGGATGAGTAAAAAATCGAAAAATTAACAATGTTTAGCAATTAAGCCCATTAATATAAAAGCAAAAACAATGATTTTAAAAGTTGTCTAATTTCCGTCTCTCTCTGGCTTGTGCGGCTATAAATTGCTATTTAAGCTTATTAATCATGGCCTAACCCTAGACAAATTAAGGGACTCTGAATAAGCTTTCCAACAAGGTATCATATGCCTTAATTGGGCTTAAGAAGAGTAAGTTAGGCCCATTTAATTGAAGGAACATCATGGACTGTGCACTGATCCGCGCCAGAGAACTTGGAATCCAATTTAGCCTTGATTTTGGCCTAATTTGACAATTCAAGTGAAACATGAAATTGTAGGTCTCTTCCTTATCTTTCTAGGGACAGTAAGATCACCAAAATCCGATATATGTAGTTCTAGTTATGCTCTGCGCAAGGCTAGAAGGTCAGGATGAGTGAAAAATCCGTAAATTAACAATGTTTAGCAATTAAGCCCAATAAGGCAAAACCAAAAACAATGATTGTAAAAGTTGTCTAATTTCCGTCTCTCTCTGGCTTGTGCGGCTGTAAACTGCTATTTATGCTCATTAATCCTGACCTGACCCTAGACCAAATTAAGGGCCTTCGAATAAGCTTTCCAACAAGGTCTCATATGCCTTAATTGGGCTTAAGATGAGTTAGTTAGGGCCATTTAAGTGAAGGAACATCATTGACTGCCCACTGATCCGCGCCAGAGAACTCGGGACCCAATTTAGCCTTGATTTTGGCCTAATTTGACAATTCTTGTGACACCTGAAATTGTAGGTCTCTTCCTTATCTTTCAAGGGACAACAAGATCACCAAAATCTGATATTTGTAGCTCTAGTATGCTCTGCGCAAGGCTACAATGTCAGGATGAGTGAAAAATCCGAAAATTAACAATGTTTAGCAATTAAGCCCATTAATGTAAAAGCAAAATCAATGATTGTAAAAGTTCTCTAATTTCCGTCTCTCTAATTTCCAACATGGTATCATATGCCTTAATTGGGCTTAAGATCAGTAAGTTTGGTCCATTTAAGTGAAGGAACATAATGGATCGCGACCGATCCGTGCTAGAGAAATCGGGACCCAATTTAGCCTTGAGTTTGGCCTAAGTTGATAATTCTTGTGAAACCTGAAATTGTAGGCCTCTTCCTTATCTTTCTAGGGACAGCAAAATCACAAAAAATCTGATATCTGTAGCTCTAGTATGCACTGCGCAAGGCAACAAGTTTAGGATGAGTAAAAAATCGAAAAATTAACAATGTTTAGCAATTAAGCCCATTAATATAAAAGCAAAAACAATGATTTTAAAAGTTGTCTAATTTCCGTCTCTCTCTGGCTTGTGCGGCTATAAATTGCTATTTAAGATTATTAATCCTGGCCTAACCCTAGACAAATTAAGGGACTCTGAATAAGCTTTCCAACAAGGTATCATATGCCTTAATTGGGCTTAAGAAGAGTAAGTTAGGCCCATTTAATTGAAGGAACATCATGGACTGTGCACTGATCCGCGCCAGAGAACTTGGAATTCAATTTAGCCTTGATTTTGGCCTAATTTGACAATTCAAGTGAAACCTGAAATTGTAGGTCTCTTCCTTATCTTTCTAGGGACAGCAAGATCACCAAAATCCGATATATGTAGTTCTAGTTATGCTCTGCGCAAGGCTAGAAGGTCAGGATGAGTGAAAAATCCGTAAATTAACAATGTATAGCGATTAACCCCATTAATGTAAAAGCAAAAACAATGATTGTAAAAGTTGTCTAATTTCCGTCTCTCTCTGGCTTGTGCGGCTGTAAACTACTATTTATGCTCATTAATCCTGACCTGACCCTAGACCAAATTAAGGGCCTTCGAATAAGCTTTCCAACAAGGTATCATATGCCTTAATTAGGCTTAAGATGAGTTAGTTAGGGCCATTTAAGTGAAGGAACATCATGGACTGCGCACGAATCCACGCCAGAGAACTCGGGACCCAATTTAGCCTTGATTTTGGCCTAATTTGACAATTCTTGTGACACCTGAAATTGTAGGTCTCTTCCTTATCTTTCAAGGGACAACAAGATCACCAAAATCTGATATTTGTAGCTCTAGTATGCTCTGCGCAAGGCTACAATGTCAGGATGAGTGAAAAATCCGAAAATTAACAATGTTTAGCAATTAAGCCCATTAATGTAAAAGCAAAATCAACGATTGTAAAAGTTCTCTAATTTCCGTCTCTCTAATTTCCAACATGGTATCATATGCCTTAATTGGGCTTAAGATAAGTAAGTTTGGTCCATTTAAGTGAAGGAACATCATGGACTGCGCACTGATCCGTGCTAGAGAAATCGGGACCCAATTTAGCCTTGAGTTTGGCCTAAGTTGATAATTCTTGTGAAACCTGAAATTGTAGGCCTCTTCTTTGTCTTTCTAGGGACAGCAAAATCACAAAAAATCTGATATATGTAGCTCTAGTATGCACTGCGCAAGGCAACAAGTTTAGGATGAGTAAAAAATCGAAAAATTAACAATGTTTAGCAACTAAGCCCATTAATATAAAAGCAAAAACAATGATTTTAAAAGTTGTCTAATTTCCGTCTCTCTCTGGCTTGTGCGGCTATAAATTGCTATTTAAGATTAATAATCCTGGCCTAACCCTTGGCAAATTAAGGGGCTCTGAATAAGCTTTCCAACAAGGTATCATATGCCTTAATTGGGCTTAAGAAGAGTAAGTTAGGCCCATTTAATTGAAGGAACATCATGGACTGTGCACTGATCCGCGCCAGAGAACTTGGAATCCAATTTAGCCTTGATTTTGGCCTAATTTGACAATTCAAGTGAAACCTGAAATTGTAGGTCTCTTCCTTATCTTTCTAGGGACAAAAAGATCACCAAAATCCGATATATGTAGTTCTAGTTATGCTCTGCACAAGGCTAGAAGGTCAGGATGAGTGAAAAATCCGTAAATTAACAATGTATAGCGATTAACCCCATTAATGTAAAAGCAAAAACAATGATTGTAAAAGTTGTCTAATTTCCGTCTCTCTCTGGCTTGTGCGGCTGTAAACTGCTATTTATGCTCATTAATCCTGACCTGACCCTAGACCAAATTAAGGGCCTTCGAATAAGCTTTCCAACAAGGTATCATATGCCTTAATTGGGCTTAAGATGAGTTAGTTAGGGCCATTTAAGTGAATGAACATCATGGACTGCGCACGAATCCACGCCAGAGAACTCGGGATCCTATTACACTTGATTTTGGCCTAATTTGACATTTCTTGTGACACCTGAAATTGTAGTTCTCTTCCTTATCTTTCTAGGGATAGCAAGATCACCAAAATCCGATATCTGTAGCTCTAGTTATGCTTTGTGCAAGGCAACAAGGTCAGGATGAGTGAAAATTGAAAATTAACAATGTTTAGCAATTAAGCCCAATAAGGCAAAACCAAAAACAATGATTGTAAATGTTGTCTAATTTCCGTCTCTCTCTAGCTTTGGCGGCTGTAAACTGCTATTTATGCTTATTAATCATGACCTAACCCTAGACCAAATTAAGGGCCTCTGAATAAGCTTTCCAACAAGGTATCATATGCCTTAATTGGGCTTAAGCTGAGTAAGTTAGGCCCATTTAAGTGAAGGAACAACATGGACTGCGCACTGATCAGTGCCAGAGAACTCGGGAACCAATTTAGCCATGATTTTGACCTAATTTGACAATTCTTGTGAAACCAGAAATTGTAGGTCTCTTCCTTATCTTTCTAGGGACAGCAAGATCACCAAAATCCGATATATGTAGTTCTAGTTATGCTCTGCGCAAGGCTAGAAGGTCAGGATGAGTGAAAAATCTGAAAATTAACAATATCTAGCAATTAAGCCCAATAATGTAAAAGCAAAAAACAATGATTGTAAAAGTTGTCTAATTTCCGTCTCTCTCTGTCTTGTGCGGCTGTAAACTGCTATTTATGCTTATTAATCCTGACCTAATGTTGAGTCACCGGCAAGTGTACCGGGTCGTCGCAAGTAATAAAATAACACGGTAAGAAATTACCGAGGTCGAACACAAGGATTGGGCTACCAATTCAACTAATTCGTGAGAAGTTCGATAAGTTGGTTAAGTAACAGAACGTGGTTGAGAGAGAGAGATTAATATCGCAATTCAAATAACAAATCAAATCAAGCTAAGGTTTTAAAATCAGAAATTAAAATATCCAAGGTCTCAAATTCACCTACCCAATCATGTATAGTACCCAAGTGATGATGAATTCCTCCCTAAGTTCAATTACCATGTCAACCGGGACCCCCAAATTCTCCTATATCCACTGTCGTGCTCAATAGGACGTATTCGACGATTGGATTAATTACGTACTAGGTCTCATAACCCTAATCTCGAATTCTATTAATTCTTGTTCCCTATAAGGTTGCACTAATCTCCTACTCACTCTCGTGCAATATTCGATTAGTGATCCCAATTCAAGTTCTAAAACGAGAATCGCCGATCAGCCTCAACACGTTTAACTAGTTAATCACGCAATACATATGATCAACGCAATCAAATCAGAATTGGAAAACTTTCGTTGAGAGAAGGGGAGAAAAACATACATCACATGAACACTATACCGCCATGGGTGGCTTTATTGATCCCTCGGACGAGGGGATTAGTTCCTCATGCCCGTGACGACGCACAAACAATCCGACATAATCTCCATAATCAAAATAAGAAAAGAAAAAGGGAGACGCAGCTCCAGAGAAAACAAGGATTCGTAACTAAACTGATCTAAACAAGTGGAAAAACTTGGATCCCCAATTCTGATCTGAAACAGCCTTTAAATAGGGATTCTGGTTCTTGCCCGCTCACGGGGCGAGCAATCTCTCGCTAGGCGAATTTTAGTTTTGGCGCGCATTCAAATTGGACTCTCGCGAGGCGAGAGTATGTTTCGCGGGGCGAGGATTCAAATCTAGGCTGTGACCTTCATCACGGCTAAGCCGTGATGGTCTCTGTCTTCCAGGGTCTTCAGGATCTCGCGAGGCGAGAAGCCTCCCGTGTGGCGAGTCGTCAAACCTTAATCTGTCACAGCCGTGACCTTCATCACGGCTAGGCCGTGATGGTCTCTGTCTTCCAAGGTCTTCAGGATCTCGCGAGGCGAGAAGCCTCTTGCGTGGCGAGCCAGAGTGATGACTGTTGCTGCTTAGCTGATCTTCAGACTCGCGGGGCGAACATCCACTCGCTGGGCGAGCATCTCCAGAATGGCAATTTCCACTATTTCTTGACTTTCCTTGACTCCCGGAGCTTCACTTCTAACCTGAAACAATAAAAAGACACAAAAAGCGTAATTCTATTCAAAATAGACTAAAAACTACTAAAATTGCCCAAAACGAGTCAAAGTCTAACTTAGGAACAAAACAAGGCAAATTTGGGCGAAAACGAGATTGAACTCGAATAATTAGCACGGAAACCACAGTCCATCTAGTTATAAAACTAGATAAGCCAGAGGCTTATCAAAACACCCCAAACTTAAACCTTGCTTGTCCCCAAGCAAGCTAAAACTCAAAAAGGACTCAAGACTTGGCAAGCCTAAAGGATCTAATCAATTTCGCATAAATTTCATGCAATCAAAACAGTTTTTCTCCAATGATTTCCCCCTTGCATCAATGTAATCCCCACATTCATTTACTTTAAACAATTGAGAACTTCATCATTCATGCAATCATTAATCTAAGTTGAGGATCAGAGTCACACACAAAAGGAAGATCACCAATTCCAAACAATTACCTTCCTCACAAGGGTATGTAACATTTCACTCATTCGTTCAAATTCGTCTAGGCTATCAACTTTTCACTCAATTTCACATATCAAGGGCACTTCCCATGAATTTGATTTTCATCTCAACAATAGTTCCCACGAAAACATGCATGCAACATCAGATGGTCTTTTAAAGGTTGTAGTGGGGCCTGGCTAAGGATAGGATATTCAAGGATATTAGGCTTAAGTCCCTAGGAACTAAGAGAGCATGAGCATTTGACACATATTCCACTCAAATTCCTTTTTCCATTTTTCTTTTTGCCTCGGGTGACTACGCCTTTTCCTTGCTAATCTTTTGTTTTGCCCCTTTTCTTTTGGCAAATTTTTTTTCATTTTTTTTCTTTTTGCCTCGGGTTTCAACCTTTATTTTCCTTTTTCTCAACCAAATGACATATCACCTTGTAGCCACCCCAAACTTAGTTTCTTACAACTCTTCTCTCGCTAAGCTTCCATGCTCTCCTAATCCTAAGATTGGGTTAACATGGTTTTTTCAGATTTTGGCTTATAATATAGGGTCATCAAGAAACAATAGGCTAATTAGGCTCAATGTGGCTAACTAGGGAACATGCATCAGGGATGGTTCTTTTTAGGCCAAGTAGTTATTCAAAGAAAATTGCCTAAATCATTTGATGCAACACATAAACATGCAAACCATGAAGAGATTCAAGCAAATCTGGGAAAGTGCAACTTAATAGTGATTCACACAATCAAAAACAAAGTTGGAGGCTCAAATCCTCACCTGGACATTTTGCAAATTGTTTGACCGAGATACAATTCCTAGTGTGTGCACCCCCTCACCCCAAACTTATCATAAATCAAGTAATCACGATAAAATTCTCAAAGTTCAGTTTTCAATTTTTCACATGGGGATCAAATTTTCTAAATTCAGAACCTAGGGGGAAATCATCGATGGTCAAAATAATTCATGCAATCAATCTATGCTCAATATAATTAAAATCCAACAAACTTGCCGACACACATTCATACACAAACTCTTGATCTTCTCAAATTATTCAAGAGCGACAAACAAAAACAAAAACAAAAACAAGAGTGAGGAAAGGAGAGGGTGCTCCCTGATCAAGTTTCTGTGGTTGCATCCTCATCAAATTGGTCTCACGGGCTCCCTTCTGTTGCACAACATCCTGGAAGAACTCCTGCAGATTAAACCTTAATTGCAGATTCGCGAGGTGAGAGATCACTCGCGCGGCGAATCTGGAAAATTGTTTTCACACTTTCCAGAATAGCGAGGCGAGTGGTATCACGCGAGGCGAATCTGGAATTCCAACAGATGATGATGCCCAGAATCGCGAGGCGAAAGTATACCTCGCGACGCGAGACAGAAGCATGAGCAAGTCTCTGAGATTTAGGGCTTCTTTCTCGCGTGGCCACAGTGGCTTCGCGTGGCGAATCAAGCTCTTTTTTTTTATATATATAAAAATGACAGAAACTAAAAATAAAGGGTACCTAGCTTGGGTTGCCTCCCAAGTAGCGCTTGTTTAACGTCCCGAGCCTGACTCAAGTCACCCCTAAGGGTTAATCTGGACGAAGATCTTGCTTGCCATGCCATCCCTCAGTCCGTTTTCTGTAGGCTCTTGCCCTTTCATATGCTCGCATGCTGTTCCCGGACAACTCATTTAAGTCCAGCATCCTGCTATAATCGGCACATACCTTCCACTCCGTGATGGTCCTTTTTGGGATCAACTCATTGTTTTCATTGACCACCACGGTTGTGCCACCTTTCAACTTCGGTGCTTTACCATTCTTTTTCATGCCATTGTTGTTGAGATCTTCCTTTGCACATTCAACCTTTGGGAGACTCGGTAAGGCTTCCATGTCTTTCAACCACTCAAGATATACCTCATCCCCGAAAGGGTCTTTTTCCTTTCTATCATCATGGGATTTTACCAACACTTTTGCAAGTGAAGAACCATGGGCTTCTCGAGTTGCCCTTGCCCTTACAGTTGAGTCCACCACATCCACTCGATACACATCCGACCTCTCTCTACAGGGTGCTTCATTGCTTCAAAGCGATTGAAGACTACCTCATCGTCTTGCACCCTTAGAGTGAGTTTCCCTTGTCGCACATCTATCAAGGCACCTCCAGTGGCCAAGAAGGGCCTACCCAATATGAGAGGGATCTCGGCGTCTTCATCCATATCGAGCACCACAAAGTCCGCCGGGAATATGAACTTGTCCACCTTCACTAACAAGTCTTCGACCACTCCATAAGGATATTTTATAGAACGATCGGCGAGTTGGAGCGACATCCGTGTATCCTTGAATTCTTTGATCCCCAACCTCTTCATCATAGAGAGGGGCATCAAGTTGATGCTTGCCCCTAGATCACACAATGCCTTCCCTACAGTCATCCCCCCAATGGTGCATGGTATTGAAAAAGAACCGGGATCCTTCAACTTTGGAGGTAGTTTTCTTTGAAGAATGGCACTACACTCCTCGGTCAAGGCAACCGTTTCCTCATCCCCTATTCTTCGCTTCTTGGTGAGAAGATCCTTCATAAACCGGGCATACGATGGCATTTGTTCCAAGGCTTCCGCAAATGGAATGTTAATTTGAAGTTTGCGGAAGACATCAAGGAATCTATTGAACTGCTTATCCTGTTGAGGCTTCTTCAATCTTTCAGGATACGGTACCTTCATGTAGGGAGGGAGGTCTTGGGGTTCAACCCACTTCTTCCTTCGGAACTCTTCATCCACAAGTTTCAGCCTTCCCCCTTGCTCCGATGCCTTGTCACTTGCCAACTCCTCTTTTTCAGGTTGCTCTTCCTCAGCATGTGGTTGTTTCGGGGCCTTGTTTTCCTGAGAACTAGTTGTACCCCTGCTAGGTTCCAACACCCTACTGCTTCTAGTTGTTATGGCATTGCAATGGTTCTTAGGGTTGTTCTCGGTATCACCTGGGAAAGTGCCTGGGAGACGCTCATTTAGTTGCTTTACGAGCTGAGCAATCTGCGTCTCTAGATTGTGAATTGACGCCCCTGTATGCGTTGCCAACTTGTCAACTGCCGCGCTCACCTTATCTGTGTTGATTGCCATCTTTTCCATTGCCGCATTCATCTTCTCAAAACCCAGCTCCCACGATTGTCTTCCACCATCTGTCAGTTGCAATTGATTAGTCCCTGGAAGAGCCTGCTGAGTATTGCGCTGCTGGATCCCAATGTTTGGCCTCAGACCCTGTTGAGGTTGTTGTTGCCCGGCTAGACCACCACTAGCATTACTCCAAGCGAAACCCGGATGGTCTCTCCTCATATACCCCCTATTCTGATTCTGACTGTAGTCATTACATGTCATTCCTCGATAGTTATTCGGGGCACAGTGTCATAGAAGTTGTGGCATGAGTCCACATGTTCCTGAGAGAAGTTGAGCGGACAACTATGAGTGTCATGATTTCCATTACAATTGTCACAACCCGGAGGCATCCCCTCATGTATCACATTAACCCTTTTGTTTCCAGACAAAGCCTCATTCTGCATCTTCAACAATCTGTTTTGCTCGAGAATGGCTTCCATTGTCGCTGAACTCATTCCACTTGAGGTTTCCCTACCACGGTTGTAATCATTATATGACATCTTTTCCAATAATGCCCATCCATTCTCAGCTGATAAATAGGAAAAAGAACCGCCAGCTGCGGCATCACAGTTCATCTGATAGCGTCCCCTCAACCCATTAAAGAAATGCTGAACTTTGGAGACCGGGTCAAAGAACGCTGAAGGGCATCTTCTCAGGAGCCCGTTGTACCTCTCCCAAGCTTCATTATAAGTTTCATCTTCTGTCTGCCTGAAAGATGTAACGGCTACTCTTGCTTGTGCCGCTTTCTGAGGAGGAAAATATTTGGTTAGGAACTTTTGTGCCATTTGCTCCCAAGTTCTGATGCTGTTCCTATCCAAGCTGTCAACCCAATCGCGAGCGACATCCCTAAGAGAGAGAGGGAAAAGCCGCAAGCGAAACTCATCTTGTGAGACTCCTCTTGTCTTCTGCAAGTCACAAGCTTCAAGGAAGCGAGTGATGTGTCTATGAGGGTCCTGTTTGCCACTCCCATCAAACTGATTCTCACGGATCTGGAATGTGACACATCCTTCCACTCTGAAGGAATCAGTGTTAAGGTTGCCTCTCACGATAGAAGAATCACAATCCCCCAAGTTAGGTAGATCGTACTCGAAGAGAGGCTTGTAACGAGGAGGAGGAGGATTTTCTTCAGCCATGATCTCTATTTTAATTGCTTCCAGCCTCTTCCTTTCTCTACCTTCTTTTCTTAATTGCCTCTCGGTCCTGGTGATCTCTGAATCGAATAGCAAGTCCTCTTGTGGAAGGGTACCTCGCATACAAAAACACGGCAAGACCAAGTGGAATCAAAGAAGCAGAGAGAAATAATAGTAATTAAATAAAGGAAAATAAAAAATAAAAATAAAAATAAAAATAAAAGTAAGCTTAACCAAACAATCAAATTTCCTAAAAATTAGGAAAATTGGTTGTGCCAATCCCCGGCAACGGCGCCAAAAACTTGTTGAGTCACCGGCAAGTGTACCGGGTCGTCGCAAGTAATAAAATAACACGGTAAGAAATTACCAAGGTCGAACACAAGGATTGGGCTACCAATTCAACTAATTCGTGAGAAGTTCGATAAGTTGGTTAAGTAACAGAACGTGGTTGAGAGAGAGAGATTAATATCGCAATTCAAATAACAAATCAAATCAAGCTAAGGTTTTAAAATCAGAAATTAAAATATCCAAGGTCTCAAATCCACCTACCCAATCATGTATAGTACCCAAGTGATGATGAATTCCTCCCTAAGTTCAATTACCATGTCAACCGGGATCCCTAAATTCTCCTATATCCACTGTCGTGCTCAATAGGACGTATTCGACGATTGGATTAATTACGTACTAGGTCTCATAACCCTAATCTCGAATTCTATTAATTCTTGTTCCCTATAAGGTTGCACTAATCTCCTACTCACTCTCGTGCAATATTCGATTAGTGATCCCAATTCAAGTTCTAAAACGCGAATCGCCGATCAACCTCAACACGTTTAACTAGTTAATCACGCAATACATATGATCAACGCAATCAAATCATAATTGGAAAACATTCATTGAGAGAAGGGGAGAAAAACATACATCACATGAACACTATACCGCCATGGGTGGCTTCATTGATCCCTCGGATGAGGGGATTAGTTCCTCATGCCCATGACAACGCACAAACAATTCGACATAATCTCCATAATCAAAATAAGAAAAGAAAAAGGGAGACGCAGCTCCAGAGAAAACAAGGATTCGTAACTAAACTGATCTAAACAAGTGGAAAAACTTGGATCCCCAATTCTGATCTGAAACAGCCTTTAAATAGGGATTCTGGTTCTTGCCCGCTCGCGGGGCGAGCAATCTCTCGCGAGGCGAATTTTAGTTTTGGCGCGCATTCAAATTGGACTCTCGCGAGGCGAGAGTATGTTTCGCGGGGCGAGGATTCAAATCTAGGCTGTGACCTTCATCACGGCTAAGCCGTGATGGTCTCTGTCTTCCAGGGTCTTCAGGATCTCGCGAGGCGAGAAGCCTCCCGCGTGGCGAGTCTTCAAACCTTAATCTGTCACAGCCGTGACCTTCATCACGGCTAGGCCGTGATGGTCTCTGTCTTCCAGGGTCTTCAGGATCTCGCGAGGCGAGAAGCCTCTTGCGTGGCGAGCCAGAGTGATGACTGTTGCTGCTTAGCTGATCTTCAGACTCGCGGGGCGAACATCCACTCGCTGGGCGAGCATCTCCAGAATGGCAATTTCCACTATTTCTTGACTTTCCTTGACTCCCGCAGCTTCACTTCTAACCTGAAACAATAAAAAGACACAAAAAGCGTAATTCTATTCAAAATAGACTAAAAACTATTAAAAATACCTAGAACGAGTAAAAGTCTACTTAGGAACAAAACAAGGCCAAATTTGGGAGAAAACGAGTGTGAACTCGAATAATTTGCACAAAAACCACAGTCCATCTAGTTATAAAACTAGATAAGCCAGAGGCTTATCACCTAACCCTAGACCAAATTAAGGGCCTCTGAATAAGTTAGGCCCATTTAAGTGAAGGAACATCATGGACTGCGTACCGATCCACGGCAGAGAACTCGGGACCCAATTAAGCCATCATTTTGGCCTACTTTGACAATTCTTGTGAAACCTGAAATTGTAGGTCTTTTCCTTAACTTTCTAGGGACAGCTGTGAACACCCGTTTTTGTCTGTCTTTTATTTTTATGATATTATGCTTCAAGGAGACCGCTAATAGTAATAAAGAGAGAAAGAAGAAAAAGAAAATAATAAAGAAAGGAAGTGGGCTCATAATCAATTTGCTGTTGGACGGAGTGGTCTCGTCCAGTGCATTGGACTTGCTGTTGGACGCGGTCCAGGCCATTCCATTGGACTTGCTGTTGGACGCGGTCCGGGCCAGTCCATTGCATTGGACTTGCTTGTGGACGGGGTAGTCCCGTCCAGTCCATTGCATTTGCCAATGGACGGGGTGGCCCCGTCCAGTCATTGCATTTGCCAAATGGACGCGGTGGCCCCGTCCAGTCATTGCATTTGCCAATGGACGGGGTGGTCCCATCCAGTCCCTAGCCCTTCCCAATGGACGGGGTGGTCCCGTCCAATCACTGCACTTGCCAATGGACGGGGTGGCCCCGTCTAGTCCATTGCATTGCACGTGCTGAAGGACGGGGTGGTCACGTCCATTGCTTTGCGCTTACTGATGGACGGGGTGGTCCCGTCCATTGCTTTGTACGTGCTGATGGACGGGGTGGTCCCGTCCATTGCTTTGCACTTGCTGATGGACGGGTTGGTCCCGTCCATTGCTTTGCGCTTGCTGATGGACGGGGTGGTCCCGTCCATTGCTTTGCCCTTGCTGATGGACGGGGTGGTCCCGTCAATTGCTTTTCACTTGCTGTTGGACGGGGTAGCCCCATCCAGTCCACTGCAGTTATCTTTTCTTGTTGGACGAGGAGGTCCGTCCAGTGTATATCTACTTTTACATATCTAATTTTCTGTTGGGACGTAGAGATTCCGTCCACTGCAATTTTATTTTCAGGCTGAAGGCTAAAGAATAAAGAAAGAAGAAGAAGAAGGTAATGAAGAGAGGACGAAGAAAAGAAGGAGAAGAGGACAACCAACAAAAAGGGAAAGAGATTGAGTTACTTCTCCTAACCCTAAAAATATCTTAGACATCAGACAAGACCTCTTTTCCTCCACCACCCATTGGTCCTTCCTCTTCCTCATTGCCCCCCTCATCTTAACCTAGCTGCCCTACTCCTAACCCTAAAAAGCCATCATACACATCAGGCAAAACCCCCATCTCCTTCTCTTTTCAAGCATGCAACCCTCACATCAAATCACCTCCTTTCCACTGCTCACGCCGCCCCCCATCTGAACACGTGATCAGCCTCTGGCTCATCTAGTTTTATAGCTAGTATATGACCAGTTTTGTGCAAATTATATTTCATTTTCACCCAAATTAGATTAGATTGTCCTCAAGCAAGGATTTGAGTCTCTAAAGTAGTTTTAGGTTAATTTAGCAAGTTTTGAGTCAAATAATGCACTTATAGTTATTTCCTTGTTTTCAGGTTAAGGAGAAGTTAAGGGAATAAAGAAACAGGGGATTCGCCTCGCGAACAGCTCTTCGCCTCGCGACCCTGAAGGCTGACTGTTCCAGGAAAATGCAAAGTTTCTGGGTCGCCTCGCGACCACTTGACTCGCCCCGCGAGTCATCCAACCCTGAAAGTCAGAGACTATCACGGCTTACCCGTGTTGAAGGTCACGGCTGTGGCAGTTTTGAAGTTGAAGAGTTTCGCCTCGCGAACAATAACTCGCCTCGCGAGCATGGAAGTCATAAAGCATCACGGTTGGCCCCTGATGTTCATAACGGCCGTAATAAGAAGACTCTTCAGTTCCTCGCCTCGCGAGCTGCGCTTCGCCTCGCGAGAATACCAAAGGTTGCAGACTGTTCACAAGATTCGCGTCGCGAATTAGAGCTCGCCTCGCGAGATAGCTGAATCCAGAATTTGTATAAATTGCTGTTCTGAACAGATTGAAAGGACTTTTGCTTCTCCATTGTTTTTTTACTTATTTTTGTGATTTTCGTTTTTGATATGGAGAACTAATTTTCTAGGATTAATCTATTGTAATCGATTTCCACTATACTTGAGGTTTTGTGATTCCTATTTTAATTGTTTTTCCCTTTTCAATACTATGTTATGCATTTCTGTTTGTTTAATTCAGGAGTGTATAGTATTGTATTGATTCGTTTCAGTGATGTTATGTTCCTATACTTAATCGCGTTTGTTTAATTCGCGTGTGTTCATTCATGTTCGTTTAGTTCATGAGGGCTTAACCCCGTTTGTTTAATTCGGGAATAGGAACATATATCCGTAGTGGCAATTTCGTTTGTTAATTGTTGCTACAACTGAAAGGGGATAGAATCTGCTTAGGGCTAGGAATTCACATAACCAATGATAGTTGGGAAATTGAGAACAATAGATTAATCGTCTTTAGCTATTTGATAACCTTTTCAATTGCTCTGTGTTCCTTGCTTCGTTATTGTTTTACTTTCTTATTGCATCCCAATCCAAACCCCCCCCCAAACTGATTTTTGTGATAAATAACATTTTTAGAGTCCTTGTGAGACGACATCCGAGTTGTCGCCCTAAACTACAATTTTAAAACCCGCTCGTTCTTTTTGGCGCGTGTGCGACAACGCGACCAAAAATTGGCGCCGTTGCCGGGGACTCTTGTTTTGTTATTTTCGCATTTTTATTTCTGTTTTTCTCTTTTAATTTTGCTTTTATTTTGAATTAGTCTGGCTACTAGATCTAATTGCCCTGAACTGTGTGAATTTGATCCGGAAATTGAAAGAACACTGCACACACTCCGTAGAGAATTTCGGGCTAGTTCTAGTAGTGATTCTAATTCCAAAAGTGTTTTTGAAAACATGGGAGACCAAAGGACATTAAGACAGCTTGCTGCCCCTGATGTAAATTACAATGGATTGTGTATTTCATATCCTGGTGCTGATACTCCTTTTGAATTAAAATCTGGTCTAATCCATTTGTTGCCAAGGTTCAATGGTCTTGCAGGTGAGGATCCACATAAGCACCTCAAGGAATTTCAGGTCGTCTGCTCCACAACCTTGAGACCAGAGGGAGTAACTGAAGATCACATTAAGCTGAAAGCTTTTCCGTTCTCACTCCAGGGAGCTGCAAAGGATTGGCTGTTGTATCTTGAGCCAAACTCCATCACCACATGGAACGATTTGAAGAGGCTCTTCCTAGAGAAATATTTTCCTGCCTCCAGAGCTGCCTCAATCAGGAAAGAAATCTGTGGCATCAGGCAAGGAAATGAATCGCTAGCTGAATATTGGGAGAGGTTCAAGCAGTTGACATCCAGTTGCCCCCAGCATCAGATTTCTAAACAGCTTCTCATCCAGTACTTTTACGAAGGGTTACTGCCGATGGATAGGAATATTTTGGATGCTGCTAGTGGGGGAGCTCTTGTTGATAAAACCCCATTGCTTGCCAAGCTACTCATTGAAAATATGTCACTGAATTCCCAGCAGTTTACTACCAGAAGAAATTCGGTTGAGACAAGAGGAGTGCATGAGGTCCACAGTTCTACTTCCAACCATGACCGTGATGATAGAATTGATAGGCTCACTTCTTTGGTAGAGAAATTGGCAATGGATAGGATTCAGCCTGCGGTGTTGTGTGGCATGTGCAGTTCTCCTGAGCACCCATATGAAGCATGCCCCATTCTGTAAGGAGGATCGGTTACTGAATCGCCTCAAGCCTTTGCAGTCCATCCGTATAATCAAGGCAATAACCAAAACAGGTACAACACTCCAGGCCTCTCAACAAATAGGTATCATCCTAATTGGAGAAATCATCCTAATCTGCGGTATGGGAACTCATCCCAACAACAACCGATGGCACCTCAGAATCCTCCAGTGACCACTTCTGCACCTTCCGGACCTTCAGTAGATGACATGCTCAAACAAATGGCTGCACAAATGGCTGCACAAAATCTCCAGTTCCAACAGCAAATTGGATAGATTCAGGCTTCACAGACACAGTTTCAGCAGCAGGTTGGACAAGTTTCAGCTTCGCAGGCACAGTTTCAGCAGAGGACGGATGCTAGTATTCAGGCCTTGCATACACAGATTGGACAGCTGGCCACATCCATAAACAACATACCGCAAGCTCAAGGGACAACCCAGCTGCGGCAAGACAAATGATGATAAATCCCAATGCCTCCAATCCCAATGTGAGTGCCATATCTCTGAGATCTGGAAAAGTTATTGAGGCCACCTCTGGAAAGGATGAAGAAACTATTGAGGTCACTCCTGAGCCTATTGTTGAAGTTGAAGTTGAGAAAGTGTACAGAACACCAATCCCATTCCCACACAGAATTCAGAAAAATAAGAAGATTGGTGGTGAAGACAAGGAAAGGGAGATCTTAGATGTGTTCAGAAAGGTAGCTGTGAATATTCCTCTCCTAGATGTGATCAAGCAGGTGCCTAAGTATGCCAAATTTCTGAAGGACCTATGCACCAACAAGAGGAAGATTAAGAATAATGAGAGGGTTGACTTGGGAAGAAATGTTTCAGCTCTTATCCAGTCTAGGCCTGCACCAGAAAGAGTTGCTGCTTTAACCCCTACTCAGGCACTACCACAAAAGTGCAAGGATCCGGGCACATTTACTATCCCATGCACTATTGGGGATAGGAAATTTGAAAACTGCATGTTGGACTTGGGAGCATCCATAAATGTCATGCCTACCTCCATCTTTAACAACCTTGATCTTGGGCCTTTGCAGTATACAGGTATCACCATCCAGTTAGCTAACAGGACCAGTGCCCGACCCATGGGAATGGTAGAAGATGTGCTAGTGCAAGTTGATGATTTGATCTTCCCTGCGGACTTCTACATCCTAGACATGGCAGGAGAGACACCCTCCAGTAGATCACCAATAATCTTGGGCAGACCATTCATGATGACATCCAAGACTAAGATTGATGTGTATGTTGGGACTATGTCTATGGAGTTTGGTGGTATTGTGGCCAAGTTCAAGATCTTTGATGCTATGAAACACCCACTGGAGGAGCACTCTGTTTTCCACTTAGAGTTGCTTTCTGAGCTTATTGAGGATACCCATGAGGACTTTATTTCTGATTTTCCTTTTATTTCTGGTTTTGATGATTTGTATTCATGTACTAACTGCACTAACACTAACCCGTGTTGTGTTTGTGCTGAGTTTCTTGATTCAACTTTGCAGGGTGATAGTGATAGTGATAGTGAGAGTGAAGCAGTCTGTTCTGCAGAAGTCCGTGGCATCGTGGCTACTCCCAATGTACCATCCATTGAGCAGCCACCATCCCTAGAGCTCAAGCCACTTCCTGGGAACCTGAAGTATGCCTACCTGGAGACAAATGAAAAACTTCCAGTCATCATTTCTTCCAGCCTTGACTCTGACCAGGAAGCAAAACTATTGGAGGTTCTGAAGAAGCACAAGAAGGCTATTGGGTGGACATTGGCTGACATTCCAGGAATTAGCCCCTCCAGATGTATGCACATAATTCTATTGGAGGATGGGGCTAAACCAGTAAGGCAAGCCCAAAGGCGGTTAAACCCATTGATTCTGGATGTGGTGAAGAAAGAGGTGACTAAACTTCTGCAAGCAGGTATTATATACCCCATCTCTGATAGTACTTGGGTAAGTCCGGTGCAAGTTGTACCCAAAAAGTCTGGTCTCACAGTAGTTAGAAATGATAATAATGAACTTGTGCCTACTAGAGTCCAGAATAGCTGGCGAGTTTGTATAGATTATAGGAAGTTAAACCAGGCCACCCGAAAGGATCATTTTCCTTTGCCGTTTATAGATCAGATGCTGGAACGGCTGGCTGGTAGGTCTCATTACTGTTTTCTTGATGGCTTTTCCGGGTATTTCCAAATCCATATTGCCCCTGAGGATCAGGAAAAGACCACCTTCACGTGCCCCTTCGGTACGTTTGCTTATAGGAGAATGCCATTTGGCCTTTGTAATGCTCCTGGCACCTTCTAAAGATGCATGCTTAGCATTTTTTCTGAATTTATTGAAAATTGCATAGAGGTGTTCATGGATGACTTCACTGTATATGGCTCCTCTTTTGATGCATGTTTGCATAATCTGAGTTTAGTTCTACAAAGATGCATTGAGACTGATCTAATTTTGAATTATGAAAAATGTCACTTCATGGTAGAACAGGGGATAGTTTTGGGTCATGTGATTTCTAAAGAGGGTATTTCAGTAGATCCTGCAAAAATTGATGTAATTTCTTCATTGCCTTACCCATCTTGCGTACGCGAGATCCGTTCTTTTCTTGGCCATGCAGGTTTCTACAGGCGCTTTATTAAGGACTTCAACAAGATAGCTCTGCCATTGTCAAACCTGCTGAAGAATGATGATGTGTTCCTTTTTGATGAAAAGTGCAAGATGGCATTTGACTACCTGAAAAAGGCATTGACCTCTACCCCTGTCATCCAGCCCCCAGACTGGGCCCTCCCCTTTGAACTCATCTGTGATGCTTCGAATTTTGCTGTGGGAGCGGTTCTGGCACAAAGAGTGGGCAAGGCTGCCCATGTCATACATTATGCTTCTAGGACGTTAGATGCTGCACAATCCAATTACACCACCACTGAGAAAGAACTGCTAGCTGTTGTATTTGCACTTGACAAATTTAGGTCATATCTGCTAGGTTCTAGGGTCACTGTTTTTCCGACCATGCTCTCGAAGTACCTATTGAAGAAGCCAGAAGCTAAGCCAAGACTGATCCGGTGGATGCTTTTGCTCCAAGAATTCAATGTGGAAATAAAAGATAGGAGTGGAGCTGAAAATTTGGTAGCCGATCACTTGAGCCGAATAGCAAGGGATGAGGATCCTTCTCCCATCCAAGATGATTTCCCTGATGAGAGACTTCTGCATCTGTATGGGGTAACCCCCTGTTTTGATGACTTAGTTAATTTTCTTGTTTCTGGTATTGTTCTTTCAGGTACAAGTAGATCCAAGTTCCACAAGCTCAAGAGCGATGCAAAGTATTATGTGTGGGATGATCCCTACCTGTGGAAGTTTTACAGTGATCAAGTTATTCGGAGGTGTGTTCCCGATCATGAGACAAAGTCCATCCTGAATTTCTCTCATGCCTCTCAAGTTGGAGGACACTTTGGACCTCAGAGGACGGCAAGAAAAGTCCTGGATTCTGGGTTCTACTGGCCCACAATTTATAGAGATGCCTATGAGGTCTACAGGAATTGTAAGGAATGTCAAACTGCAGGCCCTGCAATCACTCGCAGGAGTGAGATGCCTCAGCAGCCCATGCTTTATTGTGAAGTTTTTGATGTGTGGGGGATGGACTTCATGGGTCCTTTCCCTGCTTCTTTTGGTTTTTTGTATATTCTGTTGGCTGTGGACTATGTTTCAAAGTGGGTGGAAGCAATCCCCACTAGGACTAACGATGCTAACGTTGTTTCCAAATTTGTTAGGTCCAACATTTTTTGCAGGTTTGGCATACCTAAGGCTATAATCAGTGACCAGGGCACTCACTTCTGCAACAGAACCATGGAAGCCTTACTCAGGAAATATGGGGTTGTGCATAGAGTTTCCACTGCTTATCACCCCCAGACCAATGGCCAGGCTGAAATATCAAAAAGGGAGATCAAGCATATTCTAGAAAAGATGGTGCAGCCTAGTAGAAAGGAATGGAGCCGCCCGTCTGAAGACACACTGTGGGCTCAGAGGACCGCTTTCAAGACGCCTATAGGAATGTCCCCATTCAGGCTTGTATTTGGCAAGGCATGTCACCTCCCGGTGGAAATTGAGCACCGGGCATATTGGGCAGTAAAGAGTTGTAACTTGGACATGAAGAAAGCTAGTGTGAAAAGGAAACTGCAGTTGCAGCAACTTGAGGAGCTTAGGCTGGAAGCCTATGAAAGCTCCAGGATTTATAAAGAAAAAACAAAACTTTTTCATGATAGAATGATTAATAGGAAAACATTTTTTGTGGGCCAGAAAGTCTTACTGTTTAATTCCCGCCTGAAATTGATGGCTGGGAAACTTAGGTCCAAGTGGATTGGACCATTTGTTGTTACTCATGTGTTTCCTTATGGTGCAGTAGAGATTCACGATGCAGGTAGAAACAAGACCTTCAAGGTTAGCGGGCAGAGGCTGAAGCCATTCCATGGTGTGGATGCTGGTGATCCTGCAGAAGCTAATGTTGAGGAGCTCTCCTTGGAAGCTCCCACCTATAATGCCAATTGATCAGGGAGTACTTTTTCCTTTCCCTCACTCTGATTCTATAGTCATGTTGTTTCATTGGGGACAATGCATGTTTTAAGTGTGGGGAAGGGAACTAGTTGTAGTTTGTTTGTCTTGTCTTTCTTTTAGGTCTTGAATAAATGGTGTTGAGTCTTATGTTGGCAAGTTTGCTGGATTTTGATTGATTTTGCATAGATGATTGCATGATTTCCCCCTAGTTGAAAAAAATTTGGAAAAGTGATCCCCATGTGATTGAAAAATGAACTTTGAGATTTTGTTATGATGGCATGATTTAGGATAAGTTTGGGGTGATGGGAAGCACACACTAGGGATAGAATCTCTGTCAAACAATTTGCATGAATGTCCAGGTGAGGTTTTGAGCCTCCAACATGTTTTTGGACTGTGAGAATCACTTTTTAGTTACACTTTCCTGAATTTGCTTGAATCTCTTCTTGATTTGCATGTTTATGTTTTTGCTTCAGATGATTTAGGCAGATTTTCTTTGTAAATAGCTACTTAGCCAAAAATAACCAGTTCCTAATGCATGTTCCTTAGTTAGCCCCATTGAGCCTGGGACTTTGTTATTTCTTGATAACCCTATGTTTTGAACTCAAAATCTGAAAAACCATGTTAACCCGATCTTAGGATTAGGAGAGCATGGAGTCTTAGAAAGAGAAGGGGTGCAAGAAACTAAGTTTGGGGTGGCTGTGGCATGTCATTCTGGGATTGAAAAAAATAATAATAATAATAAAAAAAAAGATTGGAGCCAAAGGCCAAAAGAAAAAAAGAAAAGTGTAAAAATGTATAGAAAAAAAAAGTATTTGAATAAATAGGCTGTAGTCACCCAAGGCAAATGAAAAGATGAATGAGAAAAGGAACCTGAGTGAAGTTTCAATGTTTTGAAGTGTTTCATGCTCTCTTAGTTCCTAGGGTCTTCAGCCTAGTTCCTTTGTATATCCTACCCTTATCCAGGCCCCATTACATCCCATAAAAGACCTTTTGATGTTGCATGCATGTTTTCTGTGGGAATCTTTTGGAGATGAAAATCAAATTTATGGGAAGTGCTTCTAAAAAGTGAATTGAGTGAAATGTTGATTGCCTGACAAAAACTGAGCGATTGAGTGAACACAAATATCCCTTGTGAGGAAGGCAGTTGTTTGATTTTGGTGATCTCCCTCTTGTGTGTAACTTGGATTCCCTGCTTAGATTAATGATTGCCTGAATGACTAATTTCTCAAATGTTCAGAGTGAATGATGGTGGGGATTACTTTGGTTGAGAAGGGGGGGAAACTTTGAAGAAACTTGTTTTGATGTATTGCTTGAATTCTGTGTAAGGTTGATTGAATCTTTTAAGCTTGCCAGGTCTTGAGTCTTTTTGATTTTTGAGTTGTAGTTTGCTTGGGGACAAGCAAAGTTTAAGTTTGGGGTATTTTGATCAGCCACTGGTTCATCTAGTTTTATAGCTAGTATGACCAGGGTTTTGTGCAAATTATATTTCATTTTCACCCAAATTATATTAGATTGTCCTCAAGCAAGGTTTTGAGTCTCTAAAGTAGTTTTAGGTTAATTTAGCAAGTTTTGAGTCAAATAATGCACTTATAGTTATTTCCTTGTTTTCAGGTTAAGGAGAAGTTAAGGGAATAAAGAAACAGGGGATTCGCCTCGCGAACAGCTCTTCGCCTCGCGACCCTGAAGGCTGACTGTTCCAGGAAAATGCAAAGTTTCTGGGTCGCCTCGCGACCACTTGACTCGCCCCGCGAGTCATCCAACCCTGAAAGTCAGAGACTATCACGGCTTACCCGTGTTGAAGGTCACGGCTGTGGCAGTTTTGAAGTTGAAGAGTTTCGCCTCGCGAATAATAACTCGCCTCGCGAGCATGGAAGTCAGAAAGCATCACGGTTGGCCCCTGATGTTCATAACGGGCGTAATAAGAAGACTCTTCAGTTCCTCGCCTCGCGAGCTGCGCTTCGCCTCGCGAGAATACCAAAGGTTGCAGACTGTTCACAAGATTCGCGTCGCGAATTAGAGCTCGCCTCGCGAGATAGCTGAATCCAAAATTTGTATAAATTGCTGTTCTGAACAGATTGAAAGGACTTTTGCTTCTCCATTGTTTTTTTACTTATTTTTGTGATTTTCGTTTTTGATATGGAGAACTAATTTTCTAGGATTAATCTATTGTAATCGATTTCCACTATACTTGAGGTTTTGTGATTCCTATTTTAATTGTTTTTCCCTTTTCAATACTATGTTATGCATTTCTGTTTGTTTAATTCAGGAGTGTATAGTATTGTATTGATTCGTTTCAGTGATGTTATGTTCCTATACTTAATCGCGTTTGTTTAATTCGCGTGTGTTCATTCATGTTCGTTTAGTTCATGAGGGCTTAACCCCGTTTGTTTAATTCGGGAATAGGAACATATATCCGTAGTGGCAATTTCGTTTGTTAATTGTTGCTACAACTGAAAAGGGATAGAATCTGCTGAGGGCTAGGAATTCACATAACCGATGATAGTTGGGAAATTGAGAACAATAGATTAATCGTTTTTAGCTATTTGATAACCTTTTCAAGCTTCTCTGTGTTCCTTGCTTCGTTATTGTTTTAATTTATTATTGCAACCCAAACCAAACCCCCCCCCCCCCCCCCAAACTGATTTTTGTGATAAATAACATTTTAAGAGTCCTTGTGAGACGACATCTGAGTTGTCGCCCTAAACTACAATTTTAAAACCCGCTCGTTCTTTTTGGAGCATGCGCGACAGCGCGACCAACACGCTATTGCTGTTCACGCCACCCCCATCTGAACACACGCTATTGATGCTCACGCCCCCCCCATCTGAACACACGTTATTGCTGTTCACGCCACCCCCATCTGAACACACGTCATTGCTGCTCAGAACCTCCCAAGCCTTGGATTTCGTACAAACCGACCTTGAAGCCAATGGAGAAGAAGCAAGAAGCCCTCTCCTCTGTCTATAAAAGGAGAGGAAAAAGAGGAGAAAAAGGGGGGACGGATTTTTTTCCGGGGAAAGGACTTATGCACTAGTGTAAAATATGCTTTTTACATCGGAGTTTACACATCGGTTTCTGTTAAACCGATATGTAAAACGAGGCGGTGGCATTTTTGAAATTAAAATCAAAGTATTACACATCGGTTTAGTGTTTAACCGATGTGTAAAACATTTCCACATCGGTTATTTCTAACCGATGTTTAAAATTAAAACAAAAAAATTTTAAAGCCAGAATTTTTATTATTTAACATCGGTTCTTTCTGAACCGATGTGTAAAATAATGATTAACCACATCGGTTTCAATCTAACCGATGTATAAAATTATAAAAAAAAATTAGAATTTAAAATTTTACTTTTTCCACTTCGGTTTTTTGTAACCGATGTATAACATTATAAAAAAAATTCGAATTTAAAATTTTACTTTTTCCACATCGGTTTTCATTATAACCGATGTGTAATATGGTGAACCACATCGGTTTTAGTTATAACCGATGTGTAATATTCCTAATTTTTTTCATCCCCTCTTTCTGTTCCGCGCCCTCCCAGTCTTTAGTTTATGAAAACCTAAAACACAAAACACTCCTCTGCAATCCTCTTCGAAGTTCATCTCCTCCTCGAAGTTCATCTCCTCTGCTCGCCGCCGTCTCTGGCTCGCTGCTGCATCTCGCGCCAACCCTCTTGTGCTTCCTCCGCTGCTGTTTGTTGTTGCTGGTGAGTGTCTTCCTCTGTTTTATAAGCATCAATGAATGTGTGTTGAAAGCATTTTGTTGTCCCTGCTCCTTTAAGCATCAATGAATGCATCAAGTAGTTGTTTAATTAACTCAGTTTGTTTCTATTCTGTCTAAGAGTTTTTGTTCTTTAATTTGTCTCTATTTATAGAATGTAGTTATTCTAGTAGAATGAGTTTAGCATGATGTGGTTCTGTGTATTCTTCATTCAGTTTTAAAATGGGTACTATACTAATGTGTATCCATGTATTCTCCTATTCTGCATTCTACATTTATTTGCTATTTTGCTTCTATGGGATTTGCCTTCTTTGAACATTGTAATGTTTCTTGTGTTGTAGACTAAATGACTGACAAAATGCTTGATACTATTTTTTTGAGATCTAGTGTTGTATTCCGGATGATGGTTATGTCCTTTCTTTGAACACATGTATCCCCTCTTGCAACCTTGATTTATTTGCTATGTGGTTAAGTCTAGCAACCCCTGCAGTTTTATTCATAATTTGCACTATAAAATTTGGATTTTTGCTCTGTTAATCCTGTTAAAAATCTGAGTCATAACTTGGTCAAAACAACAAGTCTTGGATTTAATCTCTTAACAATTTTAGTGCAGTTTTTGTGTTCAATTCCGTGTCTTATCTGCATGTTTTCATCTTCTGTCATATTCTTTAATTTATAACTTTGGCTATACAACTCAGAATCAAGCACTGTTTTTTTTCTTGAAATAAGAAGTGGTTTCTATTATTCAATGGGTCTATATGACTAACTTCTATTTAACAGTCTATTTCTTATTTTATATGTGATGCAATTGTGCTCCATTGTGTTACTACTGGATGCAGACCTTGGAAAGGAAGAACTTAGCTGCAAAAGTTGCAACCAAAGCAGCTATCAAAGCACAAAAGTCAGTGACAAGGGGATGAGGATGAGGTATGTTCGCCATTACAGTAGCTGTAATACTTTTTAAAATGATTTTTCTTGCATGTTTAGCTATTTCAATTTTAGCTTTTTTAGTTACTCAATCTTGTTTTAAATAATCTCGAGCAACATAAATGTTTGAGCAACTTTCTTACTCTATTTGCAGAACAAGAAATTGAAGGTGTTATTTTCCTGGATTGTGGATCTGATTTGAGGAGTAGTCATAGGGTTCCTGGTGAGTTTCATTCAGTTACTCAGAAATTTAGTTAAAACTTACAAGTGTGTCACCATTAATCAACCATACCATTAAGTTGTGTAGATCTCTTCAGCTTTGCTGTCTTGTATTTTGCCTATTGAAGTTTCAATGACTATTTACAGAATTCTCTCAATTCTAGAATGCTTAACTCAAGGAAGAGTTTTTAGTTGGCAGGTGTACAAGTGTCTTTGACTCCGTTGCATAGTGCTACTGCCTCTGCTTTCTTCACTTCTCTGCTGTCTTTGCACAATAACAACTAGACGTGTCTCTCAGAAGGTACGTTTTGGCTGAAAAGCTTTCATTGGAGTTTTAATGTATTTTCTTGAAAATTTATTTGATTCGAGAATATGCCCACAATAATTAGTAAAGCCTTAGTTTCCCGTTTGAGATGCAATACTAATGAGCGTACGTGTATGTGCTTAATGTACCGCTCATTGTGTTGGATCTTGAATTGTCCAAAGTTGGACAGTTTGGGAAAAAACTTTTTCTTAATTCAGTTAAAATAGTTATTCATTGATTCTAATGTTATATACTTGATGAAAGTTCGGATTGATACATTTCCTTTCGCTCTCCGGGTGCATACTTTATCGTGGTGGATGTCATCGCATTCAAGTAGTGTACGTCGGAGACCGCAGGGAAATGCTGCCGAAATTTTGTCGAGTATGAGCATGAGAGTTAAGGACTAACTGTTAACCGAATGTTGAAAAAGTTTCTTCTCGAATGGGATAGGGCCATACCCTGTCATAAGAAGTGGTTGATGAATATGTTGGACTAAGTACGAAGGTATTGGTTTAGTCATGGATCGCGGTTGGATGAATGCTAGACGGACAAGTGATGAGTATGAGAATGGAGTGGAAGATTTTCTACAGTTTGCAAAAACAAATGCTCCTGATAGTGGTAACGGAAGGTTTTATTGTCCTTGTGTTAACTGTTTGAATGAGAGACGACTAGAAGCTGAGGAGATACTTGATCATCTTATTTGTGAGGGGATTTGCAAGAGTTATACAACATGGATATGTCATGGTGAATCGTTAGACAGGCCGAGGGTGTCGGATAGAGAGGAAGTTGATGACGTGGAAATGGACGATGGACTAGAGGACATGATCCGTGATGTTGGGCAAGAGTCTTTTCAGCGCGCACATGTGTATGATACTTTGTGCAGTGATGCGCAAGTGGCTTTGTATCCGGGGTGCACTAATTTCACACGGTTGTCAGCGGTGTTAAGATTGTTCAATGTGAAGGCGAGAAATGGGTGGAGCGATAAAAGCTTTACTGAATTGCTTGAGTTGTTGAACGAAATGCTTCCAGAAGGCAACACATTGCCATCTCGAAACTATGAGGCGAAGAAGATATTGTGTCCGATGGGTATGGAGTATAAGAAAATACACGCTTGCCCCAATGATTGCATATTGTATAGGAAAGAGTTTGAAGAGATGCACGAGTGCCCCAGGTGTGGGGTATCACGCTACAAAGTGAAGGATGGTGATTCTAGTTGTGATGTGGTCACCAAAGGTCCTCCTGCGAAGGTGTTATGGTATCTTCCCGTGATTCCGTGGTTCAAGCGATTGTTTGCTAATGTAAATGACGTAAATAACATTAGATGGCATGCAGATGAGAGGAAGTGTGATGGACAGCTTCGCCATCCGGCCGATTCTTTGCAATGGAAGAGAATTGATAGTTTGTTTCCGGATTTCGGTAATGAGCCCAGAAACCTCAGGCTTGGACTTGCTACCGATGGAATGAATCCATATGGAAACTTAAGTAGTATTCATAGTTCATGGCCTGTTCTCCTTGTAATTTACAACCTGTCTCCTTGGTTGGGCATGAAGCGCAAATACATTATGTTAAGTATGATGATTTCGGGTCCTAAACAGCCAGGAAATGATATTGATGTTTATTTGAGTCCCTTGATTGAAGACTTGAGAATGTTGTGGGATGAAGGCGTTGATGTGATCGACGGGTATTGCCGTGAGACATTCAGATTGCGTGCCATGTTATTTTGCACCATCAATGACTTTCCAGCATACGGGAACCTGTGTGGGTATAGTGTTAAGGGGCATAAAGCATGTCCAATATGTGAAGAAGGCACATGTTACCATCAACTGCAACATGGAAGGAAGATGGTTTACCTTGGGCATCGGAGATTTCTCCGACGTAATCATCCTTATCGTAGATTGAGAAAAGCTTTCAATGGACTTCCGGAGAATGAAATTGCTCCGGTGGCCTTGACTGGAGAGCAAGTTTATGAAAGGGTGAACAACACTAATGTTATCTATGGGAAGACCCAGAAGAAGGCTACCGAGAAGAAAATATGGAAGAAGAGGTCGATCTTCTTTGATCTTCCATACTGGTGCAAGCTTGATGTAAGACATTGTATTGATGTGATGCATGTGGAGAAAAATGTGTGTGACAGTTTAATCGGAACGCTTCTCAACATCCAAGGCAAGACAAAGGATGGTGTGAATGATCGTCTGGATCTAGTTGCGATGGGTATACGAGAGCAGTTAGCTCCACTTAAAGTGGGGGATAAGAAGACTTATTTGCCCCCAACATGTCATACTTTATCAAAAAAAAAGAGAAAAGAAGTTTCTGTGAATGTCTACGGGGAATCAAAGTGCCACAGGGTTACTCTTCAAATATCAGAAGACTTGTCTCAATGAAAGATCTCAAATTAGTTGGCTTAAAGTCTCATGATTGTCATGTCTTGATGCAACAACTACTACCGGTGGCCATTCGTGACATATTGCCTAAAAAAGTCAGACATGCCATTACTAGGTTATGCTTATTCTTCAATGCTATATGTAGCAAGGTCATTGACACTAAAAATTTGGATGAGTTGGAAAATGAGGCAGCCATTGTCTTGTGCCAATTGGAGATGTATTTTCCACCTTCATTTTTTGACATCATGGTTCATTTGATTGTTCATCTAGTGAGGGAGATTAGATTGTGAGGCCCCGTTTATTTAAGGTGGATGTACCCGGTTGAGCGATACATGAAGATCTTGAAAGGATATATGAAAAATCCACACCGTCCCAAAGCATCTATTGTTGAAAGGTATGTTGCAGAAGAAGTTATTGAGTTTTGTACAGACTACATGTCAGAAGCGGAACCTGTAGGGCTTCCGAAGTCTCATCACGAAGGAAGATATGATGGTAAGGGTACACGAGGTATCACTGTTAAGAGCATGGATCGGGAGGAAGTGCTTCAAGCATATTTGTATATATTGAATAACATCGATGAGGTTGAACCATACTTATGTGAGCATAAAAGCATCATCAATGAAACTTACCCTAGAATGAATGAAAAATGGTGTTTGAACAAGCATAACAAGACTTTCTTGAACTTGTTTAAAGAAAAAATTGCAAAGGATGGTATTGCTTCTGATACATTAAAATGGCTAGCACAGGGGCCTAACTTTGATGTCATATGCTGGAGTGGGTACGATATCAATAAGTTTTCCTTCTATGCAAAGTCCCAGGATGACAAAAGTACTATGCAAAACAGTGGGGTTATGGTCGTCGCTGAGTCCATGCATTTCTCTAGTTCGAAAGATAAAAACCCTGTTATGGCATCAGTTTCATACGTTGGAATCCTTGAAGAGATATGGGAGGTTGATTACACGAAGTTTAGAGTACCTGTTTTTAAATGTCAGTGGGTCGACAGTAACAATGGTGTGCAAACCGATGAGTTAGGATTCAAATTGGTGGACCTTAATAAGGTAGGTAATAAAGAGGAACCTTTCATCATGGCATCCCAAGCAAAACAAGTGTTTTATATCCGTGATCCTTCTAACAAAAGGTGGTCAGTGGTTCTCCAGGGAAAAAACATGTATAATGGTAGTGAGGGAAATCACGATTCAACTCTTGATATTTCTGATACTCCTTCTTTCTCAATACGAGTGCCTAATTTCAATGAGGAAAATGAAGTGGATGATGTACATGCTACTCGTAATGATCACCAAGAAGGGTTGTGGGAGAACTTTACTAATTGACCACAAAGTAAGTTTAGTTTGATATTACCATCAAGTTTGGCATATTATATGTTTACGTTGATATTTATAAGTTATGTTTATGTACGTTGATCGATATTTATAAGTTATGTTTGATATTTATCCTGACATACTAACAAGTTTTTTTTTTGTGTTTAAACAGGTATACATGGCTGATCGTGAGGATATCCCTCCTTCATGCAGCGGGTCAGAGACCCCGCTCTCATCGGTAGAAAGGGTAGACGTGCCACACGAATGAGGAATTTGACTGCCAACCGTGGTTCAAATCAAAGGATAGGAGTAGACTTTGATAATAACCTCAATCCTATTGGGCCAATGGCAGATCAGTTTAATAGTTTTGTGGCGACCCTTGCTAGGAACAGGCCTAGTATACTCATTGATAGATGGAATGATGTACCGGCGGACGTGAAGGATCAGATATGGGAGAGTATTCTGGTATCTATACTTCTATGTCCTGTGTTTGTCTGTATCTACTTTATTTTTATCTTAATAATATCATACAGTAATTCGTTGATTCTTTTGGTCTTAATGTAGTTGACCTTTGACATACCGGATACGTACGTTATGAAGAAGCGTTTGCTAAAGTATGCTGGAGAGCGTTGGAGGGCTTTTAAGGCCGACCTGGGCAGATACTATGTATTCAATCCAAAAAGTAAAAAGAACCCACTTGAGGTGTATCCGTTTCTTGACAAGGCGACGTGGGATCGCTTTGTTCAGAGCCGACATGATCCCAGCTTTCAGGTTAACTTATTTGATTTGTCTCTAAATTTATGTAATTGCATTAATTTTATTTACTTATGTAATTTAATTGTCTTCTATTTATAACAGGAGAAGAGGAAAAAGGGGCAGAAAAACCAAAGCAAGAATGTCTACCCCCATGTCATGTCTCGTGGGGGATATAAAAAGCTTGTTCAGAAAATGGTTGAAGAGGAAAAGAAAGCACGTCAGGAAGCAGCATCTCAGGCGGATCCTAATGCTGAAAATCGTCCAGAGGTTGTTGATCCACCTCCACCCCCACGCCATCGTAAATGGAAGAGGGCCCGACAAAGAAAAACGGGACAATATACATCTGAGGAGGCCCGCCAAGTAGCTGAGAAGATTGTAAGTATAGTTTGAATTGTAATTGTCTTTTTAAGATTGTTACCGAATTGTAATGTGACCTGATATGTTATGTGATAGGATGCCTTGGATGATCAGCTAACCCAAGGAACCTTTGTTCCTAGAGGACGCGATGATATCTTAGCTGCTGCCATCGGTAAACCAGACCACCCGGGCCGTGTCATTGGTGTTGGATGGGGAGTCGGCATTCGCCAATACCATGGTTCATCTTCACACCAATGCCACAGGGATGTTGAAGCAGATAGAGCACGGCTAAAACAGGAGATTACAGCTGAGCTTCGACAGGAGATGGCCGAGCAATTTGCCCAGTAGATGGCAATATTGACTTCTATGTCCCAACAGATGACAGCCGATGTCCAACCCTCTGTCCAACCCTCTGTCCATGTGAGCACTAAGGGCTCATGTGATCCTCCTCATCATCCTGAAAATGATGATGATGGTGATGATGATGATGATGATGATGACGACGACGACCCTGATAGGTGTGAGCTGTATGTTGATGATCATCATGATCGCCGCTTAGTGGCATTGGGTAGGGCACATAATAACTTAGGTAATACCATACACCATCGTTTATTACCGGATGATCAGCTGAGGGTTGTTGTTGAGATTATTCGAGATGCTGATGCTCGAGTCCCTGTGCCCACTGAGGAGTTCAAACAGTGGGTCAGGCCCCCGGTAACTTCATCCTCTGGCCAAGAAGACTGGTCAACTTTATTGTTGCATCTGAGGTATTCGGTTAGTTGTGTTTTTCTATATTCATAGTTGAAATAATTTATTATTGTTTAAAGATAATGTTTTATTTTTATTCGTTATAGGATGTTGGAAATGATATTGTGCCTAAAAGGTCGGATCTAGGAAGACCAGAGATGTCTGCTCCTGCCAAGGTATTCATTTGACCATTTAGTTAATAACGAATTAAATAACTTAATTATCCGTGATTACTAATATATATCTATGTTGTTTAGGGGATCGACAAAGGGGCACCTGGCCATGGTGATGTTTTTAAAGTTCTGGCTATACAGGTTGTCACCATGGAGAATGACGCAGCCTTGGTAAGGTTGGAACATGATGCTAGCCCTGGTGATGAACTGTATATCCCAAAGAAGGAACTTATGGAGATGGTACTCAATAAAGAAATGGCTAGTTTTGCACACATATCGTTATGGTGCACGTAAGTACATTTTATTTATAAGTTAAGTAATTAATTTTTAAATACTATGATAATTAACATGTTTTTCCAATATATTAGGTATCTGCATCGTATGTTAGTCGATCAGGGTAACCTCACCCTTTATGGGTTCATTGACCCCATGTTCATTCAGGGTGATGTTCTCCTAGCATCAGAAGACCCGGTGACTACCATACGTGATATACTTGCCCGAGACGATCATCAATTCTATCTTGCGCCTTATCTCAATAAGTAAGTACCGGTTATTTAAGTATAACTATATATGACTTAGTCACTAACTGTTCCGCAAATACAACAAGCATTGGCAACTGTTGATCTTGTACCCTAGGATGAACGTCGTGGTCTTCTTCTGCTCTTTGGGAAATAAGACGGCGAATCAACTGAAGACGATCATCGAAACGTAAGCATTAAAATACTTTATAATCAGTAATGCAGTTGTTTTAATTATCTGAAATCTATTATATATACTTTAATTAATGTTTTTGTCATGATAGGTCTATTAATGCAACCCACATGTTGCGTGGTGAAAGGCGTACTCGGGCTATCAGATGGATTATTCCCAGCGTAAGATATTTATTAGTTCAAATATGCATCAAATGCAGTGGGTACAATAATTGGTTTCTATTTTATTTAATTCCTCATATTCTAATTGGGTTTCATTTGTACGTAGTCACGTATACAACGTGGATCATGGGAATGTGGCTACTATGTGATGCAGTGGATGTTGGAAATTATCTCCTCCAGGATCACTGAAAGATGGCACGAGGTAAATGTTAATTGACACAATTAGAAGTAATAGTATAGATTCGTTATATGTTTTATGTTAGTTTATTACTTAAAAAATATAATCTTTTGTCCAATTAAACTTGCAGATATTCAACAATCCAACTCCATTATCTGATTCCGACATCAACAACATAAAGAGGCGTTGGGAAACTTTCTTTCTTGAAGTGTACCAACCATAGTTTGTATATATGTAGTTAGTTTAAAAACTTATCATGTACTAGCTATTACTTTTGACTGATCATATGTATTTTGATATGAAATCTATAATATATCATGTAGCTTTTTGGTTTCTAATTATTTTTGTTGTCTCGAATGTAATTGAAATATATATATATATATATATATATATATATATATATATATATATATATATATATGTATTGTTAGTAATAAATTCAATATATATTAGTTGTGTTGAGAATATTTACGTATGTTATTCTGGTATATATTGATCTGCATTACTGAAACAGGGGGAAAGGAATGATAGAAATGTAAATAACAGGGGAAAAAATGAGACTTTACACATCGGTTTTATTAAAACGGATGTGGAAATTTCACTTTACACATCGGTTTTTTTAAAACCGATGTGGAAAGTGAAATTTCCCAATAGGATACCAATTGACAAATTAATTTTCCACATCGGTTAAGATGTAACCGCTGTATAAAATATTATAAACATCGGTTTTAAAACCGATGTGTAAAGTGACAATAAACCACATCGGTCGTTTCAACATCAGTTTTAAAACCGATGTGTAAAGCCAAAAATAACCGATGTGGAATCCCTTTTCTGCACTAGTGATGGTCTGATATTTCCGGTGTGAGAAAAGAAAGAAAAAGAGAGAGAGATTTCTATCTAACATTTTCTTTGTAAGGAAGGGAGATTAGAGATCTGAGTTTCCTTTTCTCTTCCCTATTACTAGAGTGGTTAAGAAGGAAGAGCCAAAGGGCCCAGTAAGATTGAATGTAAAGACTTCGATCTTGAAATCTTATCACTGAGAATAAACAAAATCACTCTTATTCTGCTCTCATTTGGTAACCCTTGTTCTCTTTGTTGATATTATTTCAATAAGTTTCTCGTGACATTCTTATTTTTCTGTGCCACCGCTCACTGAATAAGTTAGGAAAAAGTTTCATTTCTACGTTTCATTTCTGTCCTATTTTCTAGAAGTAAAATCGTTTATTTTACATAAAAATAGAGGTTGATCACTTGATCATAACAATCTTTTTGGGTTGCCCTATGACAAGTGTCATGTTCAACCCTTCAGGTTTTAAGGTTGCTCTCTGGACTTACGTGCCATGTTCAACCTCACATAGGTTCAATAAAAAATTTCACAACTGAGGATGTTTCTTTCTTGAAAGACGATTCTTGGGTAAAACAAATATCTTCAAAGTTATTAATAATTTATACAACTAATTTTGGGTAACCATTTTGTGGATGTTCTAGGGTGCCGTGGGGTTAAGTCTCCATGCCTTCCCTAGACATAATCGACTCCCGAACCTAAAGATTTTTTTCTAAAGGGTTTCCAACTTCCCTGAAATTAAATAAAGTTGGTGGCGACTCCATGTTTTCTCTCTAAGAGGAAAAACCAGTCTTTTTTTCTTGGTCGCTACAGATGGCGACTCCACTGGGGACTTTCCAAGAGAGTCAAGCCCATAAAAATTGGTTTTGCAAATTTTTAGTAACGTGTAGCTTATTTGTTTTACCTTTTATGATTACAAATTAAAAATTCTGTCCGAAATTCCGTCCGAAATTAGTTCCAGACAGATTTCGGACAGCTTTCAGACAAACACAAAAATCTGAATTTTGGTTATATTGGCTTAATTTCGGACGAATGTCAGACAGATTCAATATTGCTATTCATGCAAATTCTGGATGGATTTCATAAGAATGTTATGATATTATTTTGGACAGATTTCCCACGGATTAGATAATCATATTTAAATAATATTTTTTGATAAACAAATCATGTTTATTAATAAAAAAGGGCCAAACTTAAATAATTATGCATACCAAATTAGGTACCTGGACTTGGAATCTAATATAATATAATAAAAAATAATTATTATTAAGGTACCACTCTTTGCAAGTATCAAGCTTCAAATAAACAAAAACACAAAGTATCTTGAAATACAAGAATGATATATTAAGATTCAAAGCATTAAAATATCATTACAAACATCAAAGACATAAATTCCTCATTGTTAATTTGATCACTAAACTCTTCATCTTCATCTAGCACATCATCCATCATCTCCTCCTCATCATCATATCATCGTCGTTGTCATCTAATCATCGTCATCATTGATTAATTCGTGGCCACCATCATAAACGAGAAGGATGTTACTATAATCAAATAAAAGATAGCGAGTCCTTCCGAGAAAGCATTCATAACACTGTAACAAGATAATAGACATTATAAATAATTTAAATAACAAGATAGAAAATATGGATATTCAAACCATTTGGCTTGTACTCACATAATGGACACCATCACATTAAGATACTCTATACTCTTTTTAGTGCGGTTTCTCATGGTCTTCTCCTCACATGGCTAAACTACATAACATAAGATTCTACCATCTCTACCATAATAGGTGCTACCCCTACATTCTCTCTAATGCATTCGTTCTTAATTTTATCTTGTCTTGTATGTCCCCATGTCCAACACAACATCCTCATAGCTGCAACATTGAGCTAATGCTCTTGTTGGCTTTTTACTGCCCAACATTAACATAAAGCATCACGTCTCATAGTTGTGTGACAAACTTTTCCTTTAAAATTGAGAGGCACTTTTCTATCACAAATAAAACCCGAAGTACTCCATTTCATCCACCTAGCTTGAATCTTAAGTTTTACATGAAAAAATACTTTGCCAGTTTGGATTTTTAATGAGCAATATCTACAGATTTTCTTGGTTTTGATGCAAACAGAAGTAGCCAAGATAAACTCACTACATAATTACCACACTCCAACAAAACATGAATAGTTTCAAGAACCAACTTGTCATTAATAAAGGTAAAAGGAGGAAACTAAAATTGGTTATTTTATCAATTAATAATATTGCTTACAAAATAATAATTGTTTAGGGTTAACAGTTCATTTCACATTTCACAATAAGGATCAAATTATAATGGAAAGAAAGGATCTGTGGGGAAAAATAGTTTCTCATTAAATGAAAAGGTGTTCTGTAATACACACGCTGTGTGAAGAAATGTGAACTTTAAGAAAAGTTCACTTGCAGTGGAAAATTTCACATGCATATTGGTAATAAAACATGTTTGATGTGTTCAGGAATAATATTGAATTAAAATTCAAAATGAGATATTGACAGACCTGGTCAATTACATCTGGATTTGAAAGTCCCCAACCTTTTTTTCGATATGCTTCACGAACTTCCTCGCCGGAATTACAACAGTCCTCATCTGACTGTAGATACAAATATGGGCCAAGATTCAGGTGAACATCAAACATGTGATGCTAGGAACATATCAATTAAATCCACACAAAATCCATCATGAAATCCAAACTGGAAAACTTCAGATATATTAGACAGAACAGAAGGAAGAAAATTGCAGGAGTTGACTACTATAATGCTGCCAAGTTGAAACTGTTTATCCAGAACAAATATATGGTCCTTTAACTTTTCAGGTGCAAACAGGAGTGATAAAATGCCCGATTCCCTAGTATGCAATGTAGTGATTAACAATCTACACTCACTGCTATCCAGTAATCAATGTATAAATAAGGTATTAAATTACAGTGTCCTTATAAAGTAACTCTTCTAACATACCGCTTCTGCACCATAACAGGAACCACAATAAGTCTCATTGTGCTCAAGCCTGCCTCCATGTCTTTGCAAGGGCTTTTCAATCTGCGCAAATGAACAAAAACATAATCAATTTCTAATAAAATCAGATTTGGGGCTTTAGGATTCATAAATCAATTTGGGGGAAACTCATTCAAACTAAAGAATGATAAAATTAACTTAGGAAATCACTAATTCATAGTCTCAATTGCATTAAGCAAGGTTCAATTTCAAAATTGAAATATGAAATTAAAGGGTTAGGGTTAGGGATTGCAAACTGAATTGGGGATTCTTGAAATGAAGCTTAGTAAGGATGAAAATCACTCACCCAAACAAAGAGGAATCATGGTGGTGGCAGCAAGGTCGACTGGCGCGACTCCCGCGAGGTGGCAGTGATGGCGGAGCTCCGTTTCACGTGGTGGCAGTGGCCAACCACGAACCAAACAGACCAGCACTCGCGATGGACGACGGAGCTCGATGTGTGGTCGTCTCTCCATACTAGCGTGGCTGGACGACGACCGGTGACAAGCTGTTGGTGACGCTCGCGGCGGCTGCACGACACGGAGGAGAACGGACTGAACGCGCGTCGTCTTCTCACTCCAAGCGACCGAACGTGGCTGAACGGCAACCAGACGACGGCCTACATGAAGGTGGTGCGCGGCTTGTTGTGACACCGGCAAGTGTACCGGGTCGTCACAAGTAATAAAAACACGGTAAGATATTACCGAGGTCGAACACAAGGATTGGGCTACCAATTCTACCAATTCGCGAGAAATCCAATAGGTTCGGTCAAGAGAAAAGAAAGTTGTTGTGAGAGAGAGATTAAGATCACAATTCAAATAAGAAATCGATTAAAGCTAAGGTGATAAAATTCAGAAATTAAAAATATCTAGGGTTTCAAATCCACCTACCCAATCATGCATAGTACCCAAGTGATTATGTATTCCTCCCTAGGTTCAATTACAATGTCAACCGGGACCCCCAATTTCTCCTAAATTCACAGCCGTGCGCAATAGGACGTATGCAACGATTTGGATTATTTACTCACCAAGTCTCGTAATCCTAATCCTCGAATTCTGTTAATTCTTGTTCCCTACGTGGTTGCACTAATCTCCTACCCACTGTCGTGCAATATTCAATTAGTGATCCCAATTCAAGTTCTAAAACGCGAATCGCCGGTCGGCCTTAACACGTTTAACTAGTTAATCATGCTAGCATATGATCAACACAATAATATAAGAATTGGAAAACATTTATTGTGAGAAGGGGAGAAAAACACACATCACGTGAACACTACACAGCCATGGGTGGCTTCATCAATCCCCTAGACGAGGGGATTAGTTCCTCATGTTCGTAACAACACACGAACAATCGGCAATAATATCCATAATAATAAACTAAAAGAAGAAAAGAGAAGAGAAGGGAGACGCAGCTCCTGAAACAAGGATTTGCACTACTATTCTGATCTAAACAGTGGCTAACAACTTGATACCTAATCCTGATCTGAGACAGCCTTTAAATAAGGATTCTGTTTCTCGCCAGCTCGCGGGGTTAGCTTACTCTCGCGACGCGAAATTTAGTATTGGCGCGCTTCAAATTTTGGATTTTCGCGAGGCGATCTTGTATTCGCGGGGCGAGTCTTCAAACCCTCATCTGTCACAGCCGTGATATTCATCACGGCTAAGCCGTGATGGTCTCTGTCTTCCATGGTCTTCAGGGACTCGCGAGGCGAGACACCTTTCGCGGGGCGAGTCTTCAATTCTAGACTGTGACCTTCATCACGGCTAGGCCGTGATGGTCGCTGACTTCCAAGTCTTCATGCTCTCGCGAGGCGAGCTGTCTCTCGCGAGGCGAGTCTTCAAACCTCAATTTGTCACAGCCGTGACCTTAATCACGGCTATGCCGTGATAGTCTCTGTCTTGCTGGTCTTCAGACTCTCGTGGGGCGAGACGATTTTGGCGCGGCGATCCGGAAATGATGACTTTTGCTGCTTTGTTGACCTTCAGTCTCGCGAGGAGAGAGTACACTCGCGGGGTGAGTGTCTCCAGAATTGCAATTTCCACTATTTCTTGGCTTTCCTTGACTCCCGGAGCTTCACTTTATTGACCCGAAAACACAAAAAGCAACCAAAAGCATAATTCTATCCAAAATAAGCTAAAAACTACACAAAAGATGCAAAACGAGTCAAAGTCCAACTTAGGAACAAAACAAGGCAAAATTTGGACGAAAACGAGAGTGAACTCGACTAATTGGCACATAAACCCTAGTTCATCTAGTCATAAAACTAGATAAGCCAGAGGCTTATCAAAACACCCCAAACTTAAACCTTGCTTGTCCCCAAGCAAGCTTAAAACTCAAAAACGACTGAAGACTTGGCAAGCCTAATGGAACCAATCGATTTCGCACAAATTTCATGCACTCAAAACAGTTTTTCTCCAATGATCTCCCCCCATATATTAACGTAATCCCCACATTCATTTACTTTAAACTTTTGAGAACTTCATCATTCATGCAATCATTAATCTAAGTTGAGGTTCAGAGTCACACACAAAAAGAAGATCACCAATTTCAAACAATTGCCTTCCTCACAAGGGTATGTAAAATTTCACTCATTCGCTCAAATTCGTCTAGGCTTTCAACTTTTTCACTCAATTTCACTTATCAAGAGCACTTCCCATGAATTTGATTTTCATCTCAAAAATGGTTCCCACGAAAACATGCATGCAACATCAGAAGGTCTTTTAAAGGTTGTAATGAGGCCTGGCTCAAGGTAAGATATTCAAAGGATAGAGGCTAAGTCCCTAGGATCAATGAGAGCATGAAACTAATATCACAACAATTGAATTTACTCTCATATTATTCTCTTCCTTGCATTTGGTGGCTACACACACCTCTTCCTTTTTATATTTATTTCTCTTTGCCCTTTTTGGCATTTATTCAATGCTTTTCATCACCTTTTTTTTTCTCAAGCCTTCGGCCCTTACTTCCGTTTTTCTTTTTCTCAACTATGATTCATGAACTTGTAGCCACCCCAAACTTAGTTCCACAACAACACTCACAAAGCTAAAATTCCATACTCTCCTAAATCCTAGGATAGGGGAAAATCATGGTTTTTCTGAGTTAATGGCTTGTGATGTAAGGTCATCAAGAACAATAGGCTTCAAGGCTCAATGTGGCTAACTAGGGATCATTCATCAAGGTTGGTTCAATTTATGGCCAAGTATTTAATTCAAAGAAAATTGCCTAAATCATTTGATGCAACACATAAACATACAAACCATGAAGAGATTCAAGCAAATCCGGGAAAGTGCAACTTAACAGTGATTCACACATTTAAAAACAGAGTTGGAGGCTCAAATCCTCACCTGGACCTTTTGCAAATTGTTTAATCGAGATACAATTCCTAGTGTGTGCACCCCCTCACCCCAAACTTATCATAAATCAAGTAATCACAATAAAATTCTCAAAGTTCAGTTTTCAATTTTTAAGTGGGGATAAACTTTTCTAATTTCAGAACTTAGGGGAAATCATCAATGGTCAAATAATTCATGCAATCAATCTATGCTCAATTTAATCAAAATCCAACAAGCTTGCCGACACGACATTCATACAACAACTCTTGATCTTCTCAAATTATTCAAGAGCGACAAACAAAAACAAAAACAAAAACAAAAAGAAAACAAAAGTTAAGAGAGGAGAGGAATACCTAGCTTGGGTTGCCTCCCAAGTAGCGCTTGTTTAACGTCCCGAGCCTGACTTATTAAGAAGCATCCACCTGGATCCCATAGTCTGTGGTACAGAGGCCAAGAGACGCTCATCATATCAAATCCTCCGCCCGGGTCCCATGGTTTATGAAGTGGCCCTCGCAGGAGCAATACGACTCCATCCATACTTCCACCAAGCCTGAGTGTGAAAACTCCATTGACCTCCGTACTGATGAACTCACTTCCTCTCGGGCCAAATGGTGTCTTCACGAGGAAGTGTGCCAGACAAGTGGGAGGGTCTAACTTACCCATGTCCACACATGCATGTAAGCCAACATAGTTATTTAACGCATCAAGATCAGGTTGCTTGGCAAGCATGGTGAAATCCTCTGCCGCTTTATCTTCATCTTGATCTCTACCCCCTTGCTCCGGTGCCTTGTCCTTTGCCAACTCCTCTTCCTTAGGTTGCTCTTCCTCAACATGTGGCTGTTCCTGGGCCTTGTCGCTTGTCAATTCCTTTTCCTCCGGTTGTTCTTCCTCAACATGTGGCATTTCTTCCTCAACTCCCTGAGAACTAGTTACATCCCAGTCATATCCCAACACCCCACTGCTTCTAGTTGTTGTGGCATTGCATTGGTTCTTAGGGTCGTTCTCGGTATCAACTGGGAACATGCCTGTTAGACGCTCATTTTGTTGCTCTACGAACTGACCCAACTTCTCTACTGCCGCACTCGTCTTCTCAAATGATGTGGCCATCTTGTCAATGACTGCATTTGTATTGATTGACACTTTCTCAAGTGTCGCACTCAACCTCTCAAGAGCCAACTCCCAAGGTTGTGGTTGCCAATTTTGTTGAGGTTGTGGTTGCCAGGCTAGACCATCGTCAGCATTACTCCAAGCGAAATCCGGATGGTCTCTACTCATATCACCCCAATACTGGTTCTGACTCTGATAGTTGTTCTGGGGCATATTTGTCATTATGCCATGGTTCCACATATACTTGAGGGAAGTAGAACGGACAACTCCAAGTGTCATGGTTCCCATCACAATATTCGCAACCCGGAAGCATTCCTTCGTGTACCTCGCATACAAAACAAGGCAAGACCAAGTGGAATCAAAGAAGTAGAGAGAGATAGTAGAAAATAAAAAGAAGATAATAAAAAAAAAGAACAAAAATAACTTAACCAAATAATCAAACTCCCTAAAAATTAGGAAAATCGGTTGTGCCAATCCCCGGCAACGGCGCCAAAAACTTGTTGTGACACCGGCAAGTGTACCGGGTCGTCGCAAGTAATAAAAACACGGTAAGATATTACCGAGGTCGAACACAAGGATTGGGCTACCAATTCTACCAATTCGCGAGAAATCCAATAGGTTCGGTCAAGAGAAAAGAAAGTTGTTGTGAGAGAGAGATTAAGATCACAATTCAAATAAGAAATCGATTAAAGCTAAGGTGATAAAATTCAGAAATTAAAAATATCTAGGGTTTCAAATCCACCTACCCAATCATGCATAGTACCCAAGTGATTATGTATTCCTCCCTAGGTTCAATTACAATGTCAACCGGGACCCCCAATTTCTCCTAAATTCACAGTCGTGCGCAATAGGACGTATTCAACGATTTGGATTATTTACTCACCAAGTCTCGTAATCCTAATCCTCGAATTCTGTTAATTCTTGTTCCCTACGTGGTTGCACTAATCTCCTACCCACTGTCGTGCAATATTCAATTAGTGATCCCAATTCAAGTTCTAAAACACGAATCGCCGGTCGGCCTTAACACGTTTAACTAGTTAATCATGCTAGCATATGATCAACACAATAATATCAGAATTGGAAAACATTTATTGAGAGAAGGGGAGAAAAACATACATCACGTGAACACTACACAGCCATGGGTGGCTTCATCGATCCCCTAGACGAGGGGATTAGTTCCTCATGTTCGTAACAACACACGAACAATCGGCAATAATATCCATAATAATAAACTAAAAGAAGAAAAGAGAAGAGAAGGGAGACGCAACTCCTGAAACAAGGATTCGCACTACTATTCTGATCTAAACAGTGGCTAACAACTTGATACCTAATCCTGATCTGAGACAACCTTTAAATAAGGATTCTGTTTCTCGCCAGCTCGCGGGGCGAGCATACTCTCGCGATGCGAAATTTAGTATTGGCGCGCTTCAAATTTTGGATTTTCGCAAGGCGATCTTGTATTCGCGGGGCGAGTCTTCAAACCCTCATCTGTCACAGCCGTGATATTCATCACGGCTAAGCCGTGATGGTCTCTGTCTTCCATGGTCTTCAGTGACTCGCGAGGCGAGACACCTTTCGCGGGGCGAGTCTTCAATTCTAGGCTGTGACCTTCATCACGGCTAGGCCGTGATGGTCTCTGACTTCCAAGTCTTCATGCTCTCGCGAGGCGAGCTGTCTCTCGCGGGGCGAGTCTTCAAACCTCAATTTGTCACAGCCGTGACCTTAATCACGGCTATGCCGTGATAGTCTCTATCTTGCTGGTCTTCAGACTCTCGCGGGGCGAGACGATTTTCGCGCGGCGATCCAGAAATGATGACTTTTGCTGCTTTGTTGACCTTCAGTCTCGCGAGGCGAGAGTACACTCGCGGGGCGAGTGTCTCCAGAATTGCAATTTCCACTATTTCTTTGCTTTCCTTGACTCCCGGAGCTTCACTTTATTGACCTGAAAACACAAAAAGCAACCAAAAGCATAATTCTATCCAAAATAAGCTAAAAACTACACAAAAGACGCAAAACGAGTCAAAGTCCAACTTAGGAACAAAACAAGGCAAAATTTGGGCGAAAACGAGAGTGAACTCGACTAATTGGCACATAAACCCTAGTTCATCTAGTCATAAAACTAGATAAGCCAGAGGCTTATCACGGCTGGACGTGGTTGAGAGGAGGACGAAGATGATGTGGGGAGGAAGAGAGGTGGGTCTGGTTTCATGTGAAGAAGGGGAAGGGAAAAAAATTAGAAAGAAGACTTGTGGAGGAGAGGATGTCGAGCCTGATGGAAGAAGAAAAGAGAGCTTTTGTGTTTTCATTAATTGCCTTTTTCTTTTAGTTAGTAGTAGGTAGAATGTGTAGTTGAAATTAATTTTAGAAAAAGAATAATAATATTGACCCTTGGATTTAAAAATAATGAATGATAAATATATATTTTCAAAATTCAAATTAGAGTGAAGATTGATGATTGAATTTAGCAACCAAAAAAATCAGTGATCCAAAATAAATCTCCAAAATAACTTCCTTTGAATGATATTATTTAAAATAATTTTTTAAACAAACAATATTAGTGACAATAGCATAACATTATAGTCCTGCAAGCGTGCATACACTGTAATAACGCAGTGCTAATGCACTCAAAATATTTTAAATGAGTAAATAAAATTACTCAAACTAAACCCCATAAAAATAAACAAAAATAAACTTCTAGATAATTAATTATTTTAATAAAATAATTAGGGACATATTGAATTATGTTTTGCTCGTATAGGAACCAAACGGGTAATGTATAGGGACCAAATAGAGATTTTTTGTACGTATAGGGACCATTTTAATAATTTTTTATGTATAGGGACCAAATCGAGATTTCATGTCACGTATAGGGACTAAAGTATTACTTTAACCGAAGATTTTTTACAAGGAGGGAAGTGAGAAATTTGGCTGAAAATTCCCTCGCCCCCCAGTGAAAAATGTATGGGGCCGTGATCATGTTGCCTATTTTTGTTGGTGTATATTAGTCTATTGTTATAAATTTTTACAACAATTTAATTTCTAAAATTTAATTTTTGAATTTAATTATACATTTTACATTTTATTAGTCTAACTATGTTTTTTAATTTTTTTCATAAATCTTGTTTACTTTTAAATTTATTAAGATCAAATATTTTAATCATATTTAATTTGTAAGATAAATTATTTAATCTTTTTCAAGAAAAATATAAAAAATAACAAATCCGTGTGAAATCTGTCTCAAATTTTCGGACAGATTTCAGACGGCTGTAAGATAAATCAAGAAAAATATAAAAAATAACAAATCCGTGTGAAATCTGTCTCAAATTTTCGGACAGATCTCAGACGGATGTAAGATAAATCAAGAAAAATATATAAAATAACAAATCCGTGTGAAATCTATCTCAAATTTTCGGACATATTTCAGAAGGATGTAAGATAAATCAAGAAAAATATAATCAGACGGATGTAAGATAAATCAAGAAAAATATAAAAAATAACAAATCCGTGTGAAATCTGTCTCAAATTTTCGGACAGATTTCAGACGGATGTAAGATAAATCAAGAAAAATATAAAAAATAACAGATCTGTGTGAAATCTGTCTCAAATTTTCGGTCAGATTTCAGATGGATGATTGAAAAGACCCAAGATAAAAAAAAATATATGAAACCGATCCGTGCGAAATCTGTGGGAAACATTTTGGCGCGTTATTGTCACGAAAGTTTAATACAAATTAGAGACGGAATCTCATTGAAAATTACATTCGTCTCAAATCTGTCCGAAATGTTCATAAAATTTCATACGGAAACATTTCCGTCCGAAAATTCCGTCTGAAAATTCAAGTTTTCTAGTAGTGTGTCCCTTGACATAGGACCTAGTTCTTTTTCTGTCCTATTTCCGGTCATGGAAATCCAACCAACTTACACTATGCTTCTGGGGAGGCCTTGGATTCATGAAGCAGGAGTGGTCCCATCGATTCTGCATCAGTGTTTGAAGTATATCCAAGATGGATCCGTTATTACTGTCCGTGGTGAATAGGAAATCATGCTGACAAAGCCCACCACAGTACCTTATGTGGAAAGTACAGAGCAGATGGAAGATGACTCGCTGCGTAGTTTTGAGGTATTGAAGTCAGAGAACAAGAAAAGGGAGCCCCCAATGAAGAATGTGAATGAAGTAGTAGTCCGTATCATGGAAAAGAACGGGTATCAAAGAGGAAAAGGTCTAGGGCCTCAGCTGCAAGGGATCTCTCGGCCAATTGTAGCGGCTATGAGAGAAGGAAGGCACGGATTGGGGTATCAGCCCAACCTGACAGAAGGGATGAAATTCATGACTCTTGAGAACAAGGAAGAAGAAGAGCGCGAGAGAAAGTATCTTCCCTTTCTGACAGGGACTTTCCCAGTAGCTGCTGAAGTTACCAGTCCCGCAAAGTCATTTTCCCCTTACTTCACTATCAGCACATTTGAAGAGGAGCTGGACGAGAACCATGTCATCTATCTCCCTGCTAGCAATGAGGTTCTCAACAATTGGCAATCGGAACCATTTGTTGATGTTATTTCCATAAAGTAATTATCTTATTGCACTAATTATGAACTGATGTTTACTTTCTTTGAGACATGAATGAAAATGTAACACTCTGTCTGGTGTTTTCCTTTTGGTTTCATCATCTCTTTTCTCTCTCTTTCATTTATTTATTTTGTTTAAGCTTTTTTGTCATAAATAAGACCCTTGCCTATACTTCTCCTATTCCTGACTTTTTCTTCCAGGAATACTTCTTCCACTTAAGATTTACCTCGGGAAAGGAACTTTAAAAACTTATTTATTGATTCCCTCGCGGCCGCTGATGAATACGACCTTGAATCCGATGAGGAAGAAGAAGACATTGAAGAATTCATAAAAGTGGTGAAACGGTCAGAGGAAGGGATGAGCTCGAGTGATGAGGTTACAGAAGTGATCAACATGGGGACCGAGGAGGACAAGAAGGAGTTGAAAATAGTGGATAACCCAGAGCGAAGAGAAATGGTTGCACTATTCAAATAGTATCTGGATATGTTTGCATGGTCCTACAGAGATATTCCAGGTTTAGATCCTAAGATAGCATCGCATAAAATTCCCTTATACCCAGATGTGGCTCCAAAGAAGCAAAAATTAAGGAAAATGCATCCTGAGATGTCGCTGAAGATCAAGGAAGAAGTGACCAAGAAGTTAGAGGCTGGCTTTCTGGAAGTAGCTAGACACCCGGAATGGGTAGCTAATATTGTTCCAGTACCAAAGAAGGATGGAAGGGTCATAATGTGCGTGGACTACCGAGACCTGAATAAGGCCAGTCCAAAGGATGATTTCCCCTACCTCATATTGATGTCCTTGTAGACAGTACAGCCAGAAGTCATAGGTTTTCTTTCATGGACGGGTATTCTGGGTACAATCAGATCCTCATGGACAATGACGATAAAGAAAAGACAACTTTTATCACTCCTTGGGGAACTTTTTGTTACAAAGTGATGCCTTTTGGATTAAAGAATGCTGGGGCCACTTACCAACGTGCTATGGTAGCATTGTTCCATGACATGATGCATAAGGAGGTATAGGTATATGTTGATGATATAGTGGTTAAGTCCAAGGAAGGAGAAAGCCATGTGGCAGTTTTGAGAAAGTTGTTTAAGCGGCTAAGAAAGTACAAGTTGCGCGTCAACCCTGCAAAATGTACTTTCGGTTCATCCGCAGGGAATTTACTCGGCTTTGTTGTCAGTAGGGAAGGAATAAAGGTGGACCCTAACAAGGTAGAAGCAATACGTGACATGCCAGCACCTAAGAACGAGCGAGAAGTAAGGGGTTTTCTTGGAAGATTGAATTATATTGCACGCTTCATTACAAATATGACGAGCACATGCGAGCCAATCTTCAAACTCCTCAGGAAGAGTAATCCAGGAAGATGGGATGATGACTGTCAAGAAGCCTTTGACAAGATAAAGGCATATCTACTGAATCCCCCAGTGTTGGTACTGCCTACCCAAGGTCGTCCATTGTTATTCTATCTCACCATACTGCCAACCTCAATGGGGGCAATGCTGGGACAGCATGATTAATCTGGCAGGAAGGAGCAGGCAATTTACTATCTGAGTAAAAAGTTTAACGCCTATGAGGCTCGTTATATGGCAATCGAGAAGACTTGTTGTGCACTAGTATGGACCTCCAGAAGACTCAGACAGTACATGTTATATCACACCACTTGGCTAGTTTCTCGAATGGATCCTTTGAAGTATATCTTCGAAGTCCTCATATCTCCTTAAGAGTTTCTAAGTGGCAAGTGATATTGTCAGAATTTGACATCAAATATGTGACTCAAAAGTCCATCAAAGGAAGTGCGATTGTTGACCATTTAGCAGAGAATCCTCTTGAGGATGGATGGCCTGTCAATTCCGAGTTCCTCGATGGAGAGATAATGTCCCTCGAGGAAGATGAAGAACGGGAAGATATATGGAAAATGTATTTTGATGGAGCAGTCAATATGCATGGCAGTGGAATAGGAGCAGTGGTTATCTCACCAAATGGCAAGCAATACCCGATGACCATAAAACTAAAATTCGAATGTACAAATAATATTGCAGAATACGAGGCATGTGCTGGTGGATTGAAAATCTCACTTGAACTGGGTATAAAGCAGTTGAAAGTCTTCGGGGATTCAGCCTTAATAATTTACCAAGTCAATGGTGAATGGCAGACCAAGGACTCCAAGTTGATTCCGTATAAGAAATACTTGACTCAGTTGATTGCCAAGTTCGAGGAGATTACTTTCTCGCATTTAAGTCGAGACAAGAATCAATTTGTTGATGCTTTAGCCACACTAGCTGCCATGACCAAGCTGAATATCCATATCAATGTCCAACCCATCCAAATTAGAGTGCAAGATGAACCGGCGTACTGTGCTCCTGTGGAAGGAGAACCTGATGGTAAGCCTTGGTATCATGATATCAAGCAATATATTCAGAACAAGGAATACCCGGTAGAGGCGAGCAAAGTAAATAAAAAGACCATCCGAAGACTGGCTATGGCCTTTTTCTTAAACAAAGAAGTCTTGTATAAAAGAGGATATGATGGTACCCTACTTAGATGTGTGGATGCTCGCGAAGCTAAATTGATCATGATCGAAGTTCATGAAGGAATCTGTGGGACTCATGCCAATAATCACATGATGGCTAGGAAGATCTTGAGAAGTGGTTATTATTGGTCTACTATGGAGTCATATTGTGTGGAGCATGTTCGTAAATGCCAAAAATGTCAGATGTATGCAGACCAAGTTAATGCACCCCCGTTTCCATTGCACAATTTAGCATCCCCATGGCCTTTTTCGATGTGAGGAATAGATGTCATCGGTCCCATTAATCCCAAGGCCTCCAACGGTCATCATTTCATTTTGGTGGGAATGGACTATTTCACTAAATGGGTAGAAGCTGCTTCATATGCCTGCATAACTCAAAGGGTGTTTCTCAAATTCCTCAAGAAGGACGACGTCTGTAGATACGGGATCCCAGAGAGGATAATTACAGATAATGCTGCCAATCTTAATGGTACCGAGATTCAAAAGTTTTGCGATGGTTTCAAAATCAAACACCACAATTCGGCTCCTTATAGGCCTCAAATGAATGGTGCAGTTGAAGCAGCAAACAAAAATGTCAAAAAAATCATTGCCAAGATGGTTGTAAACTATAAGGACTGGCATGAAATGCTGCCATATGCTCTACATGCTTATCAGACTAACATAAGATCAAGCACTGTGGCAACCCCTTTCTCTCTGGTGTACGGGATGGAGGCTGTCTCACCTATCGAAGTAGAACTCCCATCGCTAAGAGTCTTGATGGAAGCATATTTAGAAGAATCTGAGTGGGTTAAAACTCGATATGAGCAGTTGAACATGATAGAAGAGAAAAGGCTGGCAGCTATCTGTCATGGGCAATTGTACCAAAACAGAATGGCAAGAGCTTTCAATAAAAAGGTTCATCCTAGAGAATTTTGGGCGGGAGATCTGGTTTTAAAGAAAATCCTCCCTAGTCAGGAGGATGCCCGAGGAAAATGGGCAACAAATTATGAAGGCCCTTATATTGTCAAACAAGCATTCTCAGGAGGTGCTTTGATTCTGCAAAACATGGATGGGGAAGAGTTACCAAGACCAGTAAACTCTGATGCTGTGAAAAAGTTCTACGCTTGAAGGCCCGCTAAGTTGAAGACCCGAAAGGGCAACCGAGGAAAAAGTTAGGGCAAAGTGACCTTAGACTGAAAACCTGCAATGGCAGCCTAGGAGGAGGATGCGGTGCAACACTTCTACAAGCACTCACCACACTGTGGCAATTTTACCCGACTGAGTATACTGGGGCCAAATTGCTAAGGAATGATTGAAGATGATGTGTTTGAAGATTCATAAACGGAAGCCAAGATCTGCGTCATCAAAAAGCTGTGGGGAATCAATTAAATGAAAATCAAAGGACCAATACTGGGGCAAATTTTATGTGATTCTCGTAATTTTCTTTACTTGTCTTTGTTTTTAAGATCTTCATAATCCCTTTCGCAATTTTGTTATTGTCTCTTAACGAGCTAAATTCTCGTATTAAGGCAAGAGGTTTTTCTTCCACACTCCTCTATCGTGCTCACTCTCGTGTTCAATCGCTATGGTCATGTCTCAATAAAAGTAAATACAAGTTTAATGGTATGATTTGATAATTCTAATGGTAGCACCAATGAATGGTTTAAACCAAGAGGACTCAATACTTCAAATTCAATGGAAGAGGTAGCATGAACTGGACGACAAAAGAATCATGCAAATAAGCTTGGGAGGACAAACATAACATACACCTCATAAGTTATCAGATTCTTGGATGACCAATGTTGTTAAAAGAATGAGTGATGCCTCGTCCCAGAGTGGCCAGTGAACAAGGGTTTTGGTTGGTGGAAGTTTTTCCATGGAGCATTTGGTTCTGCTGTCTTCAAAAGGAAAGGATTCTCATTCGTTTCAGATTATTGATTGAGTATTCTCGAACTCTAAGGCTCACCGCAATTTTATTTTCGAGCTCTAAGGCTCACGTCGTCTTTATTCTCGAGCTCTAAGGCTCGTTGCGAGTTCATTTTTGAGCTCTGAGGCTCAATGCATTTTATTCTCGAGCACTAAGGCACATTGCAAGCTTATTGTCGAGCTCTAAGGCTCACTGCAATTTTATTCTCGAGCTCTAAGGCTCATTGCATTTAATTTTCTGTTGGACGAAGGAGGTTCCGTCCATTGTATTTAATTTTCTGTTGGACGAAGAGGTTCCGTCCATTGCATGTTTATTTTCTGTTGGACGAGGAGGTTCCGTCCATTGTATTTAATTTTCTGTTGGACGAGGAGGTTCCGTCCATTGCATGTTTATTTTCTGGTGGACGAGGAGGTTCCGTCCATTGCATGTTCATTTTCTGTTGGACGAGGAGGTTCCGTCCATTGCATTTAATTTTCTGTTGGACGAAGAGGTTCCGTCCACTGCATGTTTCTTTTCGAGCTCTGAGGCTCACTGCATCTTTATTTTTTTTCGAGCTCTGAGGCTCACTGCATTTTTATTTTCGAGCTCTGAGGCTCACTGCATTTTATCTTCGAGCTCTGAGGCTCATTGTATTTTATCTTCGAGCTCTGAGGCTCGCTGCAATTTTATTTTCGAGCTCTGAGGCTCATTGTAATTTTATTTTCGAGCTCTGAGGCTCACTGCATCTTTATTTTTTCGAGCTCTGAGGCTCACTGCATTTTATCTTCGAACTCTGAGGCTCGCTGCATTTTTATTTTCGAGCTCTGAGGCTCATTGCAATTTTATTTTCAAGCTTTGAGGCTCACTGCATCTTTATTTTTTCGAGCTCTGAGGCTCAATGCGTTTTATCTTTGAGCTCTGAGGCTCACTGCAATTTTATTTACGAGCTCTGAGGCTCAATGCATCTTTATTTCTTCGAGCTCTGAAGCTCACTGCTTCTGAGCTCTGAGGCTCACAGCAATTTTATTTTCAAACCTCCTCAAAGACAAAAAATATGTTCATCTTTCTTTACTTGTTCATTACTACAATACATGAAAAGTCACGATTAATCATGGCTTCTAGTATGCAACAAGTAAATAGGGGCAACTGTGAACACCCATTTTTGTCCGTCTTTTATTTTTATGATATTATGCTTCAAGGAGACTGATAATAGTAATAAAGAGAGAAAGAAGAAAAAGAAAATAATAAAGAAAGGAAGTGGGCTCATAATCAATTTGTTGTTGGACGGAGTGGTCTCGTCCAGTGCATTGGACTTGCTGTTGGATGCGATCTAGGCCATTCCATTGGACTTGCTGTTGGATGCGGTCCGGGCCAGTCCATTGCATTGGACTTGCTTGTGGATGGGGTAGTCCCGTCCAGTCCATTGAATTTGCCAATGGACGGGGTGGCCCCGTCCAATCATTGCATTTGCCAAATGGACGGGGTGGCCCCGTCCAGTCATTGCATTTGCCAATGGACGGGGTGGTCCCGTCCAGTCCCTAGCCATTGCCAATGGACGGGGTGGTCCCGTCCAATCACTGTACTTGCCAATGGACGGGGTGGCCCCGTCCATTGCTTTGTGCTTGCTGATGGACGGGGTTTTCCCGTCCATTGCTTTGCACTTGCTGATGGACGGGGTGGTCCCGTCCATTGCTTTGCACTTGCTGTTGGACGAGGTAGCCCCGTCCAGTCCACTGCAATTATCTTTTCTTGTTGGACGAGGAGGTCCGTCCAGTGTATATCTACTTTTGCATATCTAATTTTCTGTTGGGACGAAGAGATCCCGTCCACTGTAATTTTATTTTCGGGCTGAAGGCTAAAGAATAAAGAAAGAAGAAGAAGAAGGTAATGAAGAGAGGACGAAGAAAAGAAGGAGAAGAGGACAACCAACAAAAAGGGAAAGAGATTGAGTTACTTCTCCTAACCCTAAAAATATCTTAGAAATCAAACAAGACCGCTTTTCCTCCTCCACCCATTGGTCCTTCCTCTTCCTCATTCCACCCTGGTCTTAACCTAGCAGCCCTACTCCTAACCCTAAAAAGCCATTATACACATCAGCCAAAACCCCCATCTCCTTCTCTTTTCAAGCATGCAACCCTCACATCAAATCACCTCCTTTCCACTGCTCACGTCACCCCCGTATGAACACACGCTATTGATGTTCACGACGTCCCCATCTGAACACACGCTATTGCTGCTCACGTCGCCCCCATCCGAACACACGCTATTGCTGTTCACACCACCCCCATCTGAACACATGCCATTGCTGCTCAAAACCACCCAACCCTTGGATTTCGTACAAACCGACCTTGAAGCCAATGGAGAAGAAGCAAGAAGCCCTCTTCCTCTGTCTATAAAAGGAGAGGAAAAAAAGGAGAAAAAGGGGGGGGGGGATTTTTTTCCGGGGAAAGGACTTATGGTCTGATATTTCCGGTGTGAGAAAAGAAAGAAAAAGAGAGAGAGATTTCTATCTAACGTTTTCTTTGTAAGGAAGAGAGATTAGAGATCTGAGTTTCCTTTTCTCTTCCCTATCACTAGAGTGGTTAAGAAGGAAGAGCTGAAGGGGCCAGTAAGATTGAATGTAAAGACTTCGATCTTGAAACCTTATCACTGAGAATAAACAAAATCACTCTTATTCTGCTCTCATTTGGTAACCCTTGTTCTCTTTGTTGATATTATTTCAATAAGTTTCTCGTGACATTCTTATTTTTCTGTGCCACCGCTCACTGAATAAGTTAGCAAAAAGTTTCATTTCTACCTTTCATTTCTGTCCTATTTTCAAGAAGTAAAATCGTTTATTTTACATAAAAATAGAGGATGATCACTTGATCAAAACAATCTTTTTGGGTTTCCCTATGACAAGTGTCATGTTCAACCCTTCTGGTTTTAAGGTTGCTTTGTGGACTTACGTGCCATGTTCAACCTCACATAGGTTCAATAAAAAATTTCACAACTGAGGATGTTTCTTTCTTGAAAGACGATTCTTGGGTAAAACAAATATCTTCAAAGTTATTAATAATTTATACAACTAATTTTGGGTAACCATTTTGTGGATGTTCTAGGGTGCCGTGGGGTTAAGTCTCCATGCCTTCCCTAGACATAATCGACTTCCGAACCTAAAGCTTTTTTTCTAAAGGGTTTCCTACTTCCCTGAAATTAAATAAAGTTGGTGGCGACTCCATGTTTTCTCTCTAAGAGGAAAAACCAGTCTTTTTTTCTTGGTCGCTACAGATGGCGACTCCACTAGGGACTTTCCAATAGAGTCAAGCCCATAAAAATTGGTTTTGCAAATTTTTAGTAACGTGTAGCTTATTTGTTTTACCTTTTATGATTATATCTTTCTGCTTTTCTCCTTACAATAATTAAATGACAAAACTAAAAATGTTTTATTCATGTCTGTTTGGGTTGTCCTTTTGGTTGGGTTTTTCCTCTTATTTAAATGAGAAGATTTAGTTGTACATACATTTTAACTCATGTTATTGTTATATATGTTTCACTAACAGTGTTTTTGTTTCCTCCTCCTTTCTTTTCTTTTTTCCCATGTTTTAACAATAGGGTAGAGGACTAATAACCATGGTCATATATACCTATGTTTTTGTTTTACAGGTTTTTCTTGTCTTCCCTTTTATTTTTACTTTTAAGTGTCACAGGTTTGTATGCCCCCTTTCACACACATCACTATCACATATTGCACACACACTTAGCTCTATACCCGAGCTTGCTCAAAAACCCAAGGATTTGGTGGTGCTCTGACATTGTTATTGAAGAGGTCTTATGCCTCCCTGATACTTGTCAGTTCACCACTCAGATTGTACATGAGATCATGGAATAGTCATATTGAGAGGGTTTATCCCTACTTGTGGTTAGATTCATGAATCATATCCTTATGAGGGCAATCTGGGGACCATGACTTTTAGAGGTCTAGACCCGTCCCGATTTTCACTAATAGAGCAGACCCAGTGGCCAACCTGTTTAAAGTCCTAACCTTAGGGTGTGTCCATCCTTATGTTTTACATGGCTTAGGACAAAAGGGGGTGTACTTTTATTTCCCATCTCTATCATTGTAAGCATAAGTTGTCATGCATATTCATTGTGAATACTCACAAAACTAAGGGCGCCACATTGCTGCCTCAAACTTGAATGACATACTCAAATATTATTGCACATCTAATAGGCGCTATGTCATAATGAAGGTGATACATACCCATCAGGGTTTTCAACCCCATTGGGTCCCATACGACATGAATCATGCAAGATATATTTACTTCACTATACTCTTTTTTTTGTTGCGTCTATTTGTTGGAAGATTTTGGTATTCACCTTATAGCAAGAAAATGGAAAAGTTTGGTTCAGAGAAGAATACTAGCAACGCGAGCTGTTCCAAGAAAAGTATCAAGATCGATGTGACACTCAATGACGTGAAGAGATTATGTGAACTCAGCCAGCAAATGTCAGAAAAAGCACGCTCAGACTTTGTCAGCAAGTATGGCAGAATATTGGACCTATTGCGTATTCCAGTGGGAGCTCCCGCTGAGTGCATTGGCCCAATATTGGAACTCAACTTTGAGATGTTTTGAATTGCCTAACTTGGACATCACTCCAATTATGGAAGAGTATGCTTATATGCTAAGACTACCAATTCAAAAGAAGACTCGCTTCTACATGTATTATGGCCAACATGTAACAGATCGGAAAATAGCAACTCTATTGGAGCTTCAACCGGAACAGATAGAGAAAACATAAGAGGGAACCACCAAAGGGTTGAAGAGGCAATTTTTGGAAGTGTATCTCAACAAGCTGGGCCAGCAACAACGATGGGTTACTTTCAACAAAGCACTAGCCCTCGTGATATATGGTTTGGTTCTCTTTCCTTTTGTACTAGATCTGATTGATCAGTTAGCCATGGATGTTTTCTATAGGGTCGAAGAATATGGCGTAAACCCGGTCCCCGCTATCTTAGCCGAAACTTTCCTCTCCCTACAGGTTTGTCATCAGAATCAACAAGTGAAACTGCAATGTTGTGCGTCAATATTGTATGTCTGGATCATGACTCACTTGTACGCTCGTGATAAAATCGATAGAACAGATGACCCGCTGAAAGGATTCATTCGCATGTAACTAAAGCCACGTAAGCTATATGAGTGGAAACAAGAGTTTGATCAGACCGACCCACGGTCGTTTAGTTGGACGTGTCCGTGGTATAATGTAGATTCAGTTTTATTCAGCTATGGAAGTTTGTCAAATGTTCCATTGATGGGTCCCAGAGGTTGTGTATCATACTCACCAGCTTTGGTAATGCGCCAACTCAAGTGGACACAGGATGAACCCCCGAAAGAGCTGCTCGATGGGATATTCTTCCTATACCAAGAAGGTGAAGGCATGAAGAGTCAAATGATAGCAGTAAGGTCAGCGTGGAATGATATTCATATGAAAGGACCGGAGGAATTAGGAAGGCGAGTCATAGCTCACACAAAAAGATATGAAGCATGGAGAGAAGCAAGAAGAGGTTTCCCTCCAAGACCTGCATCCCCTCTCCATAAGGAAAATAATCCTCTTACCAAAGATCAAATGTTGAAAGAAATTGAAGTTTTAAAAGCTCAGATGAGGGTTTTTGATGAGAAGGACCAAGCTGCCGAAGTAACTATTGTCACGCTCCGAAGACAAGTGCAGAAGCTGAGTTTACAGATTGAACATTTGAAGGACGAATGCGCTGATGCCCAAGAAGCCCCGAGTCGCACAAAAAGGGCAAGAAAAGACAAAGAAGCAGAAACGCATGAGCTGCTGGCAAAAATAGGATGTCAAGAGAAGATGCTTGTCAAACTTCAAAAGAAGAAAAAAGAGCTCGAGACAAATGTAGGGGTTCATGTTGAAACAATACATATACTAGAAGATAGAGTTGAATCCCTGCAAGAATCCTTGGCCCAAACAGAAGTGTACTCTAATCGAGGATGGGACGATGCAGCCAAGTATCGCGAGCTACTAGCAGAAGCCAACATAAGAGAAGATTGGCTCAGAAACAAGATAAAAGACTCTGAAAGGGTTGAAGCTCAACGTCACGCAGAATGGGTAAAGGGATGGAAATTAGTGGTGAAGGATGTAATGAATGAAAAGGAATCATAGAAGAGAAAATACGAGGACGTGATTGATAAGCTCCAATATCACACTTCCCAACTGGTGGAGCGGTTTGAAGAGGCATCCGTCCACATTCGTATAAACCATTTCCTTCAGCTACCACCGAAGGTGACCGAATTCTTCAATCATTTTGGAAAACTTGCCAGAGGGTTCAGGAAAAAGAAGATGAGACTTTTAACATAGAACTTTGTAGACCTTGAAGAAAGATGGAAACTATCAATGTACTTCTTTTATTTTGATCAAAGACTCATGATTTGTATCAAAATATTTATAATGGAATGGAAGTTTTCATCCATGTCTTTCGAGCATTTCTAGATGATATCTATCGAGGAGTACATTCTCCCTTAGATACAACATCAACATTTTTTACCCTAAAAACGACGTGTTTTCTGTGTAAATGAGGACATTGCTAGTACGAGTGTGGTTCATCGAGGAGTGGATTCTCCCATGGACTTGACACCAACTGCATTCAAACTAGAGGGAACCATACCACTAGATTTGATTGCAGGATGGGTTTTCTTGCTATAGGTGTAATATGACAGTCTTCCTAAGAGTACCCTCACAATTGAACGAAGGATGATAATCTGCACATGCATGCATACACGCACACAAAATTTTGAATTGGCTAATAAGTTTTTTTAAAATGCTTTACAGAATCACGTCCTTCTGAGGATTCTGGAACCATTGTGCGACCTAGGAAAGGTAACACCAACCAAACCCGAGTTTACGATACCAGATCTCGGACCAGGATGGCTGCCAATGCGTCTGAGGAAGGAAGAAACCTAAGCTTTGAGATAGATTATGTGAGGGGAAGAATAAGCGAGATGACTGAAACCCAAGCAAGATTAGAAGCCATACTACAAGATATGAGGGAATCTCTCAGCATGCTTAGTGCAAACAGAGATACAATTGAACTTGGTAGGCAGCGGATTTCTTACGTGGTAACAAGACCAATGTTTTCAAACATTAGCACAGGTCTCATTCGAGAGTGTCCGGACCCGACCCAGACACATCACACTAAGCACCAATAACACTTCCCATTGGAGAAGGATATCCCCCTTTCGAAAATGCCTATCATGAAGTCCCGAGCTACACCGCGCCAACATGGGAGCAACCACATGTATCTACTCCCGACCCGGTCAGTGGAGTCCAGTGCGGTAAGGATAAGGTGAGAGATGAATGGATCGAAAAAATGGAAGAACAGATAAAAGCGATAAAAGGCTTGAGTACCTACGGCCCTCTCCAGATAGAAGAACTCTGTCCCGCCACAGATATCGTGATCCCCAAGGACTTCAAGATTCCTGACTTCTCCAAATATGATGGAAGTGGGAACCCACGATTTCACCTCATTAGTTACGCCACCAAGATGGCAATCTGGTCCAAGGATGACAAATTCCTTATCAGATTTTTTCACGAAAGTTTGTGGGCCTCGCCTTAGAATGGTACCTTCAATTGGACCATTCCTAGATCTTGAGATGGACGAAATTGACTAACTTATTTATGGACCAGTACAAATTTAACCTGGATGCAGCCCCGAGTCGTGAACAATTGACTACACTGCAGAAAAGAAGTGAGGAGCCCTTCAAGCAATATGCCCAAAGGTGGAGGAGTTTGGCTGCACAAGTTTAGCCCTCGTTGACTTTATCTGAAATGTGCTCATACTTTCTAGGAACCCTCGGAGCACCTTTTATAGGGGCCATGGCTGGGCCGCCTACAAAGATTTCTCTCGACTTGATCGTCGTCGGTGAAAGGATTGAATTTTTGGCAAGAGCTGGAAAGCTCCCCATGAATGACGGTGAAGGAAGTACATCCCGGAAGGGATTTCAACCAAAGAAGAAGGAAGTTGAGGCAAATTATGTACAATGCCAACAGAACTTCAATCCTCAGTACCAAGCACCCTATAACCCTAACCAACATGTCCCATACCAGACACAAACCCCGCTTTACCCGTTACAATCATCCTCACAAACCAACACTTACCCGCAAAACCAAATCAGCAATATTCCTACCCCCCCCCCCCCCCAACCATATAACCTTGCCCGCCCATCGTACACCCGTTACCCATCTGCACCCCCACAAAACCGCCCAAACTATCCTCCGCCTCGCCCAAATTTCCCAAACCAAGGACGTTTCCAAAGTCCAAATCTGCCACCCTTCCCAAAATTGTCAATCTCTAATGCGGATTTATTCCAACAATTGTTTGATCGCCACTTGATTGCGGGAAACCCTGTACGTCCCTTAGAACCACCATTTCCTGCTTGGTACAATCCAAATCAAACTTACAAGTATCATATGGATGTCACAGGTCATTCTATTGAGGATTGCGAAGCTTTTAAGACGGCAGTAAGAAAGTTGATTGCTTGTGGGGGACTAGGGTTCGAAGAAGAGGTCGGGCCTAATATCGTTAAGAATCCAATCCCGAATCATAATGATGGAAATCGATTAAACAATTTGGAGGTAACAGGGTCCCCAATTAGGATGGTCTTTGGGCGACGAGTGCCAATGCGGAAGATCTTCAAGAACCGAAGAAGGTGGGATACAATATTGTTGCACCGGTGAAAATCCCAAGTGCGAGAAGGGGGTACGCCAAGGATCTAAGGTGCGACTATCATCGTGGTCAAGTGGGGCACAACATCGAAACTTGTTGGGATTTAAAAGTCCAGGTTCGAGAGGTTACTCACCTTGGGGGTGATTCAAGCCGACGAGGGTGCTGCGAGAGGAAGTCAATGTAGTTGAAAAAGTTGTACTCCGAGTACCACCCATGAACAAACCTTCAGACCTAGAAAGAGTCATTGTAAGGGTGGGCAAGCCAACTCCTTTTGCTTATGCAGATACACATGATGTACCATGGAATTATGAACAGAAAGTTGAACTAACTGGAGCTGCGGGGAAGACCTCGAAGGCCTAAGTTACTAATATTGTGAGAATTGGAGGAATTACAAGGAGCGGGCGATGCTACACCCTGGCTGAAGAAAAAATGATGAAGGAAGCCGAAGAAGAGAAAACTATAGATGAAAGAAAAGGGAAAGAAGAAGAAGAGTTTATGAAGATCATGAAGCAAAGTGAATATGATGTGGTGGAACAGTTGAAGAAAACTCCGGCAAGGATATCCCTTTTGTCGTTCGTCTTAACATCGGAATTGCATCGCAAGGCATTATTGAAGGTGTTGAATGAAGCGTATGTCAAACCTGACGTCACTCGGGAAAATGTGGTAAATATGGTGGACCCAATTAGGCATGTCAACATGATTACTTTCTCGGAAGATGAAGTGGCCTCAAAATCCTGCAGTAGCACCAAAGCCTTACACATCACCCTAAAGTGTAAGGGGTTTGTAATTGCAAAGTTGCTTGTAGATGGTGGTTCGGAGTTGAATGTGGTTCCGATGTCCACCCTCGAGCAGCTAAATATATGTGTGGCAGATTTGACACCACAAGAAATGATGGTACTAGCATTTGATGGGACAGCAAGAGGAATCTTAGGAGAGATAACTCTGTCACTACTAGAAAATTGTTATTTTCGGACGGATTCACAGACGGATTTTAGGCGGAATTTGGACACTTTTCCCACGGATTTTGGACGGACAATTAATTTGAGGACGGATTTAGACGGAACACCCCCACCCGAAAAAGCCCCATTGCAAATTAAAAATTCCGTCCGAAATTAGTTCCAGGCATGATTTCAGACAACTTTCAGACAAACACAAAAATCTGAATTTTGGTTATATTGGCTTAATTTCGGACGAATTCAGACGGATTCAATATTGCTATTCATGCAAATTCTGGACGGATTTCAGACGAATGTTATGATATTATTTTGGACAGATTTCCCACGGATTAGATAATCATATTTAAATAATATTTTTTGATAAACAAATCATGTTTATTAATAAAAAAGGGCCAAACTTAAATAATTATGCATACCAAATTAGGTACATGGACTTGGAATCTAATATAATATAATAAAAAATAATTATTATTAAGGTCCCACTCTAGACAAGTATCAAGCTTCAAATACACAAAAACACAAAGTATCTTGAAATACAAGAATGATATATTAAGATTCAAAGCATTAAAATATCATTACAAACATCAAAGACAAATTTATTCCTCATTGTTACTTTGATCACTAAACTCTTCATCTTCATATAGCACATCATCCATCATCTCCTCCTCATCATCATATCATCGTCGTTGTCATCTAATCATCGTCGTCATTGATTAATTCGTGGCCACCATCATAAACGAGAAGGATGTTACTATAATCAAATAAAAGATAGTGAGTCCTTCCGAGAAAGCATTCATCACACTGTAACAAGATAATAGACATTATAAATAATTTAAATAACAAGATAGAAAATATGGATATTCAAACCATTTGGCTTGTACACACATAATGGACACCATCACATTAAGATACTCTCTACTCTTTTTAGTGCGGTTTCTCATGGTCTTCTCCTCACATGGCTAAACTACATAACATAAGATTCTACCATCTCTACCATAATAGGTGCTACCCCTACATTCTCTCTAATGCATTCGTTCTCAATTTTATCTTGTCTTGTATGTCCCCATGTCCAACACAACATCCTCATAGCTTCAACATTGAGCTAATGCTCTTGTTAGCTTTTTACTGCCAAACATTAACATAAAGCATCACGTCTCATAGTTGTGTGACAAACTTTTCCTTTAAAATTGAGAGGCACTTTTCTATCACAAATAAAACATGAAGTACTCCATTTCATCCACCTAGCTTGACGGTGGTGCGCGGCTGGACGCGGTTGAGAGGAGGAGGAAGATGATGTGGGGAGGAAGAGAGGTGGGTCTGGTTTCATGTGAAGAAGGTGAAGGGGAAAAAATAGAAAGAAGACTTGTGGAGGAGAGGGTGTCGAGCCTGATGGAAGAAGAAAAGAGAGCTTTTGTGTTTTTATTAATTGTCTTTTTCTTTTAGTTAGTAGTAGGTAGAATGTGTAGTTGAAATTAATTTTAGAAAAAGAATAATAATATTGACCCTTGGATTTAAAAATAATGAATGATAAATATATATTTTCAAAATTCAAATTAGAGTAAAGATTGATGATTGAATTTAGCAACCAAGAAAATCAGTGATCCAAAATAAATCTCCAGTTAACACTAAACCAATTTATTTTCAAATCTAAAATTAAATAGAGTAACATCTGAAAATAACTTCCTTTGAATGATATTATTTAAAATACTTTTCTAAACAAAGAATATTAGAGACAATAGCATAACATTATAGTCCTGCAAGCGTGCATACACTGTAATAACGCAGTGCTAATGCACTCAAAATATTTTAAATGAGTAAATAAAATTACTCAAACTAAACCGCATAAAAATAAACAAAAATAAACATCTAGATAATTAATTATTTCAATAAAATAATTAGGCACAGATTTAATTATGTTTTGCTCGTATAGGAACCAATCGGGTAATGTATAGGGACCAAATGGAGATTTTTTGTACGTATAGGGACCATTTTAATAATTTTTTATGTATAGGGACCAAATCGAGAATTCATGTCACGTATAGGGACTAAAGTATTACTTTAACCGAAGATTTTTTACAACGAGGGAAGTGAGAAATTTGGCTGAAAATTCCCTCGCCCCCCAGTGAAAAATTTATGGCGCCGTGATCATGTTGCCTATTTTTTGTTGTTGTATATTAGTCTATTGTTATAAATTTTTACAACAATTTAATTTTTGAATTTAATTTTACATTTTACATTTTATTAGTCTAAATATGTTTTTTAATTTTTTTCATAAATCTTGTTTACTTTTAAATTTATTAAGATCAAATATTTTAATCATATTTAATTTGTAAGATAAATTATTTAATCTTTTTCAAGAAAAATATAAAAAGTAACAAATCCGTGTGAAATCTGTCTCAAATATTCGGACAGATTTCAGACGGATGTAAGATAAATCAAGAAAAATATAAAAAATAGCAAATCCGTGTGAAATCTGTCTCAAATTTTCAGACAGATTTCAGACGGATGTAAGATAAATCAAGAAAAATATAGAAAATAGGAAATCCATGTGAAATCTGTCTCAAATTTTCGGACAGATTTCAGACGGATGTAAGATAAATCAAGAAAAATATAAAAAATAACAAGTCCGTGTGAAATCTATCTCAAATTTTCGGACAGATGTAAGATAAATCAAGAAAAATATAATCAGACGGATGTAAGATAAATCAAGAAAAATATAAAAAATAACAAATCCGTGTGAAATCTGTCTCAAATTTTCGGACAGATTTCAGACAGATGTAAGATAAATCAAGAAAAATTTAAAAAAAAATAACAAATCTGTGTGAAATCTGTCTCTAATTTTAGGACAGATTTCAGATGGATGATTGAAAAGACTCAAGATAAAAAAAATATGAAACTGATCCGTGCGAAATCTGTGGGAAATATTTTGGCGCGTTATTGGCACGAAAGTTTGAGACAAAGTAGAGACGGATTTGAGACAGAATCTCATTGAAAATTACATTCGTCTCAAATCCGTCCGAAATGTTCATAAAATTTCATACGGAAACATTTCCGTCCGAAAATTCCGTCTGAAAATTCTAGTTTTCTAGTAGTGTGTCACTTGAAATAGGGCCTAGTTCTTTTTTTGTCCTCTTTCAGGTTATGGAAATCCAACCAGCTTACACTATGCTTCTAGGGAGGCCTTGGATTCATGAAGCAGGAGTGGTCCCATCGACTCTGCATCAGTGTTTGAAGTATATCCAAGATGGATCCGTTATTACTGTCCGTGGTGAAGAGGAAATCATGCTGACAAAGCCCACCATAGTACCTTATGTGGAAAGTACAGAGCAGATGGAAGATGACTCGCTGCATATTTTTGAGGTATTGTAGTCAGAGAACAAGAAAAGGGAGCCCCCAATGAAGAATGTGAATGAAGTAGTAGTCCGCATCATGGAAAAGAACGGGTATCAAAGAGGAAAAGCCCTAGGGCCTCAGCTGCAAGGGATCTCTCGGCCAATTGAAGCAGCTATGAGAGAAGGAAGGCACGGATTGGTGTATCAGCCCAACCTGACAGAAGGGATGAAATTCAAGACTCTTGAGAACAAGGAAGAAGAAGAGCGCGAGAGAAAGTATCTTCCCCTTCTGACAGGGACTTTCCCAGTAGCTGCTGAAGTTATCAGTCCCGCAAAGTCATTTTCCCCTCACTTCACTATCAGCACACTTGAAGAGGAGCTGGACGAGAACCATGTCATCTATCTCCCTGCTAGCAATGAGGTTCTCAACAATTAGCAATCAGAACCATTTGTTGATGTTATTTCCATAAAGTAATTATCTTATTGTACTAATTATGAACTGATGTTTACTTTCTTTGAGACATGAATGAAAATGTAACACTCTGTCTGGTGTTTTCCTTTTGGTTTCATCGTCTCTTTTCTCTCTCTTTCATTTATTTATTTTGTTTAAGCTTTTTTGTCATAAATAAGACCCTTGCCTATACTTCTCCTATTCCTGACTTTTTCTTCCATGAATACTTCTTCCACTAAAGATTTACCTCGGGAAAGGAACTTTGAAAAATCATTTATCGATTCCTACGTCGCCGATGAATACGACCTTGAATCCAGATGAGGAAGAAGAAGACATTGAAGAATTCATAAAAGTGGTGAAACGGTCAGGAGGAAGGGATGAGCTCGAGTGATGAGGTTATAGAAGTGATCAACATGGGAGCCGAGGAGGACAAGAAGGAGTTGAAAATAGTGGATAACCCGGAGCGAATAGAAATGGTTGCACTATTCAAAGTGTATCTGGATGTGTTTGCATGGTCCTACGAGAGATATGCCAGGTTTAGATCACGAGATAGCATAGTATAAAATTCCCTTATACCCAGATGTGGCTCCAAAGAAGCAAAAATTAAGGAGAATGCATCGTGAGATATCTTGAAGATCAAGGAAGAAGTGACCAAGCAGTTAGAGGTGACTTTACGGAAGTAGCTAGACACCCGAATGGGTAGCTAATATTGTTCCAGTACCAAAGAAGGATGGAAGGGTCAGAATGTGCGTGGACTACCGACACCTGAATAAGGCCAGAAGTCATAGGTTTTCTTTCATGGACGGGTATTCTGGGTACAATCAGATCCTCATGGACAATGACGATAAAGAAAAGACAACTTTTATCACTCCTTGGGGAACTTTTTGTTACAAAGTGATGCCTTTTGGATTAAAGAATGCTGGGGCCACTTACCAACGTGCTATGGTAGCATTGTTCCATGACATGATGCATAAGGAGGTAGAGAAATATGTTGATGATATAGTGGCTAAGTCCAAGGAAGGAGAAAGCCATGTGGCAGTTTTGAGAAAGTTGTTTAAGCGGCTAAGAAAGTACAAGTTGCGCCTCAACCCTGCAAAATGTACTTTCGGTGCATCCGCGGGGAATTTACTCGGCTTTGTTGTCAGTAGGGAAGGAATAAAGGTGGACCCTAACAAGGTAGAAGCAATACGTGACATGCCAGAACCTAAGAACGAGCGAGAAGTAAGGGGTTTTCTTGGAAGATTGAATTATATTGCACGCTTCATTGCAAATCTGACTAGCACATGCGAGCCAATCTTTAAACTCCTCAGGAAGAGTAATCCAGGAAGATGGGATGATGACTGTCAAGAAGCCTTTGACAAGATAGAGGCATATCTACTGAATCCCCCAGTGTTGGTACCGCCTACCCAAGGTCGTCCATTGTTACTCTGTCTCACCATACTGCCAACCTCAATGGGGGCAATGCTGGGACAACATGATGAATCTGCAGGAAGCAGCAGGCAATTTACTATATGAGTAAAAAGTTTAACGCTTGTGAGGCTCGTTATATGGCAATCGAGAAGACTTCTTGTGCACTAGTATGGACCTCCGTAAGACTCGAGACAAGTACATGTTATATCACACCACTTGGCTAGTTTCTCGAATGGATCCTTCGAAGTATATCTTCGAAAGTCCTCATATCTCCTTAAGAGTTTCGAAGTGGCAAGTGATATTGTCAGAATTTGACATCAAATATGTGACTCAAAAGTCCATCAAAGGAAGTGTGATTGCTGACCATTTAGAAGAGAATCCTCTTGAGGATGGATGGCCTGTCAATTCCGAGTTCCCCGATGGAGAGATAATGTCCCTCGAGGAAGATGAAGAACGGGAAGATCTGTGGAAAATGTATTTTGATGGAGCAGTCAATATGCATGGCAGTGGTATAGGAGCAGTGGTTATCTCACCAAATGGCAACCAATACCCGATGGCCATAAAACTAAAATTCAAATGTACAAATAATATTGAAGAATACGAGGCATGTACTGGTGGATTGCAAATGGTACTTGAACTGGGTATAAAGCAGTTGAAAGTCTTCGGGGATTCAGCCTTAATAATTTACCAAGTCAATGGTGAATGGCAGACCAAGGACTCCAAGTTGATTCTGTATAAGAAATACTTGACTCAGTTGATTGCTAAGTTCGACGAGATTACTTTCTCGCATTTAAGTCGAGACAAGAATCAATTTGCTGATGCTTTAGCCACACTAGCTGCCATGACCAAGCTGGATATCCATATCAATGTCCAACCCATCCAAATTAGAGTGCAAGATGAACCGGGGTACTGTGCTCATGTGGAAGGAGAACCTGATGGTAGGCCTTGGTACCATGATATCAAGAAATATATTCAGAACAAGGAATACCCAAGAGAGGAGGCGGCGAAGTAAATAAAAAGACCATCCAGAAGATGGCTATGGCCTTTTTCTTAAACAAGGAAGTGTTGTATAAAAGAGGATATGATGGTACCCTACTCAGATGTGTGGATGCTCGCAAAGCTAAATTGATCATGATCGAAGTTCATGAAGGAATCTGCGGGACTCATGCCAATGGTCACATGATGGCTAGGAAGACCTTGAGAAGTGGTTAATATTGGTCTACTATGGAGTTAGATTGTGTGGAGCATGTTCGTAAATGCCAAAAATGTGTCGATGTATGCAGACCAGGGTTAATGCACCCCGTGTCCACTGCACAATTTAGCATCCCCATGGCCTTTTTCGATGTGGGGAATAGATGTCATCGGTCCCATTAATCCCAAGGCCTCCAACGGTCATCGTTTCATTTTGGTGGCAATAGACTATTTCACTAAATGGGTAGAAGCTGCTTCATATGCCAGCATAACTCAAAGGGTGTTTCTCAAATTCCTCAAGAAGGACGTGTTGCAGAGATACGGGATCCCGAGAGAGGATAATTACAGATAATGCTTGCCAATCTTAATGGTACCAGAGATTCAAAAGTTTTACGATGGTTTCAAAATCAAACACCACAATTCGGCTCCTTATAGGCCTCAAATGAATGGTGCAGTTGAAGCAGCAAACAAAAATGTCAAGAAGATCGTTGCCAAGATGGTTGTAAACTATAAGGACAGGCATGAAATGCTACCATATGCTCTACATGCTTATCGGACTAACATACGATCAAGCACTGGGGCAACCCCTTTCTCTCTGGTGTACGGGATGGAGGCTGTCTCACCTATCGAAGTAGAACTCCCTTCGCTAAGAGTCTTGATGGAAGCAGATTTAGAAGAATCTGAGTGGGTGAAAACTCGATATGAGCAGTTGAACATGATAGAAGAGAAAAGGCAGGCAGCTATCTGTCACGGGCAATTGTACCAAAATAGAATGGCAAGAGCTTTCAATAAAAAGGTTCATCCTAGAGAATTTTGTTCGGGAGATCTGGTTTTAAAGAAAATCCTCCCTAGTCAGGAGGATGCCCGAGGAAAATGGGCACCAAATTATGAAGGCCCTTATATTGTCAAACAAGCATTCTCAGGAGGTGCTTTGATTCTGCAAAACATGGATGGGGAAGAGTTACCAAGGCCGATGAAACTCGATCTTTGTGAAAACGTTCTACGCTTGAAGGCCCGCTAAGTTGAAGACCCGAAAGGGCAACTTAGGCAAAAGTTAGGGCAAAGGACAATGAAAACAAAGGAAAAGAAAAGGCCCGCTAGGTTGAAAACCCGAAAGGGCAACCTAGGCAAAAGTTAGGGCAAAACGCAATAAAAACAAAAGAAAAGCAAAGGCCCGCTAGGTTGACAACCCGAAAAGGGCCACCTAGGCAAAAGTTAGGGCAAAGAGACCTTAGATCGAAAACTGCAAAGGCAGCCTAGGAGGAGGATGCGGTGCAACACTTCGCAAGCACTCACCACACGGGGTAATTTTACCCGACCGAGTATCTTGGGGCCATATTGTTAAGGAATGATTGAAGATGATGTGTTTGAAGATTTAGAAACGGAAGCCAAGATCTGCGTCATCAAAAAGCTACGGGGAATCAATTAAATGAAAATCAAAGGACCAATTTGGGGCAAATTTTATGTGATTCTCGTAATTTTCTTTACTTGTCTTTGTTTTTAAGATCTTCATAATCCCTTTCATAATTGTGTTATTGTCTCTTAACGAGCTAAATTCTCGTATTAAGGCAAGAGGTTTTTCTTCCACACTCCCCTGTCGTGTTCGCTCTCGTGTTCAATCGCTATGGTCATGTCTCAATAAAAGTAAATACAAGTTTAATGGTATGATTTGATAATTCTAATGGTAGCACCAATGAATGGTTTAAACCAAGAGGACTCAATACTTCAAATTCAATGGAAGAGGTAGCATGCACTGGACGACAAACGAATGATGTAAATAAGCTTGGGAGGACAAACATAACATCCACCTCATAAGTTATCAGATTCTTTGGTGACCAATGTTGTTAAAAGAATGAGTGATGCCTCGTCCCAGAGTGGCGGTGAACAAGGGTTTTGGTTGGTGGAAGTTTTTCCATGGAGCATTTGGTTCCGCTGTCTTCAAAAGGAAAGGATTATCATTCGTTTTGATTATTGATTGAGTATTCTCGAGCTCTAAGGCTCACCGCAATTTTATTTTCGAGCTCTAAGGCTCACCACGTCTTTATTCTCGAGCTCTAAGGCTCGTTGCGAGTTCATTTTTGAGCTCTGAGGCTCAATGCATTTTATTCTCGAGCCCTAAGGCTCATTGCAAGCTTATTGTCGAGCTCTAAGGCTCACTGCAATTTTAATCTCGAGCTCTAAGGCTCATTGCATTTAATTTTCTGTTGGACGAAGGAGGTTCCGTCCATTGCATTTAATTATATGTTGGACGAAGAGGTTCCGTCCATTGCATATTTGATTTTCTATTGGACGAAGGAGGTTCCGTCCATCGCATGTTTATTTTCTGTTGGACGAGGAGGTTCCGTCCATTGCATTTAATTTTCTGTTGGACGAAGAGGATCCGTCCATTGCATGTTTATTTTCTGTTGGACGAGGAGGTTCCGTCCATTGCATTTAATTTTTTGTTGGACGAGGAGGTTCCGTCCACTGCATGTTTGTTTTCGAGCTCTGAGGCTCACTGCATCTTTATTTTTTTTCGAGCTCTGAGGCTCACTGCATTTTCATTTTCGAGCTCTGAGGCTCACTGCATTTTATCTTCGAGCTCTAAGGCTCACTGTATTTTATCTTCGAGCTCTGAGGCTCGCTGCATTTTTATTTTCGAGCTCTGAGGCTCATTGCAATTTTATTTTCAAGCTTTGAGGCTCACTGCATCTTTATTTTTTCGAGCTCTGAGGCTCAATGCGTTTTATCTTCGAGCTCTGAGGCTCGCTGTAATTTTATTTTCAAGCTCTGAGGCTCACTGCATTTTTATTTTCGAGCTATGAGGCTCACTGCAATTTTATTTTCGAGCTGAGGCTCAATGCATCTTTATTTCTTCGAGCACTGAAGCTCACTGCATCTGAGCTCTGAGGCTCACAACAATTTTATTTTCAAACCTCCTCACAGACAAAAAATGTGTTCATCTTTCTTTACTTGTTCATTACTACAATACATGAAAAGTCACGACTAATCATGTCTTCTAGTATGCAACAAGTAAAGAGGGCAACTCATGAACACCCATTATTGTCCGTCTTTTATTTTTATGATATTATGCTTCAAGGAGACTGATAATCGTAATAAAGAGAGAAAGAAGAAAAAGAAAATAATAAAGAAAGGAAGTGGGCTCATAATCAATTTGCTGTTGGACGGAGTGGACTCGTCCAATGCATTGGACTTCTTTGTTGGGCCGCGGTTCGAGCCATTCCATTGGACTTCTTTGTTGGACGTGGTCCGGGCGATCCATTGCATTGGGCTTGCTTGTGGACGGGGTAGTCCCGTCCAGTCCATTGCATTTTCCAATGGACGGGGTGGCCCCGTCCAATCATTGCATTTGCCAAATGCCAAACGGACGGGGTGGCTGATGAGCCTCTGGTTGACTGGTTTTATAACTAATAAAAACCATGGCTTTGTGCTAATTTTATATCATTTTCACCCAAATTAGACTTGATTGTCCTTAAGCAGTATTTTGAGTCTGTAAAGTATTTTTAAGTTAATTTAGTTGATTTAGAGTTAAATAAAATACTTATTCTATTTTCTGTTTTCAGGTAAATAAAAAGGAATAATTCTGGAGTTTCTCGCCCCACGAGAAGGATGTTCGCCTCGCGAACCAGAAGGTGACTGTTCCAGAGAAATTGCATCCTTTGTCTCGCCCCGCGAAGACTTGACTCGCCCCGCGAGTAATCCAACCTTGGAAGTCAGAAAGCATCACGGTTTACCCGTGTGAAAGGTCACGGGCGTTACAGTTTGGAATTTGAAGAGTTCGCCTCGCGAATCTAATCCTCGCCTCGTGAGAGTGAAGCCCAGAAGTCATGACCTTTCCATTCCTCGCCACGCGAGTCGTGCTTCGCCTCGCGAGAATACCAAAAGTTGAAGATTCGCCTCGCGAGACATCATTTGCCTCGCGAGTCAGCGTAGTCCAGAAGTTGTATATAAGCCTGTCTTAGGCAGAACTGAAGAGTTAGTCAAAGTTAGCCAGTTTTGGCTGGTCTTTGATAGACAGTAATAGTAGTTTTCAGTAGGGTATTTCTTTTCTTTTGTGTTTATTTCTGTAATGGAGAACTAGTCTCCTTGATTAATCTCTTGGGATTGGTTTCCATTTACATTTGAGGTTCCAGTAATTCCTGTTTTCCCTTACTTTTCTCTTTTCAATACGATGCTATATGTTTCGTTTGCTTAATTCAGGAATGTATAGTGTTATGTTGTTTTGTTTCGTGATGTTATGTTCCTATATATAATCGCGTTTGCTTAATTCGCGTGTGTTCATTCATGTTCGCTTAGTTCATGAGGGCTTAACCCCGTTTGCTTAATTCGGGAATAGGAACATATATCTGTAGTAGTGGTTTCGCTTGTAAATTATTGCTACAACCGGGAGGGGATTAAAATCTGCTTAGGGCTTGGATTTATATGAACCAATGATAGTGGGAAACCGAGAACAAAATGAGGTTAATCGTTCTTTAGTTTATTTGATAATATTTTAACTGCTTCGTTTTCTTACTCTGTTTTTATTTTGTTTTCTTTATTTTATCTCAATCCAAAACCCCCAAAACTAACTTTTAATTTTCTGTTAATAATAACAACGCCTAAGAGACCTTGAGAGACGACATCCGAGTTGTCGCTTCCCTATCTACATTATTTTGTAAACGCTCGTTCTTTTTGGCACGTGGCGACAGCGCGTTCAAAAATTGGCGCCGTTGCCGGGGACTCTTGTTTGTTGTTATTAGCAGAAAATAAATTAAAAAAAAAATCTTTGCTGAATTAGTATTAGCTGTTTTGTCTGGTTACAATTCCTAGTTCCTTCCCATGGATAATTATATGCAAGGTTACATGCCTAATGTTAATTATAAACCACCATGCATATATTTTCCTGATTTTTATGGTTTATCATACTGGTTGCCAAGGTTTAGTGGTCTTGCAGGTGAAAATCCGCAAGAGTATCTGAGGGAATTCAGTTGCTTGCTCTATAATCTTTGAGACCGTAGGGAATAATGAGAAGACCACATCAAGATGGAGGCTTTCCAGTTCTCACTTGAAGGCGCTGCAAGGGATTGGTTGTATTGTCTTGATGAGAATTCCATCTCAAGCTAGTTTGATTTGAAGGAAGCCTTCATGTTTAGATACTATCCTGCCTTCAGAGTTCCACCATCCGAACCTACACTAGAGGATCAGTACAACCAATTGACTGCACAAATGGAAGCAAGTTTTCAACAAATGGAAGAGAACAATCGACGGATAGCAGAACAAAATCTTGAATTTCAACGGATGATGGAGGCAAGTAATCTTGAATATCAGAGGAGTGAAGCTGAATCTCAGAAGTTGGCCATGCAAATTGATCAAATTGTCGCCAACTCGGTTGCAATGCTGACTCCACAGCCCCTTGAAGAACACACAGAGTCACAAGTTATTCTTGAAAATATTTCTGATGATAATCTTGATAATGTTTCTGTTGATGATGAACTGTGTGTTGAATCCCCTGATTATAATTCATGTGCTGATTGTTATTGTGATGGCACTGCCTTGTGTATACATTGTTATGCAGCTTTATTCTGCTCAGGAAACATAGGAAATGAGGATCAGGAGGATCAGGAGGACATCTGCTTCACCGTGCCTGAGGATGATGAAGAACCTTTGGAAGTAGATGATTCAAGTAAATCAAATGCATGTGTTGAGAGTGATGGGGTGGATGAATTAAGTGCTGAAAGTCCAGACATTCAGACCTTTACTAATTCAGTTTCTTTTACTACATGTACTGACTGTACTGACACTAACCCGTGCGATGTTTGTGCTGAGTTTCTTGACTCTATTTTGCAGGGTGATAGTGAGAGTGAAGCTGCCTGTTCGACCGAAGTTCCAAATATACCATCCATTGAGCAGCCACCCTCCTCAGTTTCTTGTAATATATCTATTGACTGTACTAATTCTAACCTTTCTGTGGTGTGTCCTGCAATTTCTGCAGGTTTAACAAGTGATGAATCCGGTAGTGCAGTGGATGAAGACCTTGTAGAAGTTGAAGCAGCACCGGAGACACCAGTGTCCTATTTGCCACCTCCCCCTGTAGAACCACCTGTGATGGAGTTCCAGCCTTTGGATTTGTTATTGTGGCCATTTCAAGAGGTTGAACCCCACTTCTATTGGGAGGATTTTATTGCCAAGGATGAAAAAGAGGTCAACTGTGCCCCAAGAGGGAGTGAGAAGTCCACCGCACTGGGCGAGGTCACCATAATTGTCAAGCACTCACTTCCATATCAAGGCTGCAAATTAGGGAAGCATGGAATGAGCTTCTATCATTTGTCTACCACGTGGGCATTATGCTGTAGACCATGGGATCCGGGCGGATCATACTACAATTTGAGCATTCCGTGGCCACTGTATCACAGGCAGTGGGATCCTGGTGGAACCGGCCCCAATGAGTTTTTCTGAACCTTGCTTCTTTTTAATTTTCTTTCCTTGCTTTATTTCTGTTTTGTTTTTAATAAAGCTCCTGAATAATTTGAGAAGCTCAGGAGTTGTGTTGAGTCTTTTGTTGGCAAGTTTGCTGGATTTGATTAAATTTGTGCACAGATGGATTGCATGTTATGTGTTGATGATTTCCCCCCTAGGATTTGGAATTGTTGAAAAAAAAATGATCCCCATGTGATTGAAAACTGAACTTTGAGATTTTGTTATGATGGCATGATTTATGATAAGTTTGGGGTGATAGGAAGCACACACTAGGGATAGAATCTCTTTCAAATAATTTGCAAAAAAATGTCCAGGTGAGGTTTTGAGCCTCCAACATGTTTTAAATTGTGTGAAAATCACTTTTGATTGCACTTTCCGAATTTGCTTGAATCTCTTTATGATTTGCATGATTATGTGTTTGCTTCAAATGATTTAGGCATTTTCTTTGTAAATAGCTACTTAGCCTAAAATAACCATCCCTAATGCATGTTCCCTAGTTAGCCCATTGAGCCTAATTAGCCTGTTAATTCTTGTTAACCTTATGTTATAAGCTAAAATCTGGAAAACCATGTTAGCCCGATCTTAGGATTAGGAGAGCATGGAATCTTAGAAAGAGAATGGTTGCAAGAAACTAAAGTTTGGGGTGGCTGCAAGGTGACATGTTGTTTGGGATTGAGAAAAAAAAATACAATAAAAAGGTTAGAGCCAAAGGCTTGTAAAAAAAAAAGAAAAAAAAAAGAAAAGAAAAGAAATAAAAAAAATTAAAAAGTGGAAAAATGCCAAAAAGGCTGTTTGAATAAAAAGGCTGTAGTCACCCAGAAGAATAAAGAAAAATGAGGAAAGGAACTTGAGTAGAAATTCAATGTTTTGAAGTGTTTCATGCTCTCTTAGTTCCTAGGGTCTTCAGCCTAGTTCCTTGTGTATATCCTACCCTTAGCCAGGCCCCATTACAACCCATAAAAGACCTTTTGATGTTACTTGCATGTTTTATGTGGGAATCATTTAGAGATGAAAATCAAATTTATGGGAAGTGCTCTTAAAAGTGAAATTGAGTGAATGTTGTTAGCCCGACAAACTGAGCGAATGAGTGAACACAAATTTCCCTTGTGAGGAAGGCAGTTGTTGAATTTGGTGATCTCCCTCTTGTGTGTAACTTGGATCCCCTGCCTAGATTAATGATTGCTTGAATGATGAAATTCTCAACTGTTTAGAATGAATGAATGTGGGGATTGCTTTGTTTGAAACGGGGGAACATTAAAAAAAATATATATATATTTTGATAAATTGCTTGAAATCTGTGCGAAAGTTGATTGAATCTTTTGAGCTTGCCAGGTCTTGAGTCTTTTTAAGTTTTTGAGTTTTAGTTTGCTTGGGGACAAGCAAAAGTTTAAGTTTGGGGTATTTTGATGAGCCTCTGGTTGACTGGTTTTATAACTAATAAAAACCATGGCTTTGTGCTAATTTTATATCATTTTCACCCAAATTAGACTTGATTGTCCTTAAGCAGTATTTTGAGTCTGTAAAGTATTTTTAAGTTAATTTAGTTGATTTAGAGTTAAATAAAATACTTATTCTATTTTCTATTTTCAGGTAAATAAAAAGGAATAACTCTGGAGTTTCTCGCCCCGCGAGAAGGATGTTCGCCTCGCGAACCAGAAGGTGACTGTTCCAGAGAAATTGCATCCTTTCTGTCTCGCCCCGAAGACTGACTCGCCCGCGAGTAATCCAACCTTGGAAGTCAGAAAGCATCACGATTTACCCGTGTGAAAGGTCACGGGCGTTACAGTTTGGAATTTGAAGAGTTCGCCTCGCAAATCCAATCCTCGCCTCGCGAGAGTGAAGCCCAGAAGTCATGACCTTTCCATTCCTCGCCACGCGAGTCGTGCTTCGCCTCGCGAGAATACCAAATGTTGAAGATTCGCCTCGCGAGACATCATTCGCCTCGCGAGTCAGCGTAGTCCAGAAGTTGTCTATAATCCTGTCTTAGGCAGAACTGAAGAGTTAGTCGAGTTAGCTGATTTTATTTGGTCTTTGATAGACATGATAGTAGTAGTTTTCAGTAGGGTATTTCTTTTCTTTTGTGTTTATTTCTGTAATGGATAACTAGTCTCCTTGATTAATCTACTGGGATTGGTTTCCATTTACATTTGAGGTTCTGTAATTCCTGTTTTCACTTACTTTTCTCTTTTCAATACGATGCTATATGTTTCATTTTGCTTAATTCGGGAATGTATAGTGTTGTGTTGTTTTGTTTGATGATGTTATGTTCCTATATATAATCGCGTTTGCTTAATTCGCGTGTGTTCATTCATGTTCGCTTAGTTCATGAGGGCTTAACCCGTTTGCTTAATTCGGGAATAGGAACATATATCTGTAGTAGTGGTTTCGCTTGTAAATTGTTGCTACAACCTAGGAGGGGATTAGAATCTGCTTAGGGCTTGGATTTATATGAACCAATGATAGTGGGAAACCGAGAACGATGAGGTTAATCGTTCTTTAGTTTATTTGATAATATTTTAACTGCTTTGTTTTCTTACTCTGTTTTTATTTTGTTTTCTTTATTTTATCTCAATCCAAAACCCCCAAAACTAACTTTTAATTTTATGTTAATAATAACAACGCCTAAGAGTCCTTGAGAGACGACATCCGAGTTGTCGCTTCCCTATCTACATTATTTTGTAAACGCTCGTTCTTTTTGGCGCGTGGCGACAGCGCGTTCAGTGGCCCCGTCCAGTCATTGCATTTGCCAATGGACGGGGTGGTCCTGTCCAATCACTGCACTTGCCAATGGATGGGGTGGCCCCGTCCAGTCCATTGCTTTGCACGTGCTGATGGACGGGGTGGTCACGTCCATTGCTTTGAGCTTACTGATGGACGGGGTGGTCCCGTCCATTGCTTTGCACGTGCTGATGGATGGGGTGGTCCCGTTCATTGCTTTGCACTTGCTGATGGACGGGGTGGTCCCGTCCATTGCTTTGCGCTTGCTGATGGATCCATTGCTTTGCACTTGCTGATGGACGGGGTGGTCCCGTCCATTGCTTTGCGCTTGCTGATGGACGGGGTGGTCCCGTCCATTGCTTTGCACTTGCTGATGGACGGGGTGGTCCCGTCCATTGCTTTGCACTTGCAGTTGGACGGGGTAGCCCCGTCGAGTCCACTACAATTATCTTTTCTTGTTGGACGAGGAGGTCCGTCCAGTGTATATCTACTTTTGCAAATCTAATTTTCTGTTGGGACGAAGAGATTCCGTCCACTGCAATTTTATTTTCAGGCTGAAGGCTAAAGAATAAAGAAAGAAGAGGAAGAAGGTAATGAAGAGAGGACGAAGAAAAGAAGAAGAGGACAACCAACAAAAAAGGGAAAGAGATTGAGTTACTTCTCCTAACCCTAAAAATATCTTAGACATCAGACGATACCTCTTTTCCTCATCCACCCATTGGTCCTTCCTCTTCCTCCTTCCCACCCTCGTCTTAACCTACCAGCCCTGCTCCTACCCCTCAAAAGCCAGCATACACATCAGGCAAAACCCCCATCTCCTTCTCTTTTCAATCATGCAACCCTCACATCAAATCACCTCCTTTCCACTGCTCACGCCGTCCCCATCTGAACACACGCTATTGCTGCTCACGCCGCCCCCATCCGAACACACGCTATTGCTGTTCACGCCACCCCCATCTGAACACACGCCATTGCTGCTCAGAACCGCCCAAGCCTTGGATTTCGTACAAACCGACCTTGAAGCCAATGGAGAATAAGCAAGAAGCCCTCTTCTCTGTCTATAAAAGGAGAGGAAAAAGAGGAGAAAAAGGGGGGACAGATTTTTTTCCGGGGAAAGGACTTATGGTCTGAAATTTCCGGTGTGAGAAAAGAAAGAAAAAGAGAGAGAGATTTGTATCTAACGTTTTCTTTGTAAGGAAGAGAGATTAGAGATCTGATTTTCCTTTTCTCTTCCCTATTACTAGAGTGGTTAAGAAGGAAGAGCTGAAGGGGCCAGTAAGATTGAATGTAAAGACTTCGATCTTGAAATCTTATCACTGAGAATAAACAAAATCACTCTTATTCTGCTCTCATTTGGTAACCCTTGTTCTCTTTGTTGATATTATTTCAATAAGTTTCTCGTGACATTCTTATTTTTCTGTGCCACCGGTCACTGAATAAGTTAGCAAAAAGTTTCATTTATACGTTTCATTTCTGTCCTATTTTCAAGAAGTAAAATCGTTTATTTTACATAAAAATAGAGGATGATCACTTGATCAAAACAATCTTTTTGGGTTGCCCTATGACAAGTGTCATGTTCAACCCTTCAGGTATAAAGGTTGCTCTGTGGACTTACGTGCCATGTTCAACCTCACATAGGTTCAATCAAAAATTTCACAACTGAGGATGTTTCTTTCTTGAAAGACGATTCTTGGGTAAAACAAATATCTTCAAAGTTATTAATAATTTATACAACTAATTTTGGGTAACCATTTTGGGGATGTTCTAGGGTGCCGTGGGGTTAAGTCTCCATGCCTTCCCTAGACATAATCGACTCCCGAACCTAAAGCTTTTTTTATAAAGGGTTTCCAACTTCCCTGAAATTAAATAAAGTTGGTGGCGACTCCATGTTTTCTCTCTAAGAGGAAAACCCAGTCTTTTTTTCTTGGTCGCAACAACAACAAGATCACCCAAATCCGATATTTGTAGCTCTAGTTATGCTCTGCGCAAGGCAACAAGGTCAGGATGAGTGAAAAATCCGAAAATTAAGAATGTTTAGCAATTAAGCCCAATAATGTAAAAGCAAAAACAATGATTGTAAAAGTAGTCTAATTTCCGCCTCTCTCTCTGGCTTCTACGGTACGTAAACTGCTATTTATGCTTATTAATCCTAACCTAACCCTAGATCAAATTAAGGGCCTCTGAATAAGATTTCCAGCAAGGTATCATATACCTTAATTGGGCTTAAGATGAGTAAGTTAGTTCCATTTAAGTGAAGGAACATCATGGAGTGCGCACTGATCCGCGCCAGAGAACTCGGGACCCAATTTAGCCTTGATTTTGGCCTAATTTGATTATTCTTGTGAAACCTGAAATTATAAGTCTCTTCCTTGTTTTTCTAGGGACAACAAGATCACCAAAATCCGATATCTGTAGCTCTAGTTATGCTCTGCCCAAGGCAACAAGGTCAAGATAAGTGAAAAATCTGAAAATTAACAATGTTTAGCAAGTAAGCCCATTAATGTAAAAGTAAAAAAAAATGATTGTAAAAGTTGTATAATTTCCGTCTCTCTCTGGCTTGTGCGGCTGTAAACTGCTATTTATCCTTATTAATCATGAACTAACCGAAGACCAAATTAAGGGCCTCTGAATAAGCTTTCCAACAAGGTATCATATGCCTTAATTGGGCTTAAGATGAGTAAGTTAGGCCCATTTAAGTGAAGGAACATCATGCTCTGCGCACTGATCCGTGCTAGAGAACTCGGGACCCAATTTAGCCTTGATTTTGGCGTAATTTGATAATTCTTGTGAAAGCTGAAATTGTAGGTCTCTTCCTTATCTTTCTAGGGATAGCAAGATCACCAAAATCCGATATATGTAGCTCTAGTTATGCTCTGCGCATGGCAACAAGGTCAGGATGAGTGAAAAATCCGAAATTAACAATGTTTAGCAATTACGCCCATTAATGTAAAAGTAAAAACAATAATTGTAAAAGTTGTCTAATTTCCGCTTCTCTCTGGCTTGTACGGCTGTAAACTGCTATTTATGCTTTTTAATCCTGACCTATCCCTAGACCAAATTAAGGGCCTCTGAATAAGCCTTCCAACAATGTATCATATGCCTTATTTGGGCTTAAGATGAGTAAGTTAAGCCCATTTAAGTGAAGGAACCTCATGGACTGCGCACTTATCCGTGCTAGAGAACTCCGGACCCAATTTAGCCTTGATTTTGGCCTAATTTGACAATTCTTGTGAAATCTGAAATTGTAGGTTTCTTCCTTATCTTTCTAGGGACAGCAAGATCAAAAAAATCCGATATCTGTAGCTCTAGTTATGCTCTGCGCAAGGGAACAAGGTCAGGATGAGTGAAAAATCCGAAAATTAACAATGTTTAGCAATTAAGCCCATTAATGTAAAAGAAAAAACAATGATTGTAAAAGTTGTCTAATTTCCGCCTCTCTCTGGCTTGTGCGGTTGTAAACTGCTATTTATGCTTATTAATCCTAACCCATCCCTAGACCAAATTAAGGGCCTCCGAATAAGCTTTCCAACAAGGTATCGTATGCCTTATTTGGGCTTAAGATGACTAAGTTAGGCCCATTTAAGTAAAGGAACATCATGGACTTCGTGACCGATCCGTGCTAGAGAACTCGGGACCCAATTTAGCCTTGATTTTGGACTTTTTTAAATATTCTTGTGACAAGTGATATTGTTGGTCTCTTCGTTATCTTTGTAGTGAATGCATGATTACAAAAATCGGATATATGTAGCTCTAGATATGCTCGCGCATGGCAACAAGGTCGAGGATGAGTGAAAAATCCGAAAATTAACAATGTTTAGCAATTAAGCCCATTAATGTAAAAGTAAAAACAATGATTGTAAAAGTTGTCTAATTTCCGTCTCTCTACCGCTTGTACGGGTAAACTGCTATTTATGCTTTTAATCGACCTATTGATGTCGTGCGGCGACGTGCGATTCCGACTAGTGTACCTTGGATTGTCGCCAAGTAATAAAAGATATCGATCCCACAGAGACCGTGATCTCAAATCGCAACTAATTTTCAATTTGGTAAATCTGGACTGTATAAAAAGATTTGAAAAAGGATTGGATATTTTGAAAAGGTTTTGAATTTTAATTAAGAGATAAATAAAACAGAAAACAAATCTATTTGTGGTTTTGGATCTAAATGGATTCCTCAGGATTTGGGTTACCTACGAGGCTGTTTATGTTACTAATCTGATTTACCCTTGTTAATTATCGAAATTACCTTGACGGCGAGTTTATCCTCTAATAGCTTAAGCTCCCTCTCGGGTTACAAAAACCGTGCCCAATTGAACCAACCCCTACTCTCGTGGTAGTCGAATTCAGATTGGACCCTTTGCGTTTCGTGACAGCTCGTTGATCCTCGAAGGACGGCTTCTAACTCTCGTGATTTCAGTCCTAAGTCTGACTCTATAGATCCGACACCTAAGTTCACCGCTAGGTTCCTCCTCTAGAATGCCTATGACACGCAAACCAGTGGCCACCGAATTTACGAGTGATTCAAACACTAGAAATCAGATCTAAAACAAAATCGAAATTAACAAAGATATTACTGATAAGCCTCTGGCTCATCTAGTTTTATAGCTAGTATGACCAGGGTTTTGTGCAAATTATATCGTATTTTCACCCAAATTAGATTAGATTGTCCTCAAGCAAGGTTTTGAGTCTCTAGAGTAGTTTTAAGTTAATTTAGCAAGTTTTAAGTCAAAATAATACACTTATGCTTATTTCCCTTGTTTTGAGTTAAGTAGAAGTTGAGAAAATAAAGAAAAGGGGATTAGCCCCGAGAAAGCCATGATCGCCTCTCGACCACGAAGCATCAATGTTCCAAGACATTGCAAAGACTCTGCGTCGCCTCGCGAAGAAGGACTCGCACCGCGAGTCTTCCAAACCTGAAAAAGTCGAGAGACGATCACGGCTTGGCGTGTTGGAGGTCATGGCCGTGGGCGATTTTGAAGTTGAAGAGTCTCGCCTCGCGAGCATCCATTCGCCTCGCGAGTCTGGAAGTCAGAAAGCATCACGGTTAGGCCCTGGTGGCCATAACGGGCGTAAGGAGAAAACTCTTCATATCCTCGCCTCGCGAGCAGAATCTCGCCTCGCGAGAATGCCAAAGGTTGCTGACAGTTCATGAAATTCGCCTCGCGAATGTGTGCTCGCCTCGCGAGATAGTTAATTTCAGAATTTGTATAAAAGGCTGTTCTGAACATTTTGTAGGAACTCTTGCTTCTCCATTTTCTGTTTTACACTTTTCTCTGTGATTTCGTTTGTGTTATGGAGAACTAAATTCTTAGGATTAATCTAGTGTAATTGATTTCCACATACTTGAGGTTCTTATACTTTCCTGTTTTGTATGCTTTTCCCTCTTCAATGCCATGCCTTGTATTTCTGTTTGTTTAATTCAGGAGTATAATGCATTGTATTGATTTATTTCCGGTGATATCATGTTCCTATAATCAATCGCGTTTGTTTAATTCGCGTGTGTACATTCATGTTCGTTTAGTTCATGAGGGCTTAACCCCGTTTGTTTAATTCGGGAATAGGGACATGTATCTCAGAGTGGTAGTTTCGTTTGTAAATTGTTGCTACAACCGGGAGGGGATAAGAATTTGCTTAGGGCCTGGAAATTGTATGAACCTATGATAGTGGGAAATCAAGAGCAATAGATTAATCTGTTTTTGACTATTGATAATCCCTTTTCAACTGCCTTGTTTTTGATTGCTCTGTTTTGTTATTTCTTATTTTGCACTCCAATCCACACCCCCCAAAACTGATTTTTTTGTGCAAAGTAATATTCTGTGAGTCCTTGAGTGAAGACATCCGAGTTGTCGCACTATACTACACTTTTAAACCCACTCGTCCTTTTTGGCGCGTGCGCGACAGCGCGACCAAAAATTGGCGCCGTTGCCGGGGACTCTGAGTTGTCATTTTTCTCAATTTGTTTTTATTTTCTTTTCTTTTCTTTCTTTTATTTTCTGTTTTGTTTTGAATTGGTCTGGCTACTAGGTCTAATTGCCCTGAACTGTGTGATTTTGACCCGGAAATTGAAAGAACATTGCACACACTCGTAGGGGAATTTCAAGGCTAGCACTAGTAGTGATACCAATTTTAAACTGCTTTGAAAACATGGGAGACCAAAGGACTTTGAGGCGGCTTGCTGCCCCGATGTGAATTACAATGGTTTGTGCATTGCTTATCCCTGGTCGTGACACACCTTTTGAGTTAAAATCGGGCTAATCCATTTGTTGCCAAGATTTAATGGTCTTGCAGGTGAAGATCCACACAAGCACTTGAAGGAGTTCCAAGTTGTCCGCTCCACAACTTTGAGGCCGGAAGGAGTAACGAGGATCATATCAAGTTGAAGGCTTTTCCATTCTCACTCCGGGAGCTGCGAAAGATTGGCTTTTATACCTTGTATCGAATTCCATTACCACATGGAAGCGACTTGAAGAAGCTCTTCCTGGAGAAATATTTTCCTGCCTCCCAGCAGCTGCAATTAGGAAAGAAATCCGTGGAATAAGGCAAGGAAATGAGTCGCTAAATGAGTATTGGGAGAGGTTCAAGCAGTTGACATCTAGTTGCCCCCAAGACCAAATTTCCGAACGATCTCCTCATCCAATATTTTTATGAAGGATTGCAGCCTATGGATAGGAATATTTTGGATCTTGCTAGTGGGGAGCATTGGTTGACAAGACTCCATCCTGCTGCTAAGCAACTTATTGAGAACATGTCGATGAATTCCCAGCAATTCACTACAAGAAGAAATTCTGTTGAGACTAGAGGTGTACATGAGGTCCGCACTTCCTCTTCCAGCCATGACAGGTGATGATAGAATTGATAGCCTCACTTCTTTGGTAGAGAAATTGGTAATGGATATGGTTCAGCCTGCGGTGTTGTGTGGCTTGTGCAGTTGTCCTGAGCACCCATATGAAGCATGCACCATTTTACAAGGAGGGTCGATTCATGAATCACCTCAAGCATTTGCAGTCCATCAAGTATAATCAGGGCAATAACCGAGAGCAGATCTGACATTCCGATCTTTCAACAAATAGGTACCATCCCACCTGGAGTAATCACCCTAATCATGCGGTATGGGAACTCATCCCAACAGCCGATGGCACCTCGGAATCCTCCTCCCAGTGACTACTTCAGCACCCTAGGACCTTTCGTAGATGACATGCTCAATAAAATGGCTGCACAAATGGCTGCACAAAATCTCTGATTTCAAGAGCAAATAGGACAGTTCCAGCGCGATTCCTAGCCTCACAGGCACAATTTCAGCAGAGAACGGATGCGAGTATTCGGGCATTGCATACACAGATTGGACAGATGGCTACGAGACATAAATAATATAAAGCAAGGTCAAGGAACAACCCAACTGCCAAGACCAAACCGGTGATCAATCCTAATGCCTCCAACCCCAATGTGAGTTCTATATCTCCGAGGTCCGGAAAGGTTGTTGAGGCCATTTCTGGAAAGAATGAAGAAACTATGAAGGCTACTCCGAGCCTACTGTTGAAGTTACTCCGAGCCTCGTGGTTGAAGTTGAAACAGAGAGAGTGTATAGACCACCCATTCCATTCCCACACGTAATCCGGAAAAATTTGAAGAGTGGTGGTGAAGATAAAGAGAAGGCAATTCTTGATGTGTTAAGAAAGGTTGGTGTTAATATCCCTCTGTTGGATGTGATCAAGCAAGTGCCCGTGATATGCCAAATTTCTCAAGGACCTATGCACCAACAAGAGGACGATGAAGACTAATGAGAGGGTTGACTTGGGAAGAAATGTCTCGGCGCTTATCCGGTCGAGCCAAGAAGAGTTGTTGCTTTCACCCAGGCACTGCCACCGAAGTGCAAGGATCCAGGCACCTTCACTATCCCATGCACTATTGGGGACAAGAAGTTTGAAAACTGCATGTTGGACTTGGGAGCATCTATCAATGTCATGCCTACCTCCATCTTTAACAAACTGGATCTTGGTCCTTTGAAGTACACAGGTATCACCATTCAGTTGGCCAACAGGACCTGTGTCCGCCCCATGGGAATGGTGGAAGATGTACTAGTGCAAGTTGATGATCTGATCTTCCCAGCTGATTTCTACATCTTGAACATGGCAGGCGAGACACATTCCAGTAAATCACCAATCATCCTGGGCCGGCCATTCATGAAGACAGCCAAGACTAACATTGATGTGGGTGATGGGACCATGTCTATGAAGTTTGGGGATATAGTTGCAAAGTTCAACATATTCGATGCCATGAAACATCCAGCGGAAGAGCACTCTGTATTCCACATTGAGCTGGTATCTGAGACTATTGAGGATAACCATGAGAACTTGTTTTCTAATTCTCCACTTAATTCTGGCTGTGATGATATTCTTTCTTTTCTTGATTGTACTAACGCTAACCATTTTGTGGTTTGTGCTTTGAGATCTCTGCATGTTTAGCAGGTGATAAGATTGTCAGTGCAGTGGATGAGAACCATGAAGAGGATGAAGCAGCACTGGAGGCCCTATCTACCTCTTTGGACTTAGACTGCAAGGAATGGGATCCAGGTGACAGCTCCCGCTTACACTGCACTTGATCATGGAGTACTATTTTCCTTTCCCTCACTATGATCTTATAATTCTGTTGTTCATTGGGGACAATGCATGTTTTAAGTGTGGGGGAGGGAATTAGTTGTAGTTTTCTCTTCTTTGAATAAAGTTTTCTTTTCTTTGAATAAAGCTCCCGAATAATTTGAGAAGCTCGGGAGCATTTGTGTGTTGAGTCTTTTGATTGGCAAGTTTGTTAGATTTTGATTGATGTTGCACTGCATTGCTTGCATGATTGATATGTGATGATTCCCCCCTAGGCTGAAAAAAATTTGAAAAATTTTTGTGATTCCCATGTGAAATTGAAAACTGAACTTTGGGATTTTGTTATGATAGCATGATGAATGATAAGTTTGGGGTGATAGGGAGCACACACTAGGGATAGTATCTCTGTTCAAATAATTTGCAAATAATGTCCAGGTGAGGTTTTGAGCCTCCAACATGTTTCAAACTGTGTGAAAATCACTTTCAAGTTACACTTCCCTGGATTTGATTGAATCTCTTTTTGGTTTGCATGATTATATGTGAGTAGCAAATGATTTAGGCAGTTTCTTTGTAAATAGCTACTTGTCCTGAATAAACCAATTCCTAATGCATGTTCCCTAGTTAGCCCTTTTGAGCCTATTAGCCTGTTAATTCTTGATAACCTAATGTTATAAGCCCTAAAATCTGGAAAACCATGTTAACCCGATCTTAGGATTAGGAGAGCATGTAATCTTAGAATGGGTGCAAGAAACTAAAGTTTGGGGTGGCTGCAAGGTGTAATATGTTGGTGGGAGTAGAAAGAGAAAAAAAAAAGAGAAAAAAAAAAGAGTTGGAGCCAAAAGCTTGTGAAAGAAAAAGTGTACAAATATTGAAAAAAAAAATGCCAAAAAAGAAATAAAGAGGCTGTAGCCACCCAAGGCATAAAGAAAAATGGAAAAGGAACTTGAGTGAATTTCAAAGTGTAAATAAAGTTCATGCTCTCTTAGTTCCTAGGGTCTTGACTTAGTTCATTTTGTATATCCTACCTTAGCTGGCCCCTTACAACCCATAAAAGACCTTTTGATGTTGCTTGCATGTTTTTCGTGGGGAACCATTTTGAGGTGAAAAGCAAATTTTTTGGGAAGTGTACTTGAAAAGTGAACCGAGTGCAAGTTGTTAACTCGACATAAACCCGGAGGATTGAGTGAACAAATAATGCCCTTGTGAGGAAGGCGAGTTGTTTGGATTTGGTGATCTCCCTCTTGTGTGTGACTTAGATTCCTGCTTAGATTTCTGATTGTTTTCATGATGAAACTCTCAATTGTTTGGAATAAATGAATGTGGGATTGCTCTGTTTGAAAAGGGGAAACAATGAAGAAAAATTGTCTTTGAAGTTGCTTGAATTTGTGCAATGTTGGTTGAATCTTTTAAGCTTGCCAGGTCCTGAGTCTTTTTGATTTTTGAGTCTTAGTTTGCTTGGGGACAAGCAAAGTTTAAGTTTGGGGTATTTTGATAAGCCTCTGGCTCAACTGGTTTTATAACTAGTAAAGACCTTGGCTTTGTGCAAATTATATCGTATTTTCACCTAAATTAGATTAGATTGTCCTCAAGCAAGGTTTTGAGTCTCTAGAGTAGTTTTAAGTTAATTTAGCTAGTTTGGAGTTAAATAATACACTTATGCTTATTTCCTTGTTTTCGAGTTAAGTAGAAGTTGAGAAAATAAAGAACAGGGGATTCGCCTCTGAAAGCCATGCTCGCCCGCGACCGGCCCGTTGTCCAAGAAATTGCTAAGTCTGCGGGTCGCCTCACAAGAAGGTCTCGCCTCGCGAGTCTTCCAAACCTGAAAAAGTCGGAGACGATCACGCCTGGGCCGTGTTGCAGGTCATGCCGTGGCGCTTTGAAGTTGAAGAGTCTCGCCTCGCGAGCATCCATTCGTCTCGCGAACCGAAGTCGAAACATCACGGGTTAGGCCCCGGTGGCCATAACGGGCGAAGGAGAAAACTCTTCATATCCTCAGCAGAAAGATCTCGCCTCTGAGAATGCCAAAGGTTGTCGACAGTTCATGAAATTCGCCTCGCGAATGTGTGCTCGCCTGCGAGATAGTTAATTTCGAATTTGTATAAAAGGCTGTTACCAACATTTTGTAGGAACTCTTGCTTCTCCATTTTCTGTTTTACACTTTTCTCCGTGATTTCGTTTGTGTTATGGAGAACTAAATTCTTAGGATTAATCTATTGTAATTGATTTCCACATACTTGAGGTTCTTATACTTTCCGTTTTGTATGCTTTTTCCCTCTTCAATGCCATGCCTTGTATTTCCGTTTGTTTAATTCAGGAGTATAATGCATTGTATTGATTTATTTCCGGTGATATCATGTTCCACAATCAATCGCGTTTGTTTAATTCGCGTGTGTACGCTCTTCATGTTCGCTTAGTTCATGAGGGCTTAACCCCGTTTGTTTAATTCGAATAGGGACATGTATCCAGAGCGTAGTTTCGCTTTGTAAATTGTTGCTACCCGGAGGGGATAAGAATTTGCTTAGGGCCTCGGAAATTGTATGGAACCTATGATAGTGGGAAATCAAGAGCAATAGATTAGTGCTTTTGACTATTGATAATCCCTTTTCAATCGCCTTGTTTTTGACTGCCTGTTTTGTTATTTCTTATTTTGCCTCCAATCCAAACCCCCCCCAAAACTGATTTTTTTGTGAAAAGTAATATTCTCGTAGTCCTTGAGAGACGACATCCGAGTTGTCGGCACTATACTACACTTTTAAACCCTGCGTC
>JAUPTC010000013.1:2168467-2277007 GCA_030762895.1 Sophora flavescens
ATGATTGCATATTGTATAGGAAAGAGTTTGAAGAGATGCACGAGTGCCCTGTGTGGGGGTATCACGCTACAAAGTGAAGGATGGTGATTCTAGTTGTGATGTGGTCACCAAAGGTCCTCCTTCAAGGTGTTATGGTATCTTCCCGTGATTCCGCTGTTCAAGCGATTGTTTACTAATGTAAATGACGTAAATAACATTAGATGGCATGCAGATGAGAGGAAGTGTGATGGACAGCTTCGCCATCCCGCCGATTCTTTGCAATGGAAGAGAATTGATAGTTTGTTTCCGATTTCTGCATGAGCGCAAACCTCGTGCTTGGACTTGCTACCGATGGAATGAATCCATATGGAAACTTAAGTAGTATTCATAGTTCATGGCCTGTTCTTCTTGTAATTTACAACCCTGTCTCCTTGGTTGGGCATGAAGCGCAAATACATTATGTTAAGTATGATGATTTCGGTCCTAAACAGCCAGGAAATGATATTGATGTTTATCCGAGTCCCTTGATTGAAGACTTGAGAATGTGTGGGATGAAGGCGCTGATGTGATCGATGGGTATTACCGTGAGACATTCGGATTATGCGTGCCATGTTATTTTGCACCATCAATGACTTTCAAAGATACTGGAACTTGTGGGTATAGTGTTAAGGGGCATAAAGCATGTCCAATATGTGAAGAAGGCACATGTTACCATCAACGCAACATGGAAGGAAGATGGTTTACCTTGGGCATCGGAGATTTCTCCCACGTAATCATCCTTATCGAGATCGAGAAAATCTTTCAATGGATTTCCTGAGAATGAAATTGCTCCGGTGGCCTTGACCGGAGAGCAAGTTTATGAAAGGGTGAACAACACTAATGTTATCTATGGGAAGACCCGTAAGTAAGGCTACCGAGAAGAAAATATGGAAGAAGAGGTCGATCTTCTTTGATCTTCCATACTGGTGCAAGCTTGATGTAAGACATTGTATTGATGTGATGCAGTGGAGAAAAATGTGTGTGACAGCTTAATCTTAACGCTTCTTCAACATCCAAGGCAAGACAAAGGATGGTGTGAATGATCGCCTGGATCTAGTTGCGATGGGTATACGAGAGCATTTAGCTCCACTTAAAGTGGGGGATAAGAAGACTTATTTGCCCCCAACATGTCATACTTTATCAAAAAAAGAGAAAAGAAGTTTCGTGGAATGTCTACGGGGAATCAAAGTGCCACAGGGGTTACTCTTCAAATATCGGAAGACTTGTCTCAATGAAAGATCTCAAATTAGTTGGCTTAAAGTCTCATGATTGTCATGTCTTGATGCAACAACTACCTAAGGTGGCCATTCGTGACATATTGCCTAAAAAGTCAGACATGCCATTACTAGGTTATGCTTATTCTTCAATGCTATATGTAGCAAGGTCATTGACACTAAAAATTTGGATGAGTTGGAAAATGAGGCAGCCATTGTCTTGTGCCAATTGGAGATGTATTTTCCACCTTCATTTTTTGACATCATGGTTCATTTGATTGTTCATCTAGTGAGGAGATTAGATTGTACGGCCCCGTTTATTTAAGGTGGATGTACCCGGTTGAGCGATACATGAAGATCTTGAAAGGATATATGAAAAATCCACACCGTCCCGAAGCATCTATTGTTGAAAGGTATGTTGCGAAGAAGCTATTGAGTTTTGTGCAGGACTACATGTCGGGTTGAACCCGTAGGGCTTCCCAAGTCTCATCACGAAGGAAGATATGATGGTAAGGGTACACGAGGTATCACTGTTAAGAGCATGGATCGGGAGGAAGTGCTTCAAGCACATTTGTATATATTGAATAACACTGATGAGGTTGAACCATACTTATGTGAGCATAAAAGCATCATCAATGAAACTTACCCTAGAATGAATGAAAAATGGTGTTTGAACAAGCATAACAAGACTTTCTTGAACTTGTTTAAAGAAAAAATTGCAAAGGATGGTATTGCTTCTGATAAATTAAAATGGCTAGCACAGGGGCCTAACTTTGATGTCATATGCTGGAGTGGGTACGATATCAATAAGTTTTCCTTCTATGCAAAGTCCCAGGATGACAAAAGTACTATGCAAAACAGTGGGGTTATGGTCGTCGCTGAGTCCATGCATTTCTCTAGTTCGAAAGATAAAAACCCTGTTATGGCATCGGTTCATACGTTGGAATCCTTGAAGAGATATGGGAGGTTGATTACACGAAGTTTAGAGTACCTGTTTTAAATGTCATGGGTCGATAAAGTAACAATGGTGTGCAAACCGATGAGTTAGGATTCAAATTGGTGGACCTTAGTAAGGTAGGTAATAAAGAGGAACCTTTCATCATGGCATCCCAAGCAAAACAATTGTTTTATATCCGTGATCCTTCTAACAAAAGGTGGTCAGTGGTTCTCCAGGGAAAAACATGTATAATGGTAGTGAGGGAAATCATGATTCAACTCTTGATATTTCTGATACTCCTTCTTTCTCAATACGAGTGCCTAATTTCAATGAGGAAAATGAAGTGGATGATGTACATGCTACTCGTAATGATCACCAAGAAGGGTTGTGGGAGAACTTTACTAATTGACCACAAAGTAAGTTTAGTTTGATATTACCATCAAGTTTGGCATATTATATGTTTACGTTGATATTTATAAGTTATGTTTATGTACGTTGATCGATATTTATAAGTTATGTTTGATATTTATCCTGACATACTAACAAGTTTTTTTTTTGTGTTTAAACAGGTATACATGGTTGATCGTGAGGATATCCCTCCTTCATGCAGCCGGGTTGAGACCCCGCCTCATCCGGTAGAAAGCGGTAGACGTGCCACACGAATGAGGAATTTGACTGCCAACCGTGGTTCAAATCAAAGGATAGGAGTAGACTTTGATAATAACCTCAATCCTATTGGGCCAATGGCAGATCAGTTTAATAGTTTTGTGGCGACCCTTGCTAGGAACAGCCTAGTATACTCATTGATAGATGGAATGATGTACCGCGGACGTGAAGATCGAGATATGGGAGAGTATTCGGTATCTATACTTCTATGTCCCGTGTTTGTCCTGTATCTACTTTATTTTTATCTTAATAATATCATACAATGAATTCGCTGATTCTTTTGGTCTTAATGTAGTTGACCTTTGACATACCGGACACGTGACGTATGAAGAAGCGTTTGCTAAATTATGCCGGGAGAGCGTTGGAGGGCTTTTAAGGCCGACCTGGGCAGATACTATGTATTCAATCCAAAAAGTAAAAAGAACCCACTTGAGGTGTATCCGTTTCTTGACAAGGCGACTGGGATCGCTTTGTTCGTGAGCCGACATGATCCCAGCTTTCGAGTTAACTTATTTGATTTGTCTCTAAATTTATGTAATTCCATTAATTTTATTTACTTATGTAATTTAATTGTCTTCAAATAAAAACAAGAGAAGAGGAAAAAAGGGAAGAAAAACAAAAGCAAGAATGTCTACCCCATGTCATGTCTCGTGGGGATATAAAAAGCTTGTTCGTAAAATGGTTGAAGAGGGAAAGAAAGCACGCCGAAGCAAAGCATCTCGGATCGGATCCTAATGCTGAAAATCATCCAGAGGTTGTTGATCCACCTCCACCCCCACGCCATCGTAAATGGAAGAGGCCCGACAAAGAAAAAACGGGACAATATACATCTGAGGAGGCCCGCCAAGTAGCTGAGAAGATTGTAAGTATAGTTTGAATTGTAATTGTCTTTTTAAGATTGTTACCGAATTGTAATGTGACCTGATATTTTATGTTATAGGATGCCTTGGATGATCAGCTAACCCAAGGAACCTTTGTTCCTAGAGGACGCGATGATATCTTAGTCACGCCATCGGTAAACCAGCACCACCCGGCCGTGTCATTGGTGTTGGATGGGGAGTCGGCATTCGCCAATACCATGGTTCATCTTCACACCAATGCCACGAGGATGTTGAAGCGAGATAGAGCACGGCTAAAACAGGAGATTACAACTTGAGCTTCGACGAGAGATGGCCGAGCAATTTGCCCAGAGATGGCAATATTGACTTCTATGTCCCAACAGTGATGACAACCGATGTCCAACCCTCTGTCCAACCCTCTGTCCATGTGAGCACTAAGGGCTCATGTGGATCCTCCTCATCATCCCGAAAATGATGATGATGGTGATGATGATGATGATGACGACGACCCCGATAGGTGTGAGTCGTATGTTGATGATCATCATGATCGCCGCTAGTGGCATTGGGTAGGGCACATAATAACTTAGGTAATACCATACACCATCGTTTATTACCGGATGATCAGCCGAGGGTTGTTGTTGAGATTATTCGAGATGCTTGATGCTCGAGTCCCTTGTGCCCACCGAGGAGTTCAAACAGGTGGGTCGAGCCCCTAGAACTTCATCCTCCGCCAAGAAGACTGGTCAACTTTATTGTTGCATCTGAGGTATTCGGTTAGTTGTGTTTTTCTATATTCATAGTTGAAATAATTTATTATTGTTTAAAGATAATGCTTTATTTTTATTCGTTATAGGATGTTGGAAATGATATTGTGCCTAAAAGGTCGGATCTAGGAAGACCAGAGATGTCTGCTCCTGCCAAGGTATTCATTTGACCATTTAGTTAATAACGAATTAAATAACTTAATTATCCGTGATTACTAATATATATCTATGTTGTTTAGGGGATCGACAAAGGGGCACATGGCCATGGTGATGTTTTTAAAGTTCTGGCTATACAGGTTGTCACCATGGAGAATGACGCAGCCTTGGTAAGGTTGGAACATGATGCTAGCCCTGGTGATGAACTGTATATCCCAAAGAAGGAACTTATGGAGATGGTACTCAATAAAGAAATGGCTAGTTCTGCACACATATCGTCATGGTGCACGTAAGTACATTTTATTTATAAGTTAAGTAATTAATTTTTAATTACTATGATAATTAACATGTTTTTCCAATATATTAGGTATCTGCATCGTATGTTAGTCGATCAGGGTAACCTCACCCTTTATGGGTTCATTGACCCCATGTTCATTCAGGGTGATGTTCTCCTAGCATCAGAAGACCCGGTGACTACCATACGTGATATACTTGCCCGAGACAATCATCAATTCTATCTTGCGCCTTATCTCAATAAGTAAGTACCGGTTATTTAAGTATAACTATATATGACTTAGTCACTAATTGTTCCGCAAATACAACAAGCATTGGCAACTGTTGATCTTGTACCCTAGGATGAATGTCGTGGTCTTCTTCTGCTCTTTGGGAAATAAGACGGCGAATCAACTGAAGACGATCATCGAAACGTAAGCATTAAAATACTTTATAATCAGTAATGCAGTTGTTTTAATTATCTGAAATCTATTATATATACTTTAATTAATGTTTTTGTCATGATAGGTCTATTAATGCAACCCACATGTTGCGTGGTGAAAGGCGTACTCGGCCATCGATGGATTATTCCCAGCGTAAGATATTTATTAGTTCAAATATGCATCAAATGCAAGTGGGTACAATAATTGGTTTCTATTTTATTTAATTCCTCATATTCTAATTGGGTTTCATTTGTACGTAGTCACGTATACAACATGGATCATGGTAATGTGGCTACTATGTGATGCAGAGGATGTTGGAAATTATCTCCTCCATGATCACTGAAAGATGGCACGAGGTAATTGTTAATTGACACAATTAGAAGTAATAGTATAGATTCGTTATATGTTTTATGTTAGTTTATTACTTAAAAATATAATCTTTTGTCCAATTAAACTTGCAGATATTCAACAATCCAACTCCATTATCTCGATTCCGACATCAACAACATAAAGAGGCGTTGGGAAACTTTCTTTCTTGAAGTGTACCAACCATAGTTTGTATATATGTAGTTAGTTTAAAAACTTATCATGTACTAGCTATTACTTTTGACTCGATCATATGTATTTTGATATGAAATCTATAATATATCATGTAGCTTTTTGGTTTCTAATTATTTTTGTTGTTCTCCGAATGTAATTGAACGTATATATATATATATATATATATATATATATATATATATATATATATATGTATTGTTCGTAATAAATTCAATATATATTAGTTGTGTTGAGAATATTTAAGAGTATGTTATTCTGGTATATATTGATCCGCATTATGAAACAGGGGGAAAGGAATTATAGAAATGTAAATAACAGGGGAAAAAATGAGACTTTACACATCGGTTTTATTAAAACCGATGTGGAAATTTCACTTTACACATCGGTTTTTTTAAAACCGATGTGGAAAGTGAAATTTCCCAATAGGATACCAATTGACAAATTAATTTTCCACATCGGTTAAGATGTAACCGCTATATAAAATATTATAAACATCGGTTTTAAAACCGATGTGTAAAGTGGCAATAAACCACATCGGTCGTTTCAACATCAGTTTTAAAACCGATGTGTAAAGCCAAAAATAACCGATGTGGAATCCCTTTTCTGCACTAGTGATGGTCTGATATTTCCGGTGTGAGAAAAGAAAGAAAAAGAGAGAGAGATTTCTATCTAACGTTTTCTTTGTAAGGAAGGGAGATTAGAGATCTGAGTTTCCTTTTCTCTTCCCTATTACTAGAGTGGTTAAGAAGGAAGAGCCAAAGGGCCCAGTAAGATTGAATGTAAAGACTTCGATCTTGAAATCTTATCACTGAGAATAAACAAAAATCACTCTTATTCTGCTCTCATTTGGTAACCCTTGTTCTCTTTGTTGATATTATTTCAATAAGTTTCTCATGACATTCTTATTTTTCTGTGCCACCGCTCACTGAATAAGTTAGGAAAAAGTTTCATTTCTACGTTTCATTTCTGTCCTATTTTCTAGAAGTAAAATCGTTTATTTTACATAAAAATAGAGGTTGATCACTTGATCATAACAATCTTTTTGGGTTGCCCTATGACAAGTGTCATGTTCAACCCTTCAGGTTTTAAGGTTGCTCTCTGGACTTACGTGCCATGTTCAACCTCACATAGGTTCAATAAAAAATTTCACAACTGAGGATGTTTCTTTCTTGAAAGACGATTCTTGGGTAAAACAAATATCTTCAAAGTTATTAATAATTTATACAACTAATTTTGGGTAACCATTTTGTGGATGTTCTAGGGTGCCGTGGGGTTAAGTCTCCATGCCTTCCCTAGACATAATCGACTCCCGAACCTAAAGATTTTTTTCTAAAGGGTTTCCAACTTCCCTGAAATTAAATAAAGTTGGTGGCGACTCCATGTTTTCTCTCTAAGAGGAAAAACCAGTCTTTTTTTCTTGGTCGCTACAGATGGCGACTCCACTGGGGACTTTCCAAGAGAGTCAAGCCCATAAAAATTGGTTTTGAAAATTTTTAGTAACGTGTAGCTTATTTGTTTTACCTTTTATGATTACAAATTAAAAATTCTGTCCAAATTCCGTCCAAATTAGTTCCGGACAGATTTCGGACAGCTTTCGAGACAAACACAAAAATCTGAATTTTGGTTATATTGGCTTAATTTTGGACGAATGTCGATGCGATTCAATATTGCTATTCATGCAAATTCTGGATGGATTTTGCAATTAATGTTATGATATTATTTTGGACAGATTTCCCACTGATTAGATAATCATATTTAAATAATATTTTTGATAAACAAATCATGTTTATTAATAAAAAAGGGCCAAACTTAAATAATTATGCATACCAAATTAGGTACCTGGACTTGGAATCTAATATAATATAATAAAAAATAATTATTATTACGGTACCACTCTTTTGCAAGTATCAAGCTTCAAATAAACAAAAACACAAAGTATCTTGAAATACAAGAATGATATATTAAGATTCAAAGCATTAAAATATCATTACAAACATCAAAGACATAAATTCCTCATTGTTAATTTGATCACTAAACTCTTCATCTTCATCTAGCACATCATCCATCATCTCCTCCTCATCATCATATCATCGCCGTTGTCATCTAATCATCGTCATCATTGATTAATTCGTGGCCACCATCATAAACGAGAAGGATGTTACTATAATCAAATAAAAGATAGTGAGTCCTTCCGAGAAAGCATTCATCACACTCAGTAACAAGATAATAGACATTATAAATAATTTAAATAACAAGATAGAAAATATGGATATTCAAACCATTTGGCTTGTACTCACATAATGGACACCATCACATTAAGATACTCTATACTCTTTTTAGTGCGGTTTCTCATGGTCTTCTCCTCACATGGCTAAACTACATAACATAAGATTCTACCATCTCTACCATAATAGGTGCTACCCCTACATTCTCTCTAATGCATTCGTTCTTAATTTTATCTTGTCTTGTATGTCCCCATGTCCAACACAACATCCTCATAGCTGCAACATTGAGCTAATGCTCTTGTTGGCTTTTTACTGCCCAACATTAACATAAAGCATCACGTCTCATAGTTGTGTGACAAACTTTTCCTTTAAAATTGAGAGGCACTTTTCTATCACAAATAAAACCCGAAGTACTCCATTTCATCCACCTAGCTTGAATCTTAAGTTTTACATGAAAAAATACTTTGCCAGTTTGGATTTTTAATGAGCAATATCTACAGATTTTCTTGGTTTTGATGCAAACAGAAATAGCCATGATAAACTCACTACATAATTACCACACTCCAACAAAACATGAATAGTTTCAAGAACCAACTTGTCATTAATAAAGGTAAAAGGAGGAAACTAAAATTGGTTATTTTATCAATTAATAATACTGCTTACAAAATAATAATTGTTTAGGGTTAACAGTTCATTTCACATTTCACAATAAGGATCAAATTATAATGGAAAGAAAGGATCTGTGGGGAAAAATAGTTTCTCATTAAATGAAAAGGTGTTCTGTAATACACACGTTGTGTGAAGAAATGTGAACTTTAAGAAAAGTTCACTTGCAGTGGAAAATTTCACATGCATATTGGTAATAAAACATGTTTGATGTGTTCAGGAATAATATTGAATTAAAATTCAAAATGAGATATTGACAGACCTGGTCAATTACATCTGGATTTGAAAGTCCCCAACCTTTTTTTCGATATGCTTCACGAACTTCCTCGCCGGAATTACAACAGTCCTCATCTGACTGTAGATACAAATATGGGCCAAGATTCAGGTGAACATCAAACATGTGATGCTAGGAACATATCAATTAAATCCACACAAAATCCATCATGAAATCCAAACTGGAAAACTTCAGATATATTAGATGTAATGTAAGGAAGAAAATTGCAGGAGTTGACTACTATAATGCTGCCAAGTTGAAACTGTTTATCCTGAACAAATATATGGTCCTTTAACTTTTCAGGTGCAAACAGGAGTGATAAAATGCCCGATTCCCTAGTATGCAATGTAGTGATTAACAATCTACACTCACTACTATCCAAGAATCAATGTATAAATAAGGTATTAAATTACAGTTGTCCTTATAAAGTAACTCTTCTAACATACCGCTTCGCACCATAACAGAACCACAATAAGTCTCATTGTGCTCAAGCCCGCCTCCATGTCTTTGCAAGGGCTTTTCAATCTGCAAGAAATGAACAAAAACATAATCAATTTCTAATAAAATTAGATTTGGGGCTTTAGGATTCATAAATCAATTTGGGGGAAACTCATTCAAACTAAAGAATGATAAAATTAACTTAGGAAATCACTAATTCATAGTCTCAATTGCATAAAGCAAGGTTCAATTTCAAAATTGAAATATGAAATTAAAGGGTTAGGGTTAGGGATTGCAAACTGAATTGGGGATTCTTGAAATGAAGCTTAGTAAGGATGAAAATCACTCACCCAAACAAAGAGGAATCATGGTGGTGGCAGCAAGGTCGACTGGCGCGACTCCAGCGAGGTGGCAGTGATGGCGGAGCTCCGTTTCACGTGGTGGCAGTGGCCAACCACGAACCAAACAGACCAGCACTCGCGATGGACGACGGAGCTCGATGTGTGGTCGTCTCTCCATACTAGCGTGGCTGGACGACGACCTGTGACAAGTCGTTGGTGACGCCACGCGGGCCGCACGACACGGAGGAGAACGGACTGAACGCTGCCGCCTTCTCACCCAAGCGACCGAACGTGGCTGAACGGCAACCAGACTGACGGCCTACACATGAAGGTGGTGCGCGGCTTGTTGTGACACCGGCAAGTGTACCGGTCGTCCATAAGTAATAAAAACACGAGAAGATATTACCGAGGTCGAACACAAGGATTGGGCTACCAATTCTACCAATTCGTGAGAAATCCAATAGGTTCGGTCAAGAGAAAAGAAAGTTGTTGTGAGAGAGAGATTAAGATCACAATTCAAATAAGAAATCGATTAAAGCTAAGGTGATAAAATTCAGAAATTAAAAATATCTAGGGTTTCAAATCCACCTACCCAATCATGCATAGTACCCAAGTGATTATGTATTCCTCCCTAGGTTCAATTACAATGTCAACCGGGACCCCCAATTTCTCCTAAATTCACAAGTGCGCAATAGGACGTATTCAACGATTTGGATTATTTACTCACCAAGTCTCGTAATCCTAATCCTCGAATTCTGTTAATTCTTGTTCCCTACGTGGTTGCACTAATCTCCTACCCACTGTCGTGCAATATTCAATTAGTGATCCCAATTCAAGTTCTAAAACGCGAATCGCCGGTCGGCCTTACCACGTTTAACTAGTTAATCATGCTAGCATATGATCAACACAATAATATCAAAATTGGAAAACATTTATTGAGAGAAGGGGAGAAAAACATACATCACGTGAACACTACACAGCCATGGGTGGCTTCATCGATCCCCTAGACGAGGGGATTAGTTCCTCATGTTCGTAACAACACACGAACAATCGGCAATAATATCCATAATAATAAACTAAAAAGAAGAAAAGAGAAGAGAAGGGAGACGCAGCCTCCCAAACAAGGATTCGCACTACTATTCCGATCTAAACAAAGGGCTAACAACTTGATACCTAATCCCGATCCGAGACAGCCTTTAAATAAGGATTCTGTTTCGCCAGCTCAAGCGGGCGAGCTTACTCTCGCGACGCGAAATTTAGTATTGGAGCGCTTCAAATTTTGGATTTTCGCGAGGCGATCTTGTATTCGTGGGGCGAGTCTTCAAACCCTCATCTCGTCCCGGCCGTGATATTCATCACGGCTAAGCCGTGATGGTCTCTGCCTTCCATGGTCTTGAGGGACTGCGAGGGGAGACACCTTTCGCGAGGCGAGTCTTCAATTCTAGGTCGTGACCTTCATCACGGCTAGGCCGTGATGGTCTCTGACTTCCAAGTCTTCATGCTCTCGCGAGGCGAGCTGTCTCTCGCGAGGCGAGTCTTCAAACCCCAATTTGTCACAGCTGTGACCTTAATCACGGCTATGCCGTGATAGTCTCTGTCTTGCTGGTCTTCAGACTCTCGTGGGGCGAGACGATTTTCGCGCGGCGATCCGGAAATGATGACTTTTGCTGCTTTGTTGACCTTCAGTCTCGCGAGGCGAGAGTACACTCGCGGGGCGAGTGTCTCCAGAATTGCAATTTCCACTATTTCTTGGCTTTCCTTGACTCCCGGAGCTTCACTTTATTGACCTGAAAACACAAAAAGCAACCAAAAGCATAATTCTATCCAAAATAAGCTAAAAACTACACAAAAGATGCAAAACGAGTCAAAGTCCAACTTAAGAACAAAACAAGGCAAAATTTGGGCGAAAACGAGAGTGAACTCGACTAATTGGCACATAAACCCTAGTTCATCTTGTCATAAAACTAGATAAGCCAGAGGCTTATCAAAACACCCCAAACTTAAACCTTGCTTGTCCCCAAGCAAGCTTAAAACTCAAAAACGACTGAAGACTTGGCAAGCCTAATGGAACCAATCGATTTCGCACAAATTTCATGCACTCAAAACAGTTTTTCTCCAATGATCTCCCCCCATATATTAACGTAATCCCCACATTCATTTACTTTAAACTTTTGAGAACTTCATCATTCATGCAATCATTAATCTAAGTTGAGGTTCAGAGTCACACACAAAAAGAAGATCACCAATTTCAAACAATTGCCTTCCTCACAAGGGTATGTAAAATTCCACTCATTCGCTCAAATTCGTCTAGGCTTTCAACTTTTTCACTCAATTTCACTTATCAAGAGCACTTCCCATGAATTTGATTTTCATCTCAAAAATGGTTCCCACGAAAACATGCATGCAACATCAGAAGGTCTTTTAAAGGTTGTAATGAGGCCTGGCTCAAGGTAAGATATTCAAAGGATAGAGGCTAAGTCCCTAGGATCAATGAGAGCATGAAACTAATATCACAACAATTGAATTTACTCTCATATTATTCTCTTCCTTGCATTTGGTGGCTACACACCTCTTCCTTTTTATATTTATTTTTCTTTGCCCTTTTTGGCATTTATTTAATGCTTTTCATCACTCTTTTTTTTTCTCAAGCCTTCGGCCCTTACTTCCGTTTTTCTTTTTCTCAACTATGATTCATGAACTTGTAGCCACCCCAAACTTAGTTCCACAACAACACTCACAAAGATAAAATTCCATACTCTCCTAAATCCTAGGATAGGGGAAAATCATGGTTTTTCTGAGTTAATGGTTTGTGATGTAAGGTCATCAAGAACAATAGGCTTCAAGGCTCAATGTGGCTAACTAGGGATCATTCATCAAGGTTGGTTCAATTTATGGCCAAGTATTTAATTCAAAGAAAATTGCCTAAATCATTTGATGCAACACATAAACATACAAACCATGAAGAGATTCAAGCAAATCCGGGAAAGTGCAACTTAACAGTGATTCACACATTTAAAAACAGAGTCGGAGGCTCAAATCCTCACCTGGACCTTTTGCAAATTGTTTAATCGAGATACAATTCCTAGTGTGTGCACCCCCTCACCCCAAACTTATCATAAATCAAGTAATCACAATAAAATTCTCAAAGTTCAGTTTTCAATTTTTAAGTGGGGATAAATTTTTCTAATTTCAGAACTTAGGGGAAATCATCAATGGTCAAATAATTCATGCAATCAATCTATGCTCAATTTAATCAAAATCCAACAAGCTTGCCGACACGACATTCATACAACAACTCTTGATCTTCTCAAATTATTCAAGAGCGACAAACAAAAACAAAAACAAAAACAAAAAGAAAACAAAAGTTAAGAGAGGAGAGGAATACCTAGCTTGGGTTGCCTCCCAAGTAGCGCTTGTTTAACATCCCGAGCCTGACTTATTAAGAAGCATCCACCTGGATCCCATAGTCTGTGGTACAGAGGCCAAGAGACGCTCATCATATCAAATCCTCCGCCCGGGTCCCATGGTTTATGAAGTGGCCCTCGCAGGAGCAATACGACTCCATCCATACTTCCACCAAGCCTGAGTGTGAAAACTCCATTGACCCTCCGTGATCGATGAACTCACTTCCTCTCGGGCCAAATGGTGTCTTCACGAGGAAGTGTGCTGCGGACAAGTGGGAGGGTCTAACTTACCCATGTCCACACATGCATGTAAGCCAACATAGTTATTTAACGCATCAAGATCAGGTTGCTTGGCAAGCATGGTGAAATCCTCTGCCGCTTTATCTTCATCTTGATCTCTACCCCCTTGCTCCGGTGCCTTGTCCTTTGCCAACTCCTCTTCGTTAGGTTGCTCTTCCTCAACATGTGGCTGTTCCTGGGCCTTGTCGCTTGTCAATTCCTTTTCCTCCGGTTGTTCTTCCTCAACATGTGGCAGTTCTTCCTCAACTCCCTGAGAACTAGTTACATCCCAGTCATATCCCAACACCCCACTGCTTCTAGTTGTTGTGGCATTGCATTGGTACTTAGGGTCGTTCTCGGTATCAACTGGGAACATGCCTGTTAGACGCTCATTTTGTTGCTCTACGAACTGACCCAACTTCTCTATTGCCGCACTCGTCTTCTCAAATGATGTGGCCATCTTGTCAATGACTGCATTTGTATTGATTGACACTTTCTCAAGTGTCGCACTCAACCTCTCAAGAGCCAACTCCCAAGGTTGTGGTTGCCAATTTTGTTGAGGTTGTGGTTGCCAAGTGCTAGACCATCGCCGCATTACTCCAAGCGAAATTCGGATGGTCTCTACTCATATCACCCCAATACTGGTTCTGACTCTGATAGTTGTTCTGGGGCACGCTGTCATTATGCCATGGTTCCACATATACTTGAGGGAAGTAGAACGGACAACTCCAAGTGTCATGGTTCCCATCACAATATTCGCAACCCGGAAGCATTCCTTCGTGTACCTCGCATAAAAAACAAGGCAAGACCAAGTGGAATCAAAGAAGTAGAGAGAGATAGTAGAAAATAAAAAAGAAAATAATAAAAATAAAAATAAAAATAATAACAAAAATAACTTAACCAAATAATCAAACTCCCTAAAAATTAGGAAAATTGGTTGTGCCAATCCCCGGCAACGGCGCCCAAAACTTGTTGTGACACCGGCAAGTGTACCGGGTCGTCGCAAGTAATAAAAACACGGTAAGATATTACCGAGGTCGAACACAAGGATTGGGCTACCAATTCTACCAATTCACGAGAAATCCAATAGGTTCGGCCAAGAGAAAAGAAAGTTGTTGTGAGAGAGAGATTAAGATCACAATTCAAATAAGAAATCGATTAAAGCTAAGGTGATAAAATTCAGAAATTAAAAATATCTAGGGTTTCAAATCCACCTACCCAATCATGCATAGTACCCAAGTGATTATGTATTCCTCCCTAGGTTCAATTACAATGTCAACCGGGACCCCCAATTTCTCCTAAATTCACAACCGTGCGCAATAGGACGTATTCAATGATTTGGATTATTTACTCACCAAGTCCCGTAATCCTAATCCTCGAATTCTGTTAATTCTTGTTCCCTACGTGGTTGCACTAATCTCCTACCCACTGTCGTGCAATATTCAATTAGTGATCCCAATTCAAGTTCTAAAACGCGAATCGCCGGTCGGCCTTAACACGTTTAACTAGTTAATCATGCTAGCATATGATCAACACAATAATATCAGAATTGGAAAACATTTATTGAGAGAAGGGTAGAAAAAATACATCACGTGAACACTACACAGCCATGGGTGGCTTCATCGATCCCCTAGACGAGGGGATTAGTTCCTCATGTTCGTAACAACACACGAACAATCGGCAATAATCTCCATAATAATAAACTAAAAGAAGAAAAGAGAAGAGAAGGTAGACGCAGCCTCCCAAAACAAGGATTCGCACTACTATTCCTGATCTAAACAAAGGGCTAACAACTTGATACCTAATCCTGATCTGAGACAACCTTTAAATAAGGATTCTGTTTCTCGCCAGCTCGCGGGGCGAGCATACTCTCGCGATGCGAAATTTAGTATTGGCGCGCTTCAAATTTTGGATTTTCGCAAGGCGATCTTGTATTCGCGGGGCGAGTCTTCAAACCCTCATCTGTCACAGCCGTGATATTCATCACGGCTAAGCCGTGATGGTCTCTGTCTTCCATGGTCTTCAGGGACTCGCGAGGCGAGACACCTTTCGCGGGTCGAGTCTTCAATTCTAGGTTGTGACCTTCATCACGGCTAGGCCGTGATGGTCTCTGACTTCCAAGTCTTCATGCTCTCGCGAGGCGAGCTGTCTCTCATGGGCGAGTCTTCAAACCTCAATTTGTCACAGCCGTGACCTTAATCACGGCTATGTCGTGATAGTCTCTATCTTGCTTGGTCTTGCGACTCTCGCGGGCGAGACGATTTTTGCATGGCGATCCAGAAATGATGACTTTTGTCGCTTTGTTGACCTTCTCGCCTCGCGAGGCGAGAGTACACTCGGGGCGCAGTGTCTCCCACTGCAATTTCCACTATTTCTTTGCTTTCCTTGACTCCTGAGCTTCACTTTATTGACCTGAAAACACAAAAAGCAACCAAAAGCATAATTCTATCCAAAATAAGCTAAAAACTACACAAAAGACGCAAAACGAGTCAAAGTCCAACTTAGGAACAAAACAAGGCAAAATTTGGGCGAAAACGAGAGTGAACTCGACTAATTGGCACATAAACCCTAGTTCATCTAGTCATAAAACTAGATAAGCCAGAGGCTTATCACGGCTGGACGTGGTTGAGAGGAGGAGGAAGATGATGTGGGGAGGAAGAGAGGTGGGTCTGGTTTCATGTGAAGAAGGGGAAGGGAAAAAAATAGAAAGAAGACTTGTGGAGGAGAGGATGTCGAGCCTGATGGAAGAAGAAAAGAGAGCTTTTGTGTTTTCATTAATTGCCTTTTTCTTTTAGTTAGTAGTAGGTAGAATGTGTAGTTGAAATTAATTTTAGAAAAAGAATAATAATATTGACCCTTGGATTTAAAAATAATGAATGAGAAATATATATTTTCAAAATTCAAATTAGAGTAAAGATTGATGATTGAATTTAGCAACCAAAAAAATCAGTGATCCAAAATAAATCTCCAAAATAACTTCCTTTGAATGATATTATTTAAAATAATTTTTTAAACAAACAATATTAGTGACAATAGCATAACATTATAGTCCTGCAAGCGTGCATACATCAGAATAACGCAGTTCTAATTCACTCAAAATATTTTAAATGAGTTAATAAAATTACTCAAACTAAACCCCATAAAAATAAACAAAAATAAACATCTAGATAATTAATTATTTTAATAAAATAATTAGGGACATATTGAATTATGTTTTGCTCGTATAGGAACCAAACGGGTAATGTATAGGGACCAAATGGAGATTTTTTGTACGTATAGGGACCATTTTAATAATTTTTTATGTATAGGGACCAAATCGAGATTTCATGTCACGTATAGGGACTAAAGTATTACTTTAACCGAATATTTTTTACAAGGAGGGAAGTGAGAAATTTGTCTGAAAATTCCTCGCCCCTGCTGAAAAAAAATGTATGGGGCCGTGATCATGTTGCCTATTTTTTGTTGGTGTATATTAGTCTATTGTTATAAATTTTTACAACAATTTAATTTCTAAAATTTAATTTTTGAATTTAATTATACATTTTACATTTTATTAGTCTAACTATGTTTTTTAATTTTTTTCATAAATCTTGTTTACTTTTAAATTTATTAAGATCAAATATTTTAATCATATTTAATTTGTAAGATAAATTATTTAATCTTTTTCTAGAAAAATATAAAAATAACAAACTGTGTGAAATCCGCCTCAAATTTTCTGGACGGATTTCAAACTACTGTAAGATAAATCAAGAAAAATATAAAAATAACAAACTCCGTGTGAAAACTGCCTCAAATTTTCTGGACAGATCTCAGACGGATGTAAGATAAATCAAGAAAAATATATAAAATAACAAATCCGTGTGAAATCTATCTCAAATTTTCGGACATATTTCAGAAGGATGTAAGATAAATCAAGAAAAATATAATCAGACGGATGTAAGATAAATCAAGAAAAATATAAAAAATAACAAATCCGTGTGAAATCTGTCTCAAATTTTCGGACAGATTTCAGACGGATGTAAGATAAATCAAGAAAAATATAAAAAATAACAAATCTGTGTGAAATCTGTCTCAAATTTTCGGTCAGATTTCAGATGGATGATTGAAAAGACCCAAGATAAAAAAATATATGAAACCGATCCGTGCGAAATCTGTGGGAAATATTTTGGCGCGTTATTGGCACGAAAGTTTAATACAAATTAGAGACGAAATCTCATTGAAAATTACATTCGTCTCAAATCTGTCCGAAATGTTCATAAAATTTCATACGGAAACATTTACGTCCGAAAATTCCGTATGAAAATTCAAGTTTTCTAGTAGTGTGTCCCTTGACATAGGACCTAGTTCTTTTTCTCGTCCTATTTCAGGCCATGGAAATCCAACCAACTTACACTATGCTTCCGGGGAGGCCTTGGATTCATGAAGGAGAGTGGTCCCATCGATTCTGCATCGTTGTTTGAAGTATATCCAAGATGGATCCGTTATTACCGTCCGTGGTGAATAGGAAATCATGTCGACAAAGCCCACCACAGTACCTTATGTGGAAAGTACAGAGCAGATGGAAGATGACTCGCTGCGTAGTTTTGAGGTATTGAAGTCAGAGAACAAGAAAAGGGAGCCCCCAATGAAGAATGTGAATGAAGTAGTAGTCCGTATCATGGAAAAGAACGGTATCAAAGAGGAAAAGGTCTAGGGCCTCAGCTGCAAGGGATCTCTCAGCCAATTGTAGCGGCTATGAGAGAAGGAAGGCATGGATTGGGGTATCGTGCCAACCTCGATGAAGGGATGAAATTCATGACTCTTGAGAACAAGGAAGAAGAAGAGCGCGAGAGAAAGTATCTTCCCTTTCTGACAGGGACTTTCCCAGTAGCTGCTGAAGTTACCCGTCCCGCAAAGTCATTTTCCCCTTACTTCACTATCAGCACATTTGAAGAGGAGCTGGACGAGAACCATGTCATCTATCTCCCTGCTAGCAATGAGGTTCTCAACAATTGGCAATCGGAACCATTTGTTGATGTTATTTCCATAAAGTAATTATCTTATTGCACTAATTATGAACTGATGTTTACTTTCTTTGAGACATGAATGAAAATGTAACACTCTGTCTGGTGTTTTCCTTTTGGTTTCATCATCTCTTTTCTCTCTCTTTCATTTATTTATTTTGGTTAAGCTTTTTTGTCATAAATAAGACCCTTGCCTATACTTCTCCTATTCCTGACTTTTTCTTCCAGGAATACTTCTTCCACTTAAGATTTACCTCGGGAAAGGAACTTTAAAAACTTATTTATTGATTCCCTCGCGGCCGCTGATGAATACGACCTTGAATCCGATGAGGAAGAAGAAGACATTGAAGAATTCATAAAATTGGTGAAACGGTCAGAGGAAGGGATGAGCTCGAGTGATGAGGTTACAGAAGTGATCAACATGGGGACCGAGGAGGACAAGAAGGAGTTGAAAATAGTGGATAACCCAGAGCGAAGAGAAATGGTTGCACTATTCAAATAGTATCTGGATATGTTTGCATGGTCCTACAGAGATATTCCAGGTTTAGATCCTAAGATAGCATCGCATAAAATTCCCTTATACCCAGATGTGGCTCCAAAGAAGCAAAAATTAACGAAAATGCATCCTGAGATGTCGCCAAGATCAAGGAAGAAGTGACCAAGAAGTTAGAGGCTGGCTTTCTGGAAGTAGCTAGACACCCGGAATGGGTAGCTAATATTGTTCCAGTACCAAAGAAGGATGGAAGGGTCAGAATGTGCGTGGACTACCGAGACCTGAATAAGGCCAGTCCAAAGGATGATTTCCCCTACCTCATATTGATGTCCTTGTAGACAGTACAGCCAGAAGTCATAGGTTTTCTTTCATGGACGGGTATTCTGGGTACAATCAGATCCTCATGGACAATGACGATAAAGAAAAGACAACTTTTATCACTCCTTGGGGAACTTTTTGTTACAAAGTGATGCCTTTTGGATTAAAGAATGCTGGGGCCACTTACCAACGTGCTATGGTAGCATTGTTCCATGACATGATGCATAAGGAGGTATAGGTATATGTTGATGATATAGTGGTTAAGTCCAAGGAAGGAGAAAGCCATGTGGCAGTTTTGAGAAAGTTGTTTAAGCGGCTAAGAAAGTACAAGTTGCGCGTCAACCCTGCAAAATGTACTTTCGGTTCATCCGCAGGGAATTTACTCGGCTTTGTTGTCAGTAGGGAAGGAATAAAGGTGGACCCTAACAAAGTAGAAGCAATACGTGACATGCCAGCACCTAAGAACGAGCAAGAAGTAAGGGGTTTTCTTGGAAGATTGAATTATATTGCACGCTTCATTACAAATATGACGAGCACATGCGAGCCAATCTTCAAACTCCTCAGGAAGAGTAATCCAGGAAGATGGGATGATGACTGTCAAGAAGCCTTTGACAAGATAAAGGCATATCTACTGAATCCCCCAGTGTTGGTACTGCCTACCCAAGGTCGTCCATTGTTATTCTATCTCACCATACTGCCAACCTCAATGGGGGCAATGCTGGGACAGCATGATTAATCTGGCAGGAAGGAGCAGGCAATTTACTATCTGAGTAAAAAGTTTAACGCCTATGAGGCTCGTTATATGGCAATCGAGAAGACTTGTTGTGCACTAGTATGGACCTCCAGAAGACTCAGACAAAGACATGTTATATCACACCTCTTGGCTAGTTTCTCGAATGGATCCTTTGAAGTATATCTTCGAAGTCCTCATATATCCTTAAGAGTTTCGAAGTGGCAAGTGATATTGTCAGAATTTGACATCAAATATGTGACTCAAAAGTCCATCAAAGGAAGTGCGATTGTTGACCATTTAGCAGAGAATCCTCTTGAGGATGGATGGCCTGTCAATTCCGAGTTCCTCGATGGAGAGATAATGTCCCTCGAGGAAGATGAAGAACGGGAAGATATATGGAAAATGTATTTTGATGGAGCAGTCAATATGCATGGCAGTGGAATAGGAGCAGTGGTTATCTCACCAAATGGCAAGCAATACCCGATGACCATAAAACTAAAATTCGAATGTACAAATAATATTGCAGAATACGAGGCATGTGCTGGTGGATTGAAAATCGCACTTGAACTGGGTATAAAGCAGTTGAAAGTCTTCGGGGATTCAGCCTTAATAATTTACCAAGTCAATGGTGAATGGCAGACCAAGGACTCCAAGTTGATTCCGTATAAGAAATACTTGACTCAGTTGATTGCCAAGTTCGAGGAGATTACTTTCTCGCATTTAAGTCGAGACAAGAATCAATTTGTTGATGCTTTAGCCACACTAGCTGCCATGACCAAGCTGGATATCCATATCAATGTCCAACCCATCCAAATTAGAGTGCAAGATGAACCGCGCATCGTGTCCTCTGTGGAAGGAGAACCTGATGGTAAGCCTTGGTACCATGATATCAAGCAATATATTCAGAACAAGGAATACCCGGTAGAGGTGAGCAAAGTAAATAAAAAGACCATCCGAAGACTGGCTATGGCCTTTTTCTTAAACAAAGAAGTCTTGTATAAAAGAGGATATGATGGTACCCTACTTAGATGTGTGGATGCTCGCGAAGCTAAATTGATCATGATCGAAGTTCATGAAGGAATCTGTGGGACTCATGCCAATGGTCACATGATGGCTTGGAAGATCTTGAGAAGTGGTTATTATTGGTCTACTATGGAGTCATATTGTGTGGAGCATGTTCGTAAATGCCAAAAATGTCAGATGTATGCAGACCAGGTTAATGCACCCCCGTTTCCATTGCACAATTTAGCATCCCCATGGCCTTTTTCGATGTGAGGAATAGATGTCATCGGTCCCATTAATCCCAAGGCCTCCAACGGTCATCATTTCATTTTGGTGGGAATGGACTATTTCACTAAATGGGTAGAAGCTGCTTCATATGCCTGCATAACTCAAAGGGTGTTTCTCAAATTCCTCAAGAAGGACGACGTCTGTAGATACGGGATCCCAGAGAGGATAATTACAGATAATGCTGCCAATCTTAATGGTACCGAGATTCAAAAGTTTTGCGATGGTTTCAAAATCAAACACCACAATTCGGCTCCTTATAGGCCTCAAATGAATGGTGCAGTTGAAGCAGCAAACAAAAATGTCAAAAAAATCATTGCCAAGATGGTTGTAAACTATAAGGACTGGCATGAAATGCTGCCATATGCTCTACATGCTTATCGGACTAACATACGATCAAGCACTGTGGCAACCCCTTTCTCTCTGGTGTACGGGATGGAGGCTGTCTCACCTATCGAAGTAGAACTCCCTTCGCTAAGAGTCTTGATGGAAGCATATTTAGAAGAATCTGAGTGGGTTAAAACTCGATATGAGCAGTTGAACATGATATAAGAGAAAAGGCTGGCAGCTATCTGTCATGGGCAATTGTACCAAAACAGAATGGCAAGAGCTTTCAATAAAAAGGTTCATCCTAGAGAATTTTGTGCGGGAGATCTGGTTTTAAAGAAAATCCTCCCTAGTCAGGAGGATGCCCGAGGAAAATGGGCAACAAATTATGAAGGCCCTTATATTGTCAAACAATCATTCTCAGGAGGTGCTTTGATTCTGCAAAACATGGATGGGGAAGAGTTACCAAGACCAGTAAACTCTGATGCTGTGAAAAAGTTCTACACTTGAAGGCCCGCTAAGTTGAAGACCCGAAAGGGCAACCGAGGAAAAAGTTAGGGCAAAGTGACCTTAGACTGAAAACCTGCAATGGCAGCCTAGGAGGAGGATGCGGTGCAACACTTCTACAAGCACTCACCACACATCGCGGGCAATTTTACCCGACTGAGTATACTGGGGCCAAATTGCTAAGGAATGATTGAAGATGATGTGTTTGAAGATTCATAAACGGAAGCCAAGATCTGCGTCATCAAAAAGCTGTGGGGAATCAATTAAATGAAAATCAAAGGACCAATACTGGGGCAAATTTTATGTGATTCTCGTAATTTTCTTTACTTGTCTTTGTTTTTAAGATCTTCATAATCCCTTTCGCAATTTTGTTATTGTCTCTTAACGAGCTAAATTCTCGTATTAAGGCAAGAGGTTTTTCTTCCACACTCCTCTATCGTGCTCACTCTCGTGTTCAATCGCTATGGTCATGTCTCAATAAAAGTAAATACAAGTTTAATGGTATGATTTGATAATTCTAATGGTAGCACCAATGAATGGTTTAAACCAAGAGGACTCAATACTTCAAATTCAATGGAAGAGGTAGCATGAACTGGACGACAAAAGAATCATGCAAATAAGCTTGGGAGGACAAACATAACATCCACCTCATAAGTTATCAGATTCTTGGGTGACCAATGTTGTTAAAAGAATTAGTGATGCCTCGTCCCAGAGTGGCCAGTGAACAAGGGTTTTGGTTGGTGGAAGTTTTTCCATGGAGCATTTGGTTCTGCTGTCTTCAAAAGGAAAGGATTCTCATTCGTTTCAGATTATTGATTGAGTATTCTCGAACTCTAAGGCTCACCGCAATTTTATTTTCGAGCTCTAAGGCTCACGTCGTCTTTATTCTCGAGCTCTAAGGCTTGTTGCGAGTTCATTTTTGAGCTCTGAGGCTCAATGCATTTTATTCTCGAGCCCTAAGGCACATTGCAAGCTTATTGTCGAGCTCTAAGGCTCACTGCAATTTTATTCTCGAGCTCTAAGGCTCATTGCATTTAATTTTCTGTTGGACGAAGGAGGTTCCGTCCATTGCATTTAATTTTCTGTTGGACGAAGAGGTTCCGTCCATTGCATATTTAATTTTCTGTTGGACGAAGGAGGTTCCGTCCATTGCATGTTTATTTTCTGTTGGACGAGGAGGTTCCATCCATTGTATTTAATTTTCTGTTGGACGAAGAGGTTCCGTCCATTGCATGTTTATTTTCTGGTGGACGAGGAGGTTTCGTCCATTGCATGTTCATTTTCTGTTGGACGAGGAGGTTCCGTCCATTGCATTTAATTTTCTGTTGGACGAAGAGGTTCCTTCCACTGCATGTTTCTTTTCGAGCTCTGAGGCTCACTGCATCTTTATTTTTTTTCGAGCTCTGAGGCTCACTGCATTTTTATTTTCGAGCTCTGAGGCTCACTGCATTTTATCTTCGAGCTCTGAGGTTCATTGTATTTTATCTTCGAGCTCTGAGGCTCGCTGCAATTTTATTTTCGAGCTCTGAGGCTCATTGCAATTTTATTTTCGAGCTCTGAGGCTCACTGCATCTTTATTTTTTCGAGCTCTGAAGCTCACTGCATTTTATCTTCGAACTCTGAGGCTCGCTGTATTTTTATTTTCGAGCTCTGAGGCTCATTGCAATTTTATTTTCAAGCTTTGAGGCTCACTGCATCTTTATTTTTTCGAGCTCTGAGGCTCAATGCGTTTTATCTTCGAGCTCTGAGGCTCACTGCAATTTTATTTACGAGCTCTGAGGCTCAATGTATCTTTATTTCTTCGAGCTCTGAAGCTCACTGCTTCTGAGCTCTGAGGCTCACAGCAATTTTATTTTCAAACCTCCTCAAAGACAAAAAATATGTTCATCTTTCTTTACTTGTTCATTACTACAATACATGAAAAGTCACGATTAATCATGTCTTCTAGTATGCAACAAGTAAAGAGGGGCAACTGTGAACACCCATTTTTGTCCGTCTTTTATTTTTATGATATTAAGCTTCAAGGAGACTGATAATAGTAATAAAGAGAGAAAGAAGAAAAAGAAAATAATAAAGAAAGGAAGTGGGCTCATAATCAATTTGCTGTTGGACGGAGTGGTCTCGTCCAGTGCATTGGACTTGCTGTTGGACGCGGTCTAGGCCATTCCATTGGACTTGCTGTTGGATGCGGTCCGGGCCAGTCCATTGCATTGGACTTGCTTGTGGACGGGGTAGTCCCGTCCAGTCCATTGAATTTGCCAATGGACGGGGTGGCCCCGTCCAATCATTGCATTTGCCAAATGGACGGGGTGGCCTGGCCCAAATCATTGCATTTGCCAATGGACGGGGTGGTCCCGTCCAGTCCCTAGCCATTGCCAATGGACGGGGTGGTCCCATCCAATCACTGTACTTGCCAATGGACGGGGTGGCCCCGTCCAGTCCATTGCTTTTGACGGGCCGATGGGCGGGGTGGTGGTCTCGCCCATCGCTCGCTTAGCCGATGGGACGGTGGTCCCCGCCCATCGCCAGACGCGGCCGATGGACGGGGTGGTCCCGCCCATTGCTTTGCACTTTGCCGATGGACGGGGTGGTCCGCGTCCATTGCTTTGTGTTTGCTGATGGACCCGGGTTTTCCCGCCCATTGCTTTCACTTGCCGATGGACGGGGTGGTCCCGCCCATTGCTTTGAACTTCTTTGCTGGGACGGGGTAGCCCCGTCCAGTCCACTGCAATTATCTTTTCTTGTTGGACGAGGAGATCCGTCCAGTGTATATCTACTTTTGCATATCTAATTTTTTGTTGGGACGAAGAGATCCCGTCCACTGTAATTTTATTTTCGGGCTGAAGGCTAAAGAATAAAGAAAGAAGAAGAAGAAGGTAATGAAGAGAGGACGAAGAAAAGAAGGAGAAGAGGACAACCAACAAAAAGGGAAAGAGATTGAGTTACTTCTCCTAACCCTAAAAATATCTTAGAAATCAGACAAGACCTCTTTTCCTCCTCCACCCATTGGTACTTCCTCTTCCTCATTCCCCCCTGGTCTTAACCTAGCAGCCCTACTCCTAACCCTAAAAAGCCATTATACACATCAGCCAAAACCCCCATCTCCTTCTCTTTTCAAGCATGCAACCCTCACATCAAATCACCTCTTTTCCACTGCTCACGTCGCCCCCGTATGAACACACGTTATTGCTGTTCACGACGTCCCCATCTGAACACACGCTATTGCTGCTCACGTCGCCCCCATCCGAACACACGCTATTGCTGTTCACACCACCCCCATCTGAACACATGCCATTGCTGCTCAAAACCACCCAACCCTTGGATTTCGTAAAAACCGACCTTGAAGCCAATGGAGAAGAAGCAAGAAGCCCTCTTCCTCTGTCTACAAAAGGAGAGGAAAAAAAGGAGAAAAAGGGGGGGGGGGGGATTTTTTTCCAGGGAAAGGACTTATGGTCTGATATTTCCGGTGTGAGAAAAGAAAGAAAGAGAGAGAGAGATTTCTATCTAACGTTTTCTTTGTAAGGAAGAGAGATTAGAGATCTGAGTTTCCTTTTCTCTTCCCTATCACTAGAGTGGTTAAGAAGGAAGAGCTGAAGGGGCCAGTAAGATTGAATGTAAAGACTTCGATCTTGAAACCTTATCACTGAGAATAAACAAAATCACTCTTATTCTGCTCTCATTTGGTAACCCTTGTTCTCTTTGTTGATATTATTTCAATAAGTTTCTCGTGACATTCTTATTTTTCTATGCCACCGCTCACTGAATAAGTTAGCAAAAAGTTTCATTTCTACGTTTCATTTCTGTCCTATTTTCAAGAAGTAAAATCGTTTATTTTACATAAAAATAGAGGATGATCACTTGATCAAAACAATCTTTTTGGGTTTCCCTATGACAAGTGTCATGTTCAACCCTTCTGGTTTTAAGGTTGCTTTGTGGACTTACGTGCCATGTTCAACCTCACATAGGTTCAATCAAAAATTTCACAACCGAGGATGTTTCTTTCTTGAAAGACGATTCTTGGGTAAAACAAATATCTTCAAAGTTATTAATAATTTATACAACTAATTTTGGGTAACCATTTTGTGGATGTTCTAGGGTGCCGTGGGGTTAAGTCTCCATGCCTTCCCTAGACATAATCGACTTCCGAACCTAAAGCTTTTTTTCTAAAGGGTTTCCAACTTCCCTGAAATTAAATAAAGTTGGTGGCGACTCCATGTTTTCTCTCTAAGAGGAAAAACCATTCTTTTTTTCTTGGTCGCTACAGATGGCGACTCCACTAGGGACTTTCCAATAGAGTCAAGCCCATAAAAATTGGTTTTGCAAATTTTTAGTAACGTGTAGCTTATTTGTTTTACCTTTTATGATTATATCTTTCTGTTTTTCTCCTTACAATAATTAAATGACAAAACTAAAAATGTTTTATTCATGTCTGTTTGGGTTGTCCTTTTGGTTGGGTTTTTCCTCTTATTTAAATGAGAAGATTTAGTTGTACATACATTTTAACTCTTGTTATTGTTATATATGTTTCACTAACAGTGTTTTTGTTTCCTCCTCCTTTCTTTTCTTTTTTCCCATGTTTTAACAATAGGGTAGAGGACTTATAACCATGGTCATATATACCTATGTTTTTGTTTTACAGGTTTTTCTTGTCTTCCCTTTTATTTTTACTTTTAAGTGTCACGGGTTTGTATGCCCCCTTTCACACACATCACTATCACATATTGCACACACACTTAGCTCTATACCCGAGCTTGCTCAAAAACCCAAGGATTTGGTGGTGCTCTGACATTGTTATTGAAGAGGTCTTATGCCTCCCTGATACTTGTCAGTTCACCACTCAGATTGTACATGAGATCATGGAATAGTCATATTGAGAGGGTTTATCCCTACTTGTGGTTAGATACATGAATCATATCCTTATGAGGGCAATCTGGGGACCATGACTTTTAGAGGTCTAGACCCGTCCCGATTTTCACTAATAGAGCAGACCCAGTGGCCAACCTGTTTAAAGTCCTAACCTTAGGGTGTGTCCATCCTTATGTTTTACATGGCTTAGGACAAAAGGGGGCGTACTTTTATTTCCCCTCTCTATCATCATAAGCATAAGTTGTCATGCATATTCATTGTGAATACTCACAAAACTAAGGGCGCCACATTGCTGCCTCAAACTTGAATGACATACTCAAATATTATTGCACATCTAATAGGCGCTATGTCATAATGAAGGTGATACATACCCATCAGGGTTTTCAACCCCATTGGGTCCCATACGACATGAATCATGCAAGATATATTTACTTCACTATACTCTTTTTTTGTTGCGTCTCTTTGTTGGAAGATTTTGGTATTCACCTTATAGCAAGAAAATGGAAAAGTTTGGTTCAGAGAAGAATACTAGCAACGCGAGCTGTTCCAAGAAAAGTATCAAGATCGATGTGACACTCAATGACGTGAAGAGATTATGTGAACTCAGCCAGCAAATGTCAGAAAAAGCACGCCGTACTTTGTCGCCAAGTATGGCGGAATATTGGACCTATTGCGTATTCCAGTGGGAGCTCCCGCTGAGTGCATTGGCCCAATATTGGAACTCAACTTTGAGATGTTTTGAATTGCCTAACTTGGACATCACTCCAATTATGGAAGAGTATGCTTATATGCTAAGACTACCAATTCAAAAGAAGACTCGCTTCTACATGTATTATGGCCAACATGTAACAGATCGAAAAATAGCAACTCTATTGGAGCTTCAACCGGAACAGATAGAGAAAACATAAAAGGGAACCACCAAAGGGTTGAAGAGGCAATTTTTGGAAGTGTATCTCAACAAGCTGGGCAAAAGAACAACGATGGGTTACTTTCAACAAAGCACTAGCCCTCATGATATATGGTTTGGTTCTCTTTCCTTTTGTACTAGATCTGATTGATCAGTCAGCCATGGATGTTTTCTATAGGGTCGAAGAATATGGCGTAAACCCGGTCCCCGCTATCTTAGCCGAAACTTTCCTCTCCCTACAGGTTTGTCATCAGAATCAACAAGGGAAACTGCGATGTTGTGCGTCAATATTGTATGTCTGGATCATGACTCACTTGTACGCTCGTGATAAAATCGATAGAACAGATGACCCGCTGAAAGGATTCATTCGCATGTAACTAAAGCCACGTAAGCTATATGAGTGGAAACAAGAGTTTGATCAGACCGACCCACGGTCGTTTAGTTGGACGTGTCCGTGGTATAATGGAGATTCAGTTTTATTCAGCTGTGGAAGTTTGTCAAATGTTCCATTGATGGGTCCCAGAGGTTGTGTATCATACTCACCAGCTTTGGTAATGCGCCAACTCAAGTGGACACAGGATGAACCCCCGAAAGAGTTGCTCGATGGGATATTCTTCCTATACCAAGAAGGTGAAGGCATGAAGAGTCAAATGATAGCAGTAAGGTCAGCGTGGAATGATATTCATATGAAAGGACCGGAGGAATTAGGAAGGCGAGTCATAGCTCACACAAAAAGATATGAAGCATGGAGAGAAGCAAGAAGAGGTTTCCTTCCAAGACCTGCATCCCCTCTCCATAAGGAAAATAATCCTCTTACCAAAGATCAAATGTTGAAAGAAATCGAAGTTTTAAAAGCTCAGATGAGGGTTTTTGATGAGGAGGACCAAGCTGCCGAAGTAACTATTGTCACGCTCCGAAGACAAGTGCAGAAGCTGAGTTTACAGATTGAACATTTGAAGGACGAATGCGCTGATGCCCAAGAAGCCCCGAGTCGCACAAAAAGGGCAAGAAAAGACAAAGAAGCAGAAATGCATGAGCTGCTGGCAAAAATAGGATGTCAAGAGAAGATGCTTGTCAAACTTCAAAAGAAGAAAAAAGAGCTCGAGACAAATGTAGGGGTTCATGTTGAAACAATACATATACTAGAAGAGAGAGTTGAATCCCTGCAAGAATCCTTGGCCCAAACAGAAGTGTACTCTAATCGAGGATGGGACGATGCAGCCAAGTATCGCGAGCTACTAGCAGAAGCCAACATAAGAGAAGATTGGCTCAGAAACAAGATAAAAGACTCTGAAAGGGTTGAAGCTCAACGTCACGCAGAATGGGTAAAGGGATGGAAATTAATGGTGAAGGATGTAATGAATGAAAAGGAATCATGGAAGAGAAAATACGAGGACGTGATTGATAAGCTCCAATATCACACTTCCCAACTGGTGGAGCGGTTTGAAGAGGCATCCGTCCACATTCGTATAAACCATTTCCTTCAGCTACCACCGAAGGTGACCGAATTCTTCAATCATTTTGGAAAACTTGCCAGAGGGTTCAGGAAAAAGAAGATGAGACTTTTAACATAGAACTTTGTAGACCTCGAAGAAAGATGGAAACTATCAATGTACTTCTTTTATTTTGATCAAAGACTCATGATTTGTATCAAAATATTTATAATGGAATGGAAGTTTTCATCCATGTCTTTCGATCATTTCTAGATGATATCTATCGAGGAGTACATTCTCCCTTAGATACAACATCAACATTTTTTACCCTAAAAACGACGTGTTTTCTGTGTAAATGAGGACGTTGCTAGTACGAGTGTGGTTCATCGAGGAGTGGATTCTCCCATGGACTTGACACCAACTGTATTCAAACTAGAGGGAACCATACCACTAGATTTGATTGCAGGATGGGTTTTCTTGCTATAGGTGTAATATGACAGTCTTCCTAAGAGTACCCTCACAATTGAACGAATGATGATAATCTGCACATGCATGCATACACGCTGAACGCGCTGTCGCCACGCGCCAAAAAGAACGAGCGTTTACAAAATAATGTAGTATAGAGCGACAACTCAGATCGTCTCTCAAGGACTCTTTAGTTGTTGTTATTATTAACAGAAAAAGTTAGAAAAAGTCAGAATTGGGGGTTTTGGATTGAAAACTAAATTAAGAAGCAAAACAGAAAACAAAGCAAGAAAACAGAGCAGTTACCAAATAAGCTAAGCGATTAACCTACTGTTCTTGGTTTCCCAACTATCATCGGTTCATGCAACCCTAAGCAGATTCTAATCCCCTCCCGGTTGTAGCAACAATTTACAAGCGAAACCACTACTACAAATATATGTCCCTATTCCCGAATTAAGCAAACGGGGTTAAGCCCTTCGTGAACTAAGCGAACACGAAACGAACACACGCGAATTAAGCAAACGCGATTAATTATAGGAACATGATATCACCGAGATAAACCAACACAACACAATATACTCCTGAATTAAGCAAACAGAAATATAAAGCATGGCATTGAAAAGAGAAAAGCAAATGAAACAGGATTACAGAAACCTCAAGTCTTAACAGAAACCAATCACAGTAGATTAATTTAGGAGATTAATTCTCCATTACAGACATAAGCAGAAAAGAAAAGAAAAGGAAAATAAACTATTGAAACTACCACTACTCCTACTGACTCCTCCTCTGCCTAACTATGACTCCTATTTATACAAATTCTCTCAAGACCTCTCAATATCTGAATACTCCTTTAATTCACTTCAACCTCTGCCTCTTAGCTTTCCAAAGCCACTTAATTTGCTTAATTATGAGTTAAGATGAGGGAGTTATGTCCACATTCAACTCATAGGGCAGCTGAAACGTCTCTGACTTCACATGGATTAAAGCCCTTCAAAACGGCTCTGTTTGGAATGATGGTCTTCATGAGAGTTAATCCTCTTTGTTTGATCTTTCATTTGCCACCGGTTTCAGTTCAAACCGACATCTACAGCCCAAGTTATGGCCCAATCTTCATGACCAGTTCAGGTTCCAAAGGACAGCAATTATATTCTGACTTCCAGACTCGCGAGGCGAATGGATGCTCGCGAGGCGAACGCTTCAACTTCAAAACTGCCACAGCCGCGATCTTCAACACGGGTAAACCGTGATCGTCTCTGACTTTTCAGGGCTGGGTGACTCGCGACGCGAGATATCCTTCGCGGGGCGAACCGGAATTATTTCCTATTTATTAACCTGAAAATAAGAAAATAACATAAGTGATTTATTTAACTCTAAAACAACTAAATTAACCTAAAAATACTTTATAGACTCAAAGTACTACTTAAGGACAATCAAGTCTAATTTGGGTGAAAATGATATAAAATTAGCACAAAGCCAAGGTCTTTACTAGTTATAAAACCAGTCAAACAGAGGCTCATCAAAATACCCCAAACTTAAACTTTGCTTGTCCCCAAGCAAACTACACTCAAAAACTTAAAAAGACTCAAGACCTGGCAAGCTTAAGGACTCAATTAACTTTCACACAAATTTCAAGCAATTTAACAAAACAATTTTTCTTTCAATGTTCCCCCCTTTTAAACAAAGTAATCCCCACATTCATTTATTCCAAACAGTTGAGAAATTAATTATTCAGACAATCAGAAATCTAAGCAGGGGATCTAAGTTACACACAAAAGGGAGATCACCAAATCCAAACAACTGCCTTCCTCACAAGGGAAATTTGTATTTCACTCAATCGCTCAATTTGTGTCAGGCTATCAACAATTCACTCAATTTCACTTTTAAGAGCACTTCCCATAAATTTGATTTTCATCTCTAAATAGTTCCCACAGAAAATATGCAAGCAACATCAGAAGGTCTTTTATGGGTTGTAATGGGGCCTGGCTAAGGGTAGGATATACAAAGGAACTAGGCTGAAGACCCTAGGAACTAAGAGAGCATGAAACATTTTTACACTTTGAATTTAACTCAAGTTCCTTTTTCATTTTTCATTTTGCCTTGGGTGACTACAACCTTTTTATTTCTTTTTGGCATTTTTGCACTTTTAAAATTTTTTTCTTTTTTTGTTTTTTTTTTCTTTTTTTTTCTTTTTTTTTTCTTTCTATATATATTTTTTTTCACAATTTTTTTCTCAATCCCAAACAACACATTGCACCGGGTAGCCACCCCAAACTTTGGTTTCTTGCACCCATTCTAAGATTACATGCTCTCCTAATCCTAAGATCGGGTTAACATGGTTTTCCAGATTTTTGGGCTTATAACATTAGGTTATCAAGAATTAACAGGCTAATAGGCTCAATGGGGCTAACTAGGGAACATGCATTAGGAATGGTTATTTTAGGCTAAGTAGCTATTTACAAGGAAAATGCCTAAATCATTTGAAGCAAACATATAATCATGCAAACCAAAAAGAGATTCAAGCAAATTCAGGAAAGTGCAACTTAAAAAGTGATTTTCACACAATTTAAAACATGTTGGAAGCTGAAAACCTCACCTGGACATTTTTTTGCAAATTATTTGACAGAGATTCTATCCCTAGTGTGTGCTTCCTATCACCCCAAACTTATCATAAATCATGCCATCATAATAAAATCTCAACATTCAGTTTTCAATCATATGGGGATCAAATTTCAAAAAAAAAAATTCAAGTCCTAGGGGGGAAACAATCAATTAACATGCAATCCATCTATGCAAATATTAATCAAATCCAATAAACTTGCCATAACCAAGACACAAACACAACTCCTGAGCTTCTCAAATTATTCAGGGGCATTATTGACAATAAAACAGAAATAAAATAAGGAAAAGAAAATTAAAAAGAAGAAAGGTAAAGAAAACTCATTGAAGGGCGGTTCCGCCAGGATCCCACTGCTTGTAGCATAAGTCCCACATGGTAGCCAAAGGACTGAAATTCATTCCAAGCCTCGCTAACTTGCAGCTTTGATGCGGAGGTGAGCACTTGACAATTACAGTAACCTCGCCCAGTGCGGCGGACTTTTCACTTCCTCTGGGGTCACAGATGACCTCTTTCTCAATAAAATCCTCCCAATAAAAGTGGGGCTCAACCTCTTGGACTGGCCATGGTGCAAGATCCAAGGGCTTAAACTCCATCACTGGTTCCTCGGGGGGAAGTGGTACACAGTTAGAAACGGTTACCGGTGCTGCTTCAACTTCAATGTCTTCATCCACTGCACTAACAAATTTTTCACCTGCTATACACGCAGAAATTTCAGCACACACCACACAAAAGTTAGTGTTAGTAGAGTTAGTACATATATCACAATAAAATGAATCAGTGAAATCTACAATGTCTGGAAATTCAGCAATTAATTCATCATCCACCCCATTACTCTCAACACATGCATCTAAGACCAAAGATTCTTCTTTATCCTCAAGCACGGTGGAGCAAATGTTCTCCTGATCCTCCTGATCTAAGTTTCCTAAAAAAAATAAACCTGCAAAACGATCTGCCTTTTCTATTTTTCCTGAAAAGTATAAACCTGTAAAACATTCAACACACAAAGCAGTTCCATCACAATAACAGGCATTAGGATCAGGGGATTCAACACATAATTCATCATCAACAGAAATATCATCATCAGAATTATCATCAAAAGTATTTTCAGGAATAACCATCTGTGAATCCTTATGTTCCTCAAGGGGCTGTGGAGTTAGCATCGCAGCCGAGTTGGCGGTAACTTGATCAATTAGAGCCCACAACTTTTGAGATTCAGCTTGGTTCCTTTGATATTCAGCCTCCATCCTCTGTTGATATTCAAGATCTTGTTGTGCCATCCGTTGATTGTTCGCTTCCATTTGTTGTAGCATTGAAGCAATCTCATCCAAGGTGCTCTGTGAAGGTTCGGAAGGTGCAGAGGTGGTTACTTGGCTAGGATAGTATGGTGGTGGCTCACTAAAATTAGGATAATACATGCAAGGTGGTGGTTCATAATAAACATTAGGCAAATATCCATACATGTAATTATCCATGGGGGAAAATAAAATTTACAGACCAGACAAAGCAGACAAAACTAATTAGCAAAGAAAAAAGTTTTTTTTTTTTTTTAATGTAACTTTCTGCTAATAACAACAAACAAGAGTCCCCGGCAACGGCGCCAATTTTTGAACGCGCTGTCGCCACGCGCCAAAAAGAACGAGCGTTTACAAAATAATGTAGTATAGAGCGACAACTCGGATCGTCTCTCAAGGACTCTTTAGTTGTTGTTATTATTAATGAAAAAGTTAGAAAAAGTCGAATTGGGGGTTTTGGATTGAAAACTAAATTAAGAAGCAAAACAGAAAACAAAGCAAGAAAACAGAGCAGTTACCAAATAAGCTAAGCGATTAACCTACTGTTCTCGGTTTCCCAACTATCATCGGTTCATGCAACCCTAAGCAGATTCTAATCCCCTCCCGGTTGTAGCAACAATTTACAAGCGAAACCACTACTACAAATATATGTCCCTATTCCCGAATTAAGCAAACGGGGTTAAGCCCTTCGTGAACTAAGCGAACACGAAACGAACACACGCGAATTAAGCAAACGCGATTAATTATAGGAACATGATATCACCGAGATAAACCAACACAACACAATATACTCCGAATTAAGCAAACAGAAATATAAAGCATGGCATTGAAAAGAGAAAAGCAAATGAAACAGATTACTAAAACCTCAAGTCTTAACAGAAACCAATCACAGTAGATTAATTTAGGAGATTAATTCTCCATTACAACATAAAGCAGAAAAGAAAAGAAAAGGAAAATAAACTATTGAAACTACCACTACTCCTACTGACTCCTCCTCTGCCTAACTATGACTCCTATTTATACAAATTCTCTCAAGACCTCTCAATATCTGAATACTCCTTTAATTCACTTCAACCTCTGCCTCTTAGCTTTCCAAAGCCACTTAATTTGCTTAATTATGAGTTAAGATGAGGGAGTTATGTCCACATTCAACTCATAGGGCAGCTGAAACGTCTCTGACTTCACATGGATTAAAGCCCTTCAAAACGGCTCTGTTTGGAATGATGGTCTTCATGAGAGTTAAACCTCTTTGTTTGATCTTTCATTTGCCACCGGTTTCAGTTCAAACCGACATCTACAGCCCAAGTTATGGCCCAATCTTCATGACCAGTTCAGGTTCCGATGGACAGCAATTATATTCTGACTTCCAGACTCGCGAGGCGAATGGATGCTCGCGAGGCGAACGCTTCAACTTCAAAACTGCCACAGCCGTGATCTTCAACACGGGTAAACCGTGATCGTCTCTGACTTTTCAGGGCTGGGTGACTCGCGACGCGAGATATCCTTCAAGGGCTAACCGGAATTATTTCCTATTTATTAACCTGAAAATAAGAAAATAACATAAGTGATTTATTTAACTCTAAAACAACTAAATTAACCTAAAAATACTTTATAGACTCAAAGTACTACTTAAGGACAATCAAGTCTAATTTGGGTGAAAATGATATAAAATTAGCACAAAGCCAAGGTCTTTACTAGTTATAAAACCAGTCAAACAGAGGCTCATCACACGCACACAATTTTGAATTGGCTAATAAGTTTTTTTAAAATGCTTTACAGAATCACGTCCTTCTGAGGATTCTGGAACCATTGTGCGACCTAGGAAAGGTAACACCAACCAAACCCGAGTTTACGATACCAGATCTCGGACCAGGATGGCTGCCAATGCGTCTGAGGAAGGAAGAAACCTAAGCTTTGAGATATATTATGTGAGGGGAAGAATAAGCGAGATGACTGAAACCCAAGTAAGATTAGAAGCCATACTACAAGATATGAGGGAATCTCTCAGCATGCTTAGTGCAAACAGAGATACAATTGAACCTGGTAGGCAGCGGATTTCTTACGGGTACCCAGCACCAATGTTTTCAAACATTAGTACAGTCTCATTCGGAGAGTGTCCGGACCCGACTGGACACACATCACACGGCACCAATAACACTTCCCATTGGAGAAGGATATCCCCCTTTCGAAAATGCCTATCATGAAGTCCCGAGCTACACCGCGCCAACATGGGAGCAACCACATGTATCTACTCCCGACCATCACGGAGTCCAGCCGGTAAGGATAAGGTGAGAGATGAATGGATGGAGAAAATGGAAGAACAGATAAAAGCGATAAAAGGCTCGAGTACCTACGGCCCTCTCCAGATAGAAGAACTCTGTCCCGCCACAAATATCGTGATCCCCAAGGACTTCAAGATTCCTGACTTCTCCAAATATGATGGAAGTGGGAACCCACGATTTCACCTCATTAGTTACGCCACCAAGATGGCAATCTGGTCCAAGGATGACAAATTCCTTATCAGATTTTTTCACGAAAGTTTGACGGGCCTCGCCTTAGAATGGTACCTTCAATTGGACCATTCCTAGATCTTGAGATGGACGAAATTGACTAACTTATTTATGGACCAGTACAAATTTAACCTGGATGCAGCCCCGAGTCGTGAACAATTGACTACACTGCAGAAAAGAAGTGAGGAGCCCTTCAAGCAATATGCCCAAAGGTGGAGGAGTTTGGCTGCACAAGTTTAGCCCTCGTTGACTTTATCTGAAATGTGCTCATACTTTCTAGGAACCCTCGGAGCACCTTTTATAGGGGCCATGGCTGGGGCCGCCTACAAAGATTTCTCTGACTTGATCGCCGTCGGTGAAAGGATTGAATTTTTGGCAAGAGCTGGAAAGCTCCCCATGAATGACGGTGAAGGAAGTACATCCCGGAAGGGATTTCAACCAAAGAAGAAGGAAGTTGAGGCAAATTATGTACAATGCCAACAGAACTTCAATCCTCAGTACCAAGCACCCTATAACCCTAACCAACATGTCCCATGCAGACACAAACCCCGCTTTACCCGTTACAATCATCCTCACAAACCAACACTTACCCGCAAAACCAAATCAAGCAATATTCCTACCCCCCCCCAACCATATAACCCTGCCCGCCCATCGTACACCCGTTACCTATCTGCACCCCCATAAAACCGCCCAAACTATCCTCCGCCTCGCCCAAATTTCCCAAACCAAGGACGTTTCCAAAGTCCAAATCTGCCACCCTTCCCAAAATTGTCAATCTCTAATGCGGATTTATTCCAACAATTGTTTGATCGCCACTTGATTGCGGGAAACCCTGTACGTCCCTTAGAACCACCATTTCCTGCTTGGTACAATCCAAATCAAACTTACAAGTATCATATGGATGTCACAGGTCATTCTATTGAGGATTGTGAAGCTTTTAAGACGGCAGTAAGAAAGTTGATTGCTTGTGGGGGACTAGGGTTCGAAGAAGAGGTCGGGCCTAATATCGTTAAGAATCCAATCCCGAATCATAATGATGGAAATCGAGTAAACAATTTGGAGGTAACAGGGTCCCCAATTAGGATGGTGCTGGAACTACGAGTGCCAATGCAGAAGATCTTCGAAGAACTGAAGAAGGTGGGATACAATATTGTTGCACCAGTGAAAATCCCAAGTGCAGAAAGGGGGTACGCCAAGGATCTAAGGTGCGACTATCATCGTGGCCAAGTGGGGCACAACATCGAAACTTGTTGGGATTTAAAAGTCCAGGTTCAGAGGTTACTCACCTTGGGGGTGATTCAAGCCAGACGAGGTGCTGCAGAGGAAGTCAATGTAGTTGAAAAAGTTGTACTCCGAGTACCACCCATGAACAAACCTTCAGACCCAGAAAGAGTCATTGTAAGGGTGGGCAAGCCAACTCCTTTTGCTTATGCAGATACACATGCTGTACCATGGAATTATGAACAGAAAGTTGAACTAACTGGAGCTGCGGGGAAGACCTCGAAGGCCTAAGTTACTAATATTGTGAGAATTGGAGGAATTACAAGGAGCGGGCGATGCTACACCCCGGCTGAAGAAAAAATGATGAAGGAAGCCGAAGAAGAGAAAACTATAGATGAAAGAAAAGGGAAAGAAGAAGAAGAGTTTATGAAGATCATGAAGTAAAGTGAATATGATGTGGTGGAACAGTTGAAGAAAACTCCGGCAAGGATATCCCTTTTGTCGTTCGTCTTAACATCGGAATTGCATCGCAAGGCATTATTGAAGGTGTTGAATGAAGCGTATGTCAAACCTGACGTCACTCGGGAAAATGTGGTAAATATGGTGGACCCAATTAGGCATGTCAACATGATTACTTTCTCGGAAGATGAAGTGGCCTCAAAATCCTGCAGTAGCACCAAAGCCTTACACATCACCCTAAAGTGTAAGGGGTTTGTAATTGCAAAGTTGCTTGTAGATGGTGGTTCGGAGTTGAATGTGGTTCCGATGTCCACCCTCGAGCAGCTAAATGTAAGCGTGGCAGATTTGACACCACAAGAAATGATTGTACTAGCATTTGATGGGACAGCAAGAGGAATCTTAGGAGAGATAACTCTGTCACTACTAGAAAATTGTTATTTTCGGACGGATTCACAGACGGATTTTAGACGGAATTTGGACACTTTTCCCACGGATTTTGGACGGACAATTAATTTCAGACGGATTTTTTAGATTGAACACCCCCCACCCGAAAAATCCCCATTGCAAATTAAAAATTCCGTCCGAAATTAGTTCCAGACAGATTTCCGACAACTTTCAGACAAACACAAAAATCTGAATTTTGGTTATATTGGCTTAATTTCGGACGAATTCAGACGGATTCAATATTGCTATTCATGCAAATTCTGGACGGATTTCAGACGAATGTTATGATATTATTTTGGACAGATTTCCCACGGATTAGATAATCATATTTAAATAATATTTTTTGATAAACAAATCATGTTTATTAATAAAAAAGGGCCAAACTTAAATAATTATGCATACCAAATTAGGTACATGGACTTGGAATCTAATATAATATAATAAAAAATAATTATTATTAAGGTTCCACTCTAGACAAGTATCAAGCTTCAAATACACAAAAACACAAAGTATCTTGAAATACAAGAATGATATATTAAGATTCAAAGCATTAAAATATCATTACAAACATCAAAGACAAATTTATTCCTCATTGTTACTTTGATCACTAAACTCTTCATCTTCATATAGCACATCATCCATCATCTCCTCCTCATCATCATATCATCGTCGTTGTCATCTAATCATCGTCGTCATTGATTAATTCGTGGCCACCATCATAAACGAGAAGGATGTTACTATAATCAAATAAAAGATAGTGAGTCCTTCCGAGAAAGCATTCATCACACTGTAACAAGATAATAGACATTATAAATAATTTAAATAACAAGATAGAAAATATGGATATTCAAACCATTTGGCTTGTACACACATAATGGACACCATCACATTAAGATAATCTCTACTCTTTTTAGTGCGGTTTCTCATGGTCTTCTCCTCACATGGCTAAACTACATAACATAAGATTCTACCATCTCTACCATAATAGGTGCTACCCCTACATTCTCTCTAATGCATTCGTTCTCAATTTTATCTTGTCTTGTATGTCCCCATGTCCAACACAACATCCTCATAGCTTCAACATTGAGCTAATGCTCTTGTTGGCTTTTTACTGCCAAACATTAACATAAAGCATCACGTCTCATAGTTGTGTGACAAACTTTTCCTTTAAAATTGAGAGGCACTTTTCTATCACAAATAAAACATGAAGTACTCCATTTCATCCACCTAGCTTGGATCTTATGTTTTACATGAAAAAAATACTTTGCCAGTTTGGATTTTTAATGAGCAATATCTACAGATTTTCTTGGTTTTGATGCAAACAGAAGTAGCAAAGATAAACTCACTACATAATTACCACACTCCAACAAAACATGAACAGTTTCAAGAACCAACTTGTCATTAATAAAGGTAAAAGGAGGAAACTAAAATTGGTTATTTTATCAATTAATAATACTGCTTACAAAATAATAATTGTTTAGGGTTAACAGTTCATTTCACATTTCACAATAAGGATCGAATTATAATGAAAAGAAAGGATCTGTGGGGAAAAATAGTTTCTCATTAAATGAAAAGGTGTTTCAGAATACACACTTGTGTGAAGAAATGTGAACTTTAAGAAAAGTTCACTTGCAGTGGAAAATTTCACATGCATATTGGTAATAAAACATGTTTGATGTGTTCAGGAATAATATTGAATTAAAATTCAAAATGAGATATTGACAGACCTGGTCAATTACATCTGGATTTGAAAGTCCCCAACCTTTTTTTCGATATGCTTCACGAACTTCCTCGCAGGAATTACAACAGTCCTCATCTGACTGCAGATACAAATATGGGCCAAGATTCAGGTGAACATCAAACATGTGATGCTAGGAACATATCAATTAAAGCCACACAAAATCCATCATGAAATCCAAACTGGAAAACTTCAGATATATTAGACAGAACAGAAGGAAGAAAATTGCAGGAGTTGACTACTATAATGCTGCCTAGTTGAAACTGTTTATCCAGAACAAATATATGGTCCTTTAACTTTTCAGGTGCAAACAGGAGTGATAAAATGCCCGATTTCCTAGTATGCAATGTAGTGATTAACAATCTATACTCACTGCTATCCAGTAATCAATGTATAAATAAGGTATTAAATTACAGTGTCCTTATAAACTAACTCTTCTAACATACTGCTTCTGCACCATAACAGGAACCACAATAAGTCTCATTGTGCTCAAGTCTGCCTCCATGTCTTTGGAAGGGCTTTTCAATCTGCGCAAATGAACAAAAACATAATCAATTTCTAATAAAATCAGATTTGGGGCTTTAGGGTTCATAAATCAATTTGGGGAAAGCTCATTCAAACTAAAGAATGATAAAATTAACTTAGGAAATCACTAATTCATAGTCCCAATTGCATAAAGCAAGGTTCAATTTCAAAATTGAAATCTGAAATTAAAGGGTTAGGGTTAGGGTTTGCAAACTGAATTGGGGATTCTTGAAATGAAGCTTAGTAAGGATGAAAATCACTCACCCAAACAAAGAGGAATCATGGTGGTGGCAGCAAGGTCGACCGGCGCGACTCCGGCGAGGTGGCAGTGATGGCGGAGCTCCGTTTCACGTGGTGGTAGTGACCAAGCACGAACCAAACAGACCAGCACTCGTGAGGGACGTCGGAGCTCGATGCGTGGTCGTCTCCTCCATACCAGCGTGGCTGGACGACGACCGGTGACAAGTTGTTGGCGGCACTCGCGGCGGCTGCGCGACACGGAGGAGAACGGACTGAACGCGCATCGTCTTCTCACTCCAAGCGACCGAACGTGGCTGAACGGCAACCAGACGACGGCCTACATGACGGTGGTGCGCGGCTGGACGCGGTTGAGAGGAGGAGGAAGATGATGTGGGGAGGAAGAGAGGTGGGTCTGGTTTCATGTGAAGAAGGAGAAGGGAAAAAAATAGAAAGAAGACTTGTGGAGGAGAGGGTGTCGAGCCTGATGGAAGAAGAAAATAGAGCTTTTGTGTTTTTATTAATTGTCTTTTTCTTTTAGTTAGTAGTAGGTAGAATGTGTAGTTGAAATTAATTTTAGAAAAAGAATAATAATATTGACCCTTGGATTTAAAAATAATGAATGATAAATATATATTTTCAAAATTCAAATTAGAGTAAAGATTGATGATTGAATTTAGCAACCAAGAAAATCAGTGATCCAAAATAAATCTCCAGTTAACACTAAACCAATTTATTTTCAAATCTAAAATTAAATAGAGTAACATCTGAAAATAAATTCCTTTGAATGATATTATTTAAAATACTTTTCTAAACAAAGAATATTAGAGACAATAGCATAACATTATAGTCCTGCAAGCGTGCATACACTGTAATAACGCAGTGCTAATGCACTCAAAATATTTTAAATGAGTAAATAAAATTACTCAAACTAAACCGCATAAAAATAAACAAAAATAAACATCTAGATAATTAATTATTTCAATAAAATAATTAGGGACAGATTTAATTATGTTTTGCTCGTATAGGAACCAATCGGGTAATGTATAGGGACCAAATGGAGATTTTTTGTACGTATAGGGACTATTTTAATAATTTTTTATGTATAGGGACCAAATCGAGAATTCATGTCACGTATAGGGACTAAAGTATTACTTTAACCGAAGATTTTTTACAACGAGGGAAGTGAGAAATTTGGCTGAAAATTCCCTCGCCCCCCAGTGAAAAATTTATGGCGCCGTGATCATGTTGCCTATTTTTTGTTGTTGTATATTAGTCTATTGTTATAAATTTTTACAACAATTTAATTTTTGAATTTAATTTTACATTTTACATTTTATTAGTCTAAATATGTTTTTTAATTTTTTTCATAAATCTTGTTTACTTTTAAATTTATTAAGATCAAATATTTTAATCATATTTAATTTGTAAGATAAATTATTTAATCTTTTTCAAGAAAAATATAAAAAGTAACAAATCCGTGTGAAATCTGTCTCAAATTTTGGACTGATTTTTGAGACGGATGTAAGATAAATCAAGACAAATATAAAAAATAGCAAATCCGTGTGAAATCTGTCTCAAATTTTCAGACAGATTTCAGACGGATGTAAGATAAATCAAGAAAAATATAGAAAATAGCAAATCCATCTGAAATCTGTCTCAAATTTTCGGACAGATTTCAGACGGATGTAAGATAAATCAAGAAAAATATAAAAAATAACAAGTCCGTGTGAAATCTATCTCAAATTTTCCGACAGATTTCAGACAGATGTAAGATAAATCAAGAAAAATATAATCAGACGGATGTAAGATAAATCAAGAAAAATATAAAAAATAACAAATCCGTGTGAAATCTGTCTCAAATTTTCGGACAGATTTCAGACAGATGTAAGATAAATCAAGAAAAATTTAAAAAAAAATAACAAATCTGTGTGAAATCTGTCTCTAATTTTAGGACAGATTTCAGATGGATGATTGAAAAGACTCAAGATAAAAAAAAATATGAAACCGATCCGTGCGAAATCTGTGGGAAATATTTTGGCGCGTTATTGGCACGAAAGTTTGAGACAAAGTAGAGACGGATTTGAGACAGAATCTCATTGAAAATTACATTCGTCTCAAATCCGTCCGAAATGTTCATAAAATTTCATACGGAAACATTTCCGTCCGAAAATTCTGTCTGAAAATTCTAGTTTTCTAGTAGTGTGTCACTTGAAATAGGGCCTAGTTCTTTTTTTGTCCTCTTTCTGGTTATGGAAATCCAACCAGCTTACACTATGCTTCTGGGGAGGCCTTGGATTCATGAAGCAGGAGTGGTCCCATCGACTCTGCATCAGTGTTTGAAGTATATCCAAGATGGATCCGTTATTACTGTCCGTGGTGAAGAGGAAATCATGCTGACAAAGCCCACCATAGTACCTTATGTGGAAAGTACAGAGCAGATGGAAGATGACTCGCTGCATATTTTTAAGGTATTGAAGTCAGAGAACAAGAAAAGGGAGCCCCCAATGAAGAATGTGAATGAAGTAGTAGTCCGCATCATGGAAAAGAACGGGTATCAAAGAGGAAAAGCCCTAGGGCCTCAGCTGCAAGGGATCTCTCGGCCAATTGAAGAGGCTATGAGAGAAGGAAGGCACGGATTGGTGTATCAGCCCAACTTGACAGAAGGGATGAAATTCAAGACTCTTGAGAACAAGGAAGAAGAAGAGCGCGAGAGAAAGTATCTTCCCCTTCTGACAGGGACTTTCCCAGTAGCTGCTGAAGTTATCAGTCCCGCAAAGTCATTTTCCCCTCACTTCACTATCAGCACACTTGAAGAGGAGCTGGACGAGAACCATGTCATCTATCTCCCTGCTAGCAATTAGGTTCTCAACAATTGGCAATCAGAACCATTTGTTGATGTTATTTCCATAAAGTAATTATCTTATTGTACTAATTATGAACTGATGTTTACTTTCTTTGAGACATGAATGAAAATGTAACACTCTGTCTGGTGTTTTCCTTTTGGTTTCATCGTCTCTTTTCTCTCTCTTTCATTTATTTATTTTGTTTAAGCTTTTTTGTCATAAATAAGACCCTTGCCTATACTTCTCCTATTCCTGACTTTTTCTTCCATGAATACTTCTTCCACTAAAGATTTACCTCGGGAAAGGAACTTTGAAAAATCATTTATCGATTCCCTCGCGGCCGCTGATGAATACGACCTTGAATCCGATGAGGAAGAAGAAGACATTGAAGAATTCATAAAAGTGGTGAAACGGTCAGAGGAAGGGATGAGCTCGAGTGATGAGGTTATAGAAGTGATCAACATGGGAACCGAGGAGGACAAGAAGGAGTTGAAAATAGTGGATAACCCAGAGCGAATAGAAATGGTTGCACTATTCAAAGTGTATCTGGATGTGTTTGCATGGTCCTACAGAGATATGCCAGGTTTAGATCCTGAGATAGCATAGTATAAAATTCCCTTATACCCAGATGTGGCTCCAAAGAAGCAAAAATTAAGGAGAATGCATCCTGAGATGTCGCTGAAGATCAAGGAAGAAGTGACCAAGCAGTTAGAGGCTGACTTTCTGGAAGTAGCTAGACACCCGGAATGGGTAGCTAATATTGTTCCAGTACCAAAGAAGGATGGAAGGGTCAGAATGTGCGTGGACTACCGACACCTGAATAAGGCCAGAAGTCATAGGTTTTCTTTCATGGACGGGTATTCTGGGTACAATCAGATCCTCATGGACAATGACAATAAAGAAAAGACATCTTTTATCACTCCTTGGGGAACTTGTTGTTACAAAGTGATGCCTTTTGGATTAAAGAATGCTGGGGCCACTTACCAACGTGCTATGGTAGCATTGTTCCATGACATGATGCATAAGGAGGTAGAGAAATATGTTGATGATATAGTGGCTAAGTCCAAGGAAGGAGAAAGCCATGTGGCAGTTTTGAGAAAGTTGTTTAAGCGGCTAAGAAAGTACAAGTTGCGCCTCAACCCTGCAAAATGTACTTTCGGTGCATCCGCGGGGAATTTACTCGGCTTTGTTGTCAGTAGGGAAGGAATAAAGGTGGACCCTAACAAGGTAGAAGCAATACGTGACATGCCAGCATCTAAGAACGAGCGAGAAGTAAGGGGTTTTCTTGGAAGATTGAATTATATTGCACGCTTCATTGCAAATCTGACTAGCACATGCGAGCCAATCTTTAAACTCCTCAGGAAGAGTAATCCAGGAAGATGGGATGATGACTGTCAAGAAGCCTTTGACAAGATACAGGCATATCTACTGAATCCCCCAGTGTTGGTACCGCCTACCCAAGGTCGTCCATTGTTACTCTGTCTCACCATACTGCCAACCTCAATGGGGGCAATGCTGGGACAACATGATGAATCTGCAGGAAGGAGCAGGCAATTTACTATATGAGTAAAAAGTTTAACGCTTGTGAGGCTCGTTATATGGCAATCGAGAAGACTTGTTGTGCACTAGTATGGACCTCCAGAAGACTCAGACAGTACATGTTATATCACACCACTTGGCTAGTTTCTCGAATGGATCCTTTGAAGTATATCTTCGAAAGTCCTCATATCTCCTTAAGAGTTTCGAAGTGGCAAGTGATATTGTCAGAATTTGACATCAAATATGTGACTCAAAAGTCCATCAAAGGAAGTGTGATTGCTGACCATTTAGAAGAGAATCATCTTGAGGATGGATGGACTGTCAATTCCGAGTTCCCCGATGGAGAGATAATGTCCCTCGAGGAAGATGAAGAAAGGGAAGATCTGTGGAAAACGTATTTTGATGGAGCAGTCAATATGCATGGTAGTGGTATAGGAGCAGTGGTTATCTCACCAAATGGCAAGCAATACCCGATGGCCATAAAACTAAAATTCGAATGTACAAATAATATTGAAGAATACGAGGCATGTACTGGTGGATTGCAAATGGTACTTGAACTGGGTATAAAGCAGTTGAAAGTCTTCGGGGATTCAGCCTTAATAATTTACCAAGTCAATGGTGAATGGCAGACCAAGGACTCCAAGTTGATTCCGTATAAGAAATACTTGACTCAGTTGATTGCTAAGTTCGACGAGATTACTTTCTCGCATTTAAGTCGAGACAAGAATCAATTTGATGATTCTTTAGCCACACTAGCTGCCATGACCAAGCTGGATATCCATATCAATGTCCAACCCATCCAAATTAGAGTGCAAGATGAACCGGGGTACTGTGCTCATGTGGAAGGAGAACCTGATGGTAGGCCTTGGTACCATGATATCAAGAAATATATTCAGAACAAGGAATACCCAGTAGAGGCGAGCGAAGTAAATAAAAAGACCATCCGAAGACTGGCTATGGCCTTTTTCTTAAACAAGGAAGTGTTGTATAAAAGAGGATATGATGGTACCCTACTCAGATGTGTGGATGCTCGCAAAGCTAAATTGATCATGATCGAAGTTCATGAAGGAATCTGCGGGACTCATGCCAATGGTCACATGATGGCTAGGAAGATCTTGAGAAGTGGTTAATATTGGTCTACTATGGAGTTAGATTGTGTGGAGCATGTTCGTAAATGCCAAAAATGTCAGATGTATGCAGACCGGGTTAATGCACCCCCGTGTCCACTGCACAATTTAGCATCCCCATGGCCTTTTTCGATGTGGGGAATAGATGTCATCGGTCCCATTAATCCCAAGGCCTCCAACGGTCATCGTTTCATGTTGGTGGCAATAGACTATTTCACTAAATGGGTAGAAGCTGCTTCATATGCCAGCATAACTCAAAGGGTGTTTCTCAAATTCCTCAAGAAGGACGTCGTCTGTAGATACGGGATCCCAGAGAGGATAATTACAGATAATGCTGCCAATCTTAATGGTACCGAGATTCAAAAGTTTTGCGATGGTTTCAAAATCAAACACCACAATTCGGCTCCTTATAGGCCTCAAATGAATGGTGCAGTTGAAGCAGCAAACAAAAATGTCAAGAAGATCGTTGCCAAGATGGTTGTAAACTATAAGGACAGGCATGAAATGCTACCATATGCTCTACATGCTTATCGGACTAACATACGATCAAGCACTGGGGCAACCCCTTTCTCTCTGGTGTACGGGATGGAGGCTGTCTCACCTATCGAAGTAGAACTCCCTTCGCTAAGAGTCTTGATGGAAGCAGATTTAGAAGAATCTGAGTGGGTGAAAACTTCGATATGAGCAGAGTTGAACATGATAGAAGAGAAAAGGCAGGCAGCTATCTGTCACGGGCAATTGTACCAAAATAGAATGGCAAGAGCTTTCAATGAAAAGGTTCATCCTAGAGAATTTTGTTCGGGAGATCTGGTTTTAAAGAAAATCCTCCCTAGTCGGGAGGATGCCCGAGGAAAATGGGCACCAAATTATGAAGGCCCTTATATTGTCAAACAAGCATTCTCAGGAGGTGCTTTGATTCTGCAAAACATGGATGGGGATGAGTTACCAAGGCGATGGAAACTCGATCTTTGTGAAAACGTTCTACGCTTGAAGGCCCGCTAAGTTGAAGACCCGAAAGGGCAACTTAGGCAAAAGTTAGGGCAAAGGACAATGAAAACAAAGGAAAAGAAAAGGCCCGCTAGGTTGAAAACCCGAAAGGGCAACCTAGGCAAAAGTTAGGGCAAAACGCAATAAAAACAAAAGAAAAGCAAAGGCCCGCTAGGTTGACAACCCGAAAGGGCCACCTAGGCAAAAGTTAGGGCAAAGAGACCTTAGACTGAAAACCTGCAAAGGCAGCCTAGGAGGAGGATGCGGTGCAACACTTCTGCAAGCACTCACCACACTGGGGTAATTTTACCCGACTGAGTATACTGGGGCCATATTGTTAAGGAATGATTGAAGATGATGTGTTTGAAGATTTAGAAACGGAAGCCAAGATCTGCGTCATCAAAAAGCTACGGGGAATCAATTAAATGAAAATCAAAGGACCAATACTGGGGCAAATTTTATGTGATTCTCGTAATTTTCTTTACTTGTCTTTGTTTTTAAGATCTTCATAATCCCTTTCATAATTGTGTTATTGTCTCTTAACGAGCTAAATTCTCGTATTAAGGCAAGAGGTTTTTCTTCCACACTCCCCTGTCGTGTTCGCTCTCGTGTTCAATCGCTATGGTCATGTCTCAATAAAAGTAAATACAAGTTTAATGGTATGATTTGATAATTCTAATGGTAGCACCAATGAATGGTTTAAACCAAGAGGACTCAATACTTCAAATTCAATGGAAGAGGTAGCATGCACTGGACGACAAACGAATGATGTAAATAAGCTTGGGAGGACAAACATAACATCCACCTCATAAGTTATCAGATTCTTTGGTGACCAATGTTGTTAAAAGAATGAGTGATGCCTCGTCCCAGAGTGGCCAGTGAACAAGGGTTTTGGTTGGTGGAAGTTTTTCCATGGAGCATTTGGTTCCGCTGTCTTCAAAAGGAAAGGATTATCATTCGTTTCAGATTATTGATTGAGTATTCTCGAGCTCTAAGGCTCACCGCAATTTTATTTTCGAGCTCTAAGGCTCACCACGTCTTTATTCTCGAGCTCTAAGGCTCGTTGCGAGTTCATTTTTGAGCTCTGAGGCTCAATGCATTTTATTCACGAGCCCTAAGGCTCATTGCAAGCTTATTGTCGAGCTCTAAGGCTCACTGCAATTTTAATCTCGAGCTCTAAGGCTCATTGCATTTAATTTTCTGTTGGACGAAGGAGGTTCCGTCCATTGCATTTAATTATCTGTTGGACGAAGAGGTTCCGTCCATTGCATATTTGATTTTCTATTGGACGAAGGAGGTTCCGTCCATCGCATGTTTATTTTCTGTTGGACGAGGAGGTTCCGTCCATTGCATTTAATTTTCTGTTGGACGAAGAGGATCCGTCCATTGCATGTTTATTTTCTGTTGGACGAGGAGGTTCCGTCCATTGCATTTAATTTTTTGTTGGACGAGGAGGTTCCGTCCACTACATGTTTGTTTTCGAGCTCTGAGGCTCACTGCATCTTTATTTTTTTTCGAGCTCTGAGGCTCACTGCATTTTCATTTTCGAGCTCTGAGGCTCACTGCATTTTATCTTCGCTCTGAGGCTCACTGTATTTTATCTTCGAGCTCTGAGGCTCGCTGCATTTTTATTTTCGAGCTCTGAGGCTCATTGCAATTTTAATTTCAAGCTTTGAGGCTCACTGCATCTTTATTTTTTCGAGCTCTGAGGGTCAATGCGTTTTATCTTCGAGCTGAGGCTCGCTGCAATTTTATTTTCAAGCTCTGAGGCTCACTGCATTTTTATTTTCGAGCTCTGAGGCTCACTGCAATTTTATTTTCGAGCTGAGGCTCAATGTATCTTTATTTCTTCGAGCACTGAAGCTCACTGCATCTGAGCTCTGAGGCTCACAACAATTTTATTTTCAAACCTCCTCACAGACAAAAAATGTGTTCATCTTTCTTTACTTGTTCATTACTACAATACATGAAAAGTCACGACTAATCATGTCTTCTAGTATGCAACAAGTAAAGAGGGGCAACTGTGAACACCCATTTTTGTCCGTCTTTTATTTTTATGATATTATGCTTCAAGGAGACTGGTAATAGTAATAAAGAGAGAAAGAAGAAAAAGAAAATAATAAAGAAAGGAAGTGGGCTCATAATCAATTTGCTGTTTGACGGAGTGGACTCGTCCAATGCATTGGACTTCTTTGTTTGGACGCGGTTCGAGCCATTCCATTGGACTTCTTTGTTGGACGCGGGTCCGGGCCATCCATTGCATTGGACTTGCTTGTGGGACGGGGTAGTCCCGTCCAGTCCATTGCATTTTCCAATGGGCGGGGTGGCCCCCGTCCAATCATTGCATTTGCCAAATGCCAAACGGACGGGGTGGCTGATGAGCCTCTGGTTGACTGGTTTTATAACTAATAAAAACCATGGCTTTGTGCTAATTTTATATCATTTTCACCCAAATTAGACTTGATTGTCCTTAAGCAGTATTTTGAGTCTGTAAAGTATTTTTAAGTTAATTTAGTTGATTTAGAGTTAAATAAAATACTTATTCTATTTTCTGTTTTCAGGTAAATAAAAAGGAATAATTCTGGAGTTTCTCGCCCCGCGAGAAGGATGTTCGCCTCGCGAACCAGAAGGTGACTGTTCCAGAGAAATTGCATCCTTTCTGTCTCGCCCCGCGAAGACTTGACTCGCCCCGCGAGTAATCCAACCTTGGAAGTCAGAAAGCATCACGGTTTACCCGTGTGAAAGGTCACGGGCGTTACAGTTTGGAATTTGAAGAGTTCGCCTCGCGAATCCAATCCTCGCCTCGCGAGAGTGAAGCCCAGAAGTCATGACCTTTCCATTCCTCGCCACGCGAGTCGTGCTTCGCCTCGCGAGAATACCAAAAGTTGAAGATTCGCCTCGCGAGACATCATTTGCCTCGCGAGTCAGCGTAGTCCAGAAGTTGTATATAAGCCTGTCTTAGGCAGAACTGAAGAGTTAGTCAAAGTTAGCCAGTTTTGGCTGGTCTTTGATAGACAGTAGTAGTAGTTTTCAGTAGGGTATTTCTTTTCTTTTGTGTTTATTTCTGTAATGGAGAACTAGTCTCCTTGATTAATCTACTGGGATTGGTTTCCATTTACATTTGAGGTTCTGTAATTCCTGTTTTCACTTACTTTTCTCTTTTCAATACGATGCTATATGTTTCTGTTTGCTTAATTCAGGAATGTATAGTGTTGTGTTGTTTTGTTTCGGTGATGTTATGTTCCTATATATAATCGTGTTTGCTTAATTCGCGTGTGTTCATTCATGTTCGCTTAGTTCATGAGGGCTTAACCCCGTTTGCTTAATTCGGGAATAGGAACATATATCTGTAGTAGTGGTTTCGCTTGTAAATTGTTGCTACAACCGGGAGGGGATTAAAATCTGCTTAGGGCTTGGATTTATATGAACCAATGATAGTGGGAAACCGAGAACAGTAGGTTAATCGTTCTTTAGTTTATTTGATAATATTTTAACTGCTTTGTTTTCTTACTCTGTTTTTATTTTGTTTTCTTTATTTTATCTCAATCCAAAACCCCCAAAACTAACTTTTAATTTTCTGTTAATAATAACAACGCCTAAGAGTCCTTGAGAGACGACATCCGAGTTGTCGCTTCCCTATCTACATTATTTTGTAAACGCTCGTTCTTTTTGGCGCGTGGCGACAGCGCGTTCAAAAATTGGCGCCGTTGCCGGGGACTCTTGTTTGTTGTTATTAGCAGAAAATAAATTAAAAAAAAAATCTTTGCTGAATTAGTATTAGCTGTTTTGTCTGGTTACAATTCCTAGTTCCTTCCCATGGATAATTATATGCAAGGTTACATGCCTAATGTTAATTATAAACCACCATGCATATATTTTCCTGATTTTTATGGTTTATCATACTGGTTGCCAAGGTTTAGTGGTCTTGCAGGTGAAAATCCGCAAGAGTATCTGAGGGAATTCCAGATTGCTTGCTCTATAATGCTGAGACCTGCAGGAATAACAGAAGACCACATCAAGATGGAAGCTTTCCAGTTCTCACTTGAAGGCGCTGCAAGGGATTGGTTGTATTGTCTTGATGAGAATTCCATCTCAAGCTGGTTTGATTTGAAGGAAGCCTTCCTGTTTAGATACTATCCTGCCTTCAGAGCTGCACCTTCCGAACCTTCACTAGAGGATCTGTTCAAGCAATTGACTGCACAAATGGAAGCAAGTTTTCAACAAATGGAAGAGAACAATCGACGGATAGCAGAACAAAATCTTGAATTTCAACGGATGATGGAGGCAAGTAATCTTGAATATCAGAGGAGTGAAGCTGAATCTCAGAAGTTGGCCATGCAAATTGATCAAATTGTCGCCAACTCGGTTGCAATGCTGACTCCACAGCCCCTTGAAGAACACACAGAGTCACAAGTTATTCTTGAAAATATTTCTGATGATAATCTTGATAATGTTTCTGTTGATGATGAACTGTGTGTTGAATCCCCTGATTATAATTCATGTGCTGATTGTTATTGTGATGGCACTGCCTTGTGTATACATTGTTATGCAGCTTTATTCTGCTCAGGAAACATAGGAAATGAGGATCAGGAGGATCAGGAGGACATCTGCTTCACCGTGCCTGAGGATGATGAAGAACCTTTGGAAGTAGATGATTCAAGTAAATCAAATGCATGTGTTGAGAGTGATGGGGTGGATGAATTGAGTGCTGAAAGTCCAGACATTCAGACCTTTACTAATTCAGTTTCTTTTACTACATGTACTGACTGTACTGACACTAACCCGTGTGCTGTTTGTGCTGAGTTTCTTGACTCTATTTTGCAGGGTGATAGTGAGAGTGAAGCTGCCTGTTCGACCGAAGTTCCAAATATACCATCCATTGAGCAGCCACCCTCCTCAGTTTCTTGTAATATATCTATTGACTGTACTAACTCTAACCTTTCTGTGGTGTGTCCTGCAATTTCTGCAGGTTTAACAAGTGATGAATCCGGTAGTGCAGTGGATGAAGACCTTGTAGAAGTTGAAGCAAGACAGGAGACACACCGGTGTCCTATTTGCCACCTCCCCCTGTAGAACCACCGGTGATGGAGTTCCAGCCTTTGGATTTGTCATTGTGGCCATTTCAAGAGGTTGAACCCCACTTCTATTGGGAGGATTTTATTGCCAAGGATGAAAAAGAGGTCAACTGTGCCCCAAGAGGGAGTGAGAAGTCCGCCGCACTGGGCGAGGTCACCATAATTGTCAAGCACTCACTTCCATATCAAGGCTGCAAATTAGGGAAGCATGGAATGAGCTTCTATCATTTGTCTACCACGTGGGCATTATGCTGTAGACCATGGGATCCGGGCGGATCATACTACAATTTGAGCATTCCGTGGCCACTGTATCACAGGCAGTGGGATCCTGGTGGAACCGGCCCCAATGAGTTTTTCTGAACCTTGCTTCTTTTTAATTTTCTTTCCTTGCTTTATTTCTGTTTTGTTTTTAATAAAGCTCCTGAATAATTTGAGAAGCTCAGGAGTTGTGTTGAGTCTTTTGTTGGCAAGTTTGCTGGATTTGATTAAATTTGTGCACAGATGGATTGCATGTTATGTGTTGATGATTTCCCCCCTAGGATTTGGAATTGTTGAAAAAAAAAATGATCCCCATGTGATTGAAAACTGAACTTTGAGATTTTGTTATGATGGCATGATTTATGATAAGTTTGGGGTGATAGGAAGCACACACTAGGGATAGAATCTCTTTCAAATAATTTGCAAAAAAATGTCCAGGTGAGGTTTTGAGCCTCCAACATGTTTTAAATTGTGTGAAAATCACTTTTGATTGCACTTTCCCGAATTTGCTTGAATCTCTTTATGATTTGCATGATTATGTGTTTGCTTCAAATGATTTAGGCATTTTCTTTGTAAATAGCTACTTAGCCTAAAATAACCATCCCTAATGCATGTTCCCTAGTTAGCCCATTGAGCCTAATTAACCTGTTAATTCTTGTTAACCTTATGTTATAAGCTAAAATCTGGAAAACCATGTTAGCCCGATCTTAGGATTAGGAGAGCATGGAATCTTAGAAAGAGAATGGTTGCAAGAAACTAAAGTTTGGGGTGGCTGCAAGGTGACATGTTGTTTGGGATTGAGAAAAAAAAATACAATAAAAAGGTTAGACCCAAAGGCTTGTAAAAAAAAAAGAAAAAAAAGAAAAGAAAAGAAAAGAAATAAAAAAAATTAAAAAGTGGAAAAATGCCAAAAAGGCTGTTTGAATAAAAAGGCTGTAGTCACCCAGAAGAATAAAGAAAAATGAGGAAAGGAACTTGAGTAGAAATTCAATGTTTTGAAGTGTTTCATGCTCTCTTAGTTCCTAGGGTCTTCAGCCTAGTTCCTTGTGTATATCCTACCCTTAGCCAGGCCCCATTACAACCCATAAAAGACCTTTTGATGTTGCTTGCATGTTTTCTGCGGGAATCATTTAGAGATGAAAATCAAATTTATGGGAAGTGCTCTTAAAAGTGAAATTGAGTGAATGTTGTTAGCCTGACAAACTGAGCGAATGAGTGAACACAAATTTCCCTTGTGAGGAAGGCAGTTGTTTGAATTTGGTGATCTCCCTCTTGTGTGTAACTTGGATCCCCTGCCTAGATTAATGATTGTTTGAATGATGAAATTCTCAACTGTTTAGAATGAATGAATGTGGGGATTGCTTTGTTTGAAACGGGGGAACATTAAAAAAACAAAAAAAACAAAAAATATATTTTGATAAATTGCTTGAAATCTGTGCGAAAGTTGATTGAATCTTTTGAGCTTGCCAGGTCTTGAGTCTTTTTAAGTTTTTGAGTTTTAGTTTGCTTGGGGACAAGCAAAAGTTTAAGTTTGGGGTATTTTGATGAGCCTCTGGTTGACTGGTTTTATAACTAATAAAAACCATGGCTTTGTGCTAATTTTATATCATTTTCACCCAAATTAGACTTGATTGTCCTTAAGCAGTATTTTGAGTCTGTAAAGTATTTTTAAGTTAATTTAGTTGATTTAGAGTTAAATAAAATACTTATTCTATTTTCTATTTTCAGGTAAATAAAAAGGAATAATTCTGGAGTTTCTCGCCCCGCGAGAAGGATGTTCGCCTCGCGAACCAGAAGGTGACTGTTCCAGAGAAATTGCATCCTTTCTGTCTCGCCCCGCGAAGACTTGACTCGCCCCGCGAGTAATCCAACCTTGGAAGTCAGAAAGCATCACGGTTTACCCGTGTGAAAGGTCACGGGCGTTACAGTTTGGAATTTGAAGAGTTCGCCTCGCGAATCCAATCCTCGCCTCGCGAGAGTGAAGCCCAGAAGTCATGACCTTTCCATTCCTCGCCACGCGAGTCGTGCTTCGCCTCGCGAGAATACCAAAAGTTGAAGATTCGCCTCGCGAGACATCATTCGCCTCGCGAGTCAGCGTAGTCCAGAAGTTGTCTATAATCCTGTCTTAGGCAGAACTGAAGAGTTAGTCAGAGTTAGCCAGTTTTGGCTGGTCTTTGATAGACAGTAGTAGTAGTTTTCAGTAGGGTATTTCTTTTCTTTTGTGTTTATTTCTGTAATGGAGAACTAGTCTCCTTGATTAATCTACTGGGATTGGTTTCCATTTACATTTGAGGTTCTGTAATTCCTGTTTTCACTTACTTTTCTCTTTTCAATACGATGCTATATGTTTCTGTTTGCTTAATTCAGGAATGTATAGTGTTGTGTTGTTTTGTTTCGGTGATGTTATGTTCCTATATATAATCGCGTTTGCTTAATTCGCGTGTGTTCATTCATGTTCGCTTAGTTCATGAGGGCTTAACCCCGTTTGCTTAATTCGGGAATAGGAACATATATCTGTAGTAGTGGTTTCGCTTGTAAATTGTTGCTACAACCGGGAGGGGATTAGAATCTGCTTAGGGCTTGGATTTATATGAACCAATGATAGTGGGAAACCAAGAACAGTAGGTTAATCGTTCTTTAGTTTGTTTGATAATATTTTAACTGCTTTGTTTTCTTACTCTGTTTTTATTTTGTTTTCTTTATTTTATCTCAATCCAAAACCCCCAAAACTAACTTTTAATTTTATGTTAATAATAACAACGCCTAAGAGTCCTTGAGAGACGACATCCGAGTTGTCGCTTCCCTATCTACATTATTTTGTAAACGCTCGTTCTTTTTGGAGCGTGGCGACAGCGCGTTCAGTGGCCCCGTCCAGTCATTGCATTTGCCAATGGACGGGGTGGTCCTGTCCAATCACTGCACTTGCCAATGGATGGGGTGGCCCCGTCCAGTCCATTGCTTTGCACGTGCTGATGGACGGGGTGGTCACGTCCATTGCTTTGAGCTTACTGATGGACGGGGTGGTCCCGTCCATTGCTTTGCACGTGCTGATGGATGGGGTGGTCCCGTTCATTGCTTTGCACTTGCTGATGGACGGGGTGGTCCCGTCCATTGCTTTGCGCTTGCTGATGGATCCATTGCTTTGCACTTGCTGATGGACGGGGTGGTCCCGTCCATTGCTTTGCGCTTGCTGATGGACGGGGTGGTCCCGTCCATTGCTTTGCACTTGCTGATGGACGGGGTGGTCCCGTCCATTGCTTTGCACTTGCAGTTGGACGGGGTAGCCCCGTCGAGTCCACTACAATTATCTTTTCTTGTTGGACGAGGAGGTCCGTCCAGTGTATATCTACTTTTGCAAATCTAATTTTCTGTTGGGACGAAGAGATTCCGTCCACTGCAATTTTATTTTCAGGCTGAAGGCTAAAGAATAAAGAAAGAAGAGGAAGAAGGTAATGAAGAGAGGACGAAGAAAAGAAGGAGAAGAGGACAACCAACAAAAAAGGGAAAGAGATTGAGTTACTTCTCCTAACCCTAAAAATATCTTAGACATCAGACGATACCTCTTTTCCTCATCCACCCATTGGTCCTTCCTCTTCCTCATTCCCCCCCTCGTCTTAACCTAGCAGCCCTACTCCTAACCCTAAAAAGCCATCATACACATCAGGCAAAACCCCCATCTCCTTCTCTTTTCAATCATGCAACCCTCACATCAAATCACCTCCTTTCCACTGCTCACGCCGTCCCCATCTGAACACACGCTATTGCTGCTCACGCCGCCCCCATCCGAACACACGCTATTGCTGTTCACGCCACCCCCATCTGAACACACGCCATTGCTGCTCAGAACCGCCCAAGCCTTGGATTTCGTACAAACCGACCTTGAAGCCAATGGAGAATAAGCAAGAAGCCCTCTTCTCTGTCTATAAAAGGAGAGGAAAAAGAGGAGAAAAAGGGGGGACAGATTTTTTTCCGGGGAAAGGACTTATGGTCTGAAATTTCCGGTGTGAGAAAAGAAAGAAAAAGAGAGAGAGATTTGTATCTAACGTTTTCTTTGTAAGGAAGAGAGATTAGAGATCTGATTTTCCTTTTCTCTTCCCTATTACTAGAGTGGTTAAGAAGGAAGAGCTGAAGGGGCCAGTAAGATTGAATGTAAAGACTTCGATCTTGAAATCTTATCACTGAGAATAAACAAAATCACTCTTATTCTGCTCTCATTTGGTAACCCTTGTTCTCTTTGTTGATATTATTTCAATAAGTTTCTCGTGACATTCTTATTTTTCTGTGCCACCGGTCCTTTGAATAAGTTAGCAAAAAGTTTCATTTATACGTTTCATTTCTGTCCTATTTTCAAGAAGTAAAATCGTTTATTTTACATAAAAATAGAGGATGATCACTTGATCAAAACAATCTTTTTGGGTTGCCCTATGACAAGTGTCATGTTCAACCCTTCAGGTATAAAGGTTGCTCTGTGGACTTACGTGCCATGTTCAACCTCACATAGGTTCAATCAAAAATTTCACAACTGAGGATGTTTCTTTCTTGAAAGACGATTCTTGGGTAAAACAAATATCTTCAAAGTTATTAATAATTTATACAACTAATTTTGGGTAACCATTTTGGGGATGTTCTAGGGTGCCGTGGGGTTAAGTCTCCATGCCTTCCCTAGACATAATCGACTCCCGAACCTAAAGCTTTTTTTATAAAGGGTTTCCAACTTCCCTGAAATTAAATAAAGTTGGTGGCGACTCCATGTTTTCTCTCTAAGAGGAAAACCCAGTCTTTTTTTCTTGGTCGCAACAACAACAAGATCACCCAAATCCGATATTTGTAGCTCTAGTTATGCTCTGCGCAAGGCAACAAGGTCAGGATGAGTGAAAAATCCGAAAATTAAGAATGTTTAGCAATTAAGCCCAATAATGTAAAAGCAAAAACAATGATTGTAAAAGTAGTCTAATTTCCGTCTCTCTCTGGCTTTTACGGCTGTAAACTGCTATTTATGCTTATTAATCCTAACCTAACCCTAGATCAAATTAAGGGCCTCTGAATAAGAATTCCAGCAAGGTATCATATACCTTAATTGGGCTTAAGATGAGTAAGTTAGTTCCATTTAAGTGAAGGAACATCATGGACTGCGCACTGATCCGTGCCAGAGAACTCGGGACCCACTTTAGCCTTGATTTTGGCCTAATTTGACAATTCTTGTGAAACCTGAAATTGTAGGTCTCTTCCTTATCTTTCTAGGGACAGCAAGATCACCAAAATCCGATATCCGTAGCTCTAGTTATGCTCTGCGCAAGGCAACAAGGTCAAGATGAGTGAAAAATCCGAAAATTAACAATGTTTAGCAATTAAGCCCATTAATGTAAAAGTAAAAAAAAATGATTGTAAAAGTTGTATAATTTCCGTCTCTCTCTGGCTTGTGCGGCTGTAAACTGCTATTTATCCTTATTAATCATGAACTAACCGAAGACCAAATTAAGGGCCTCTGAATAAGCTTTCCAACAAGGTATCATATGCCTTAATTGGGCTTAAGATGAGTAAGTTAGGCCCATTTAAGTGAAGGAACATCATGGTCTGCGCACTGATCCGTGCTAGAGAACTCGGGACCCAATTTAGCCTTGATTTTGGCGTAATTTGATAATTCTTGTGAAAGCTGAAATTGTAGGTCTCTTCCTTATCTTTCTAGGGATAGCAAGATCACCAAAATCCGATATATGTAGCTCTAGTTATGCTCTGCGCATGGCAACAAGGTCAGGATGAGTGAAAAATCCGAAAATTAACAATGTTTAGCAATTACGCCCATTAATGTAAAAGTAAAAACAATAATTGTAAAAGTTGTCTAATTTCCGCCTCTCTCTGGCTTGTACGGCTGTAAACTGCTATTTATGCTTTTTAATCCTGACCTATCCCTAGACCAAATTAAGGGCCTCTGAATAAGCCTTCCAACAATGTATCATATGCCTTATTTGGGCTTAAGATGAGTAAGTTAAGCCCATTTAAGTGAAGGAACCTCATGGACTGCGCACTTATCCGTGCTAGAGAACTCCGGACCCAATTTAGCCTTGATTTTGGCCTAATTTGACAATTCTTGTGAAATCTGAAATTGTAGGTCTCTTCCTTATCTTTCTAGGGACAGCAAGATCAAAAAAATCCGATATCTGTAGCTCTAGTTATGCTCTGCGCAAGGGAACAAGGTCAGGATGAGTGAAAAATCCGAAAATTAACAATGTTTAGCAATTAAGCCCATTAATGTAAAAGCAAAAACAATGATTGTAAAAGTTGTCTAATTTCCGCCTCTCTCTGGCTTGTGCGGTTGTAAACTGCTATTTATGCTTATTAATCCTGACCCATCCCTAGACCAAATTAAGGGCCTCCGAATAAGCTTTCCAACAAGGTATCGTATGCCTTATTTGGGCTTAAGATGAGTAAGTTAGGCCCATTTAAGTAAAGGAACATCATGGACTTCGCACTGATCCGTGCTAGAGAACTCGGGACCCAATTTAGCCTTGATTTTGGCCTAATTTAAAAATTCTTGTGACAACTGAAATTGTAGGTCTCTTCCTTATCTTTCTAGGGACAGCAAGATTACAAAAATCCGATATCTGTAGCTCTAGATATGCTCTGCGCATGGCAACAAGGTCAGGATGAGTGAAAAATCCGAAAATTAACAATGTTTAGCAATTAAGCCCATTAATGTAAAAGTAAAAACAATGATTGTAAAAGTTGTCTAATTTCCATCTCTCTCTGGCTTGTACGGCTGTAAACTGCTATTTATGCTTTTTAATCCTGACCTATTGATGTCGTGCGAGCGCACGTGCGATTCCGGCTAGTGTACCGGATTGTCGCCAAGTAATAAAAGATATCGATCCCACAGAGACCGTGATCTCAAATCGCAACTAATTTTCAATTTGGTAAATCTGGACTGTATAAAAAAGATTTGAAAAAGGATTTGATATTTTGAAAAGGTTTTGAATTTGAATTAAGAGATAAATAAAACAGAAAACAAATCTATTTGTGGTTTTTGGATCTAAATGGATTCCTCAGGATTTGGGTTACCTACGAGGCTGTTTATGTTACTAATCTGATTTACCCTTGTTAATTATCGAAATTACCTTGACGGCGAGTTTATCCTCTAATAGCTTAAGCTCCCTCTCGGGTTACAAAAACCGTGCCCAATTGAACCAACCCCTACTCTCGTGGTAGTCGAATTCAGATTGGACCCTTTGCGTTTCGTGACAACTCGTTGATCCTCGATGGACGGCTTCTAACTCTCGTGATTTCAGTCCTAAGTCTGACTCTATAGATCCGACACCTAAGTTCACCGCTAGGTTCCTCCTCAGAATGCCTATGACACGCAAACAAGTGGCCACCGAATTTACGAGTGATTCAAACACTAGAAATCAGATCTAAAACAAAATCGAAATTAACAAAGATATTACATCAAATTAACAACATATTCAAACCTTGGGCATAGCCCCAATCCCTAGAAATTAAACTACTACTCAAGTCTTGCCATGGAGATGACAAGCTTGGTTACAAATAACATGAAAATAAAACTAAGAGAAGGAGGAGAAGAAGAAGAGAGATCCTAAATAATAGCCTAAGTAGCAGCCCAAAAAGTCCTCATTTGCCTCTGCCTTGATCCCTTATTTATAGATTTGGGAAGCTTGAATCCCAATCTAACTCAAATTAGATCCAAATCAGTTGCTTCTGATCCTAGTAACGCGCGTCACGACCGTGATGGCCATCACGGCCAGGCCGTGACGGCTTCTGCCTTGGGCACTTCTTCGATAATTGGTTTGTCACGGCCGTGATGCTAATCACGGCTAGGCCGTGACAGATTCTGACTTGTGGGGGTCTGGCTCAGTTGACAGGTCACGGCCGTGATGGCCATCACGGCCAGGTCGTGACCAGTTCTGACTTCAGTCTTCTTTCTTTTCTGCTTTGCTCGATCATGGCCATGATGGTCATCACGGCTAGGCCGTGATGGGCTCTGTTTGGCTCCTTTTCTTCAATTTTCAAGTTCCATCTTCATCCGAGCTCCATCATGGTTGATCCTGAGCATTTTCCTTTTGATTTTTGTAAAACAACACCACAAAAACCACCTTACCCGTTCCAAAGTAAAATTAACTAAAAATAAAATGAAATATGCCTAAACTATATGAAAATGCATGCAAAATGATAAACAAAGATGAGGTGAAATCACACTCATCAAATCACCCCAAGCTTAAGACTTTGCTTGTCCTCAAGCAATCACCAAGGCCATAAGATACAAATAATCAAAGCATGGATAGTGAATCAAGAACCCGAGAAACTAATCCAAGTGACAGGCACATTCGAATAAATCCCCAAGAGATAATCGATTTCAAGTCCAATTAGAAGCTTAGGTTCTTCAAATTCATGTTCTCACTGATTCAGGCACTCGTCTCACCTCACTCAAGTGTTCCAGGGTATATGACAATTCGCTCAATTTCCTCAAGGAAGGTATTCTACCATAAGCTTGACTATTAACCAAATCTCTACTTTATTAATGAAAACACATAAGAATCAAGAGGTCTTTTACTTTGGTTGTAATGTGGCCATGGGATTAATTGTTAGGTGGGGAGATCAAGAAAAGGAAATTTCAAGAAGGCTAAACTAATTATCAAACATTGCAAAGCATGACACCTTCTAAAATACCTTTTTGGGCTTTGATTCACTTTTCCACCTTTCTTTCTTTCTTTTTATTTTTATTTCTCACTTTCTTTTGTCATCCCATTCTCCTTTTTTTTTGTGTTTATTTCATTTTATTTATTTGGAGAAGGGGAGATTTTTAGCTCAAGAGAAATATTTTCTAACTTTCTATCCCATACTTTTTCAAACTACCTTTTTACCCTTTTTGTAATACTTTAAAAGGTGCCATACCAAGCATTATTTATCAAAGTAATTCAAGGTACCAAGAAAAGTATTTTATTTCTTTTAGGCTCAAAATTGGGTAACTAAGGGGTAGCATTTGATCATTCAAAGCTCAGAAGGCCGGAAAAATACCTAGTGCCTCAATCATTTTCAAAAATGTTTTCAAAAAATTTCAAGTTTCAAAACGGTTTCAAGTCAAGTTCTAGAGAATACAATCCAAGAGGAATTAAAACACTCTATCACAAGGAATAAGGTAGATTTAGTGAGTACCCCTATTTGGCTCAAAATCTCACATTTAGTAGTTCAAAAATCAGCGAGAAACACAAATTTAAGGAACCACATGCTAATTATCAACTATCAAAAGATTATCTCAAGAATTTTTATTTTTAGCCTTGTCACAAGAATAAAAAAAAATTGGGTTCAAAAATTCACTATCTCAATTTATTTGGCACCAAGTTCTCACAATTGGATGCATAATCTAAGCAAGGGGCAATCAAACCATGTGATCATGCAAAACTATGCCTATATGAATGCAACATGAAAAATGCAAAAATTTACAAAAATACCCGTACCCCAAGCTTAAAAACTTACATTGTCCCCAATGTAAATAATCAAGTCGGAGAGAGGAGAAAAATTGGAACAACTCACCGAGGTGGTAGCGGGTGTTGGCTCACATGCCAGTCAAAAACTTGTTGGAAACTGTATCACGGCCGTGAGGCTCATCACGGGCGGGCCGTGATCAATTCTGGTCTTCAGGAGCTGGCCTGTCACGGCCATGACCTGCATCACGGCTAGGCTGTGATGCTCTCTGATCTTAGCATCCTACTCATCACGCCCGTGATGGATATCACGGCTGGGTCGTGATCCTTTCTGGTCTCCTGTATTAGCTCATCACGGCCGTGACCACTGTCACGGCCTGGGCGTGATGGCTTCTGACTTTATTAGTCCTTGCTCTTTTTGTTCTTCCTTCCTCTTTAACCTGAAAACACTAGACAAATCTATTAATTTATGATTTTTTCCTCTTGATCTTCTCAAATTATTCAAGAGCTAAATTCAAAAACAAAAGGAAAAGGGAAAGAAAGCTTGGGTTGCCTCCCAAGAAGCGCTTGTTTACGGTCCTAAGCTTGACCAAACTTCCTTCAATCAACCGGGGTCGACTGGGCGTAGAAGTGCATGAACACTTCTATTCCATGGGAGTCCTTCAAAGAGCCGATTCTGCTCATATGGCCAATTACGCTTCCGCTTTGCTCTTTTCATTCGGACCTTCCTGGCCTTACTCCCTCCCGGCGGAAGTTTTGTTTCCACATGATCAGCAACTCCAACTCCATCACCATTTGGTGCATCATCAGCCATGCAAATCTTCGGAGTTGCTTCCATGTTGAGCTCTTCCTTTACCACTGGAGACGTGATATCGATCCTGCACACATGGCTCTCAAAAGGAGGGTTGTTATATGAGTTAGTAAATTCAAAATCGACCCTACCTTCCTCTACATTTAGAGAGAGTTTGCCATTCCTTACATCTATTACTGCTCCAGCGGTGGCCAAGAATGGCCTTCCTAAAATGATGGGGAATTCAGAATTCCCTTTCATATCCAATACCAGGAAATCGGTAGGGATGAAGAATTTCCCTACCTTTACAGGAACGTTCTCTAGTATGCCTAGAGGAGTCCTAGTTGAGCCATCCGCAAATTGTAAGGAGAATTTGAATGGTCTCAACTCTTTCGTTCCCAACCTTTCCAAGATAGTGAGCGGCATCAAGCTCGCACTAGCCCCTAAGTCACATAAGGCTTGGTCGATTTGCACTTGTTTAATTGAGCAAGCGATAGAGAAGCTACCTGGGTCTTTCAGTTTAGGAGGCATTTTAGCTTCTATGTCTACTTGCATTCTCTTGACCAACCTTTGTGGGAAAGGTATCGGGGGTTGGTACGGTGGTGGAGGGACATACTTTGGTTCTAGCTCTTCATCTTCGCTCATGTCCTCCTCCGGTTCCACGTCCTTTTCCCCCACCCCAAGCTTATCATCCCTCAAGTGTATGGTATTACAATGCTCAATGGGATTAGCTTCGGGTTGACCCGGGAACGTACCCTTAGGTCTAGTGTATGTGCTGGCTTGTTGGGCAATCTGGGTTTCTAGCATCTTGTTATGGATTGCTAAGTTGTCTACCTTAGGTGCTAGCTCTTTTATTGCCTCGTTCTTGCCCTGCCTTCTTTGTCTAAACTCTTCATTTTGTTTTGTTTGGGTTTCAACAAAACTTTCCAATAAAGACTCGAGTTTAGACTGTTGTACCTGAGGATACCCCGGTCTGGGTTTCCTATTACCTTGGCCCTCTTGGAACTCGTGGTTCAGCGTGTTGTTGTAGTTGCCGTAGGAGAGGTAAGGGTTGTTCTTCCTTTGGTTGTAGGGATTTGGGGGAGCATAATTGGGCAACTTCGGGTTTGTGTCGTAGAAGTTGTGACAAGCGTTCACTTGTTCCCCCGAAGCGCCGGATCCATAAGCAATACCTCGTGGGCACTCCATGATGTCGTGTCCCTGCATTCCACAAATCTCACAAACAATGTTAGTAGCACCTATTGCACTCACATTAGCCCTTTCAAGCTGATCAAAACGTTTATTAAGTGAGTCTATTTTTGACATTATAAGATCAATGCTATTAACTTCAAACTTACCCCCCGAAATCTTGTTCGGGTTATTACATCTTTCTGAACCCCATTGGTGGTAGTTGGTGGCCACGTTTTCAATGATGTTGAATGCCTCAGTCAGAGGCCTATTCATAAAGGCTCCACCAGCTGCAGAATCAAGTGACACCTTCGAAGAGTAGTCCAATCCGTTGTAGAAGGTGTGCACTAGTAACCACCTCTCGAGTCCATGGTGTGGGCAAGACTCCACCAGTCCCTTGTAGCGATCCCAAGCTTCCGATAAGGATTCTCCGTCTTTTTGGAAGAAGCCGGTGATCTGGGTTCGTATATAGGCCGTCTTGGATGGAGGGAAGAATTTCTCCAAGAACGCCTGTTCCAGTTGGTCCCAAGTAGACAAGGTGTTGGCGGGCAATTGCTTCAGCGAAGCCTTTGCCTTTCCAGTCAGAGATGAGGGGAATAACCTTAAGCGTATAGCATCGACCGGGGCACCATGAATCCTAATTGCATCGGTGAACTCCAAGAATGTTTCTACGTGATCAGTCGGGTCCTCCGAGGGCAATCCTCCGAATTGGTGCTGCCTAATCATGTTGATTACCATAGGCGGTATAATGTAGTTCTCCGCCTCAATCTCTGGCCTGGCAATCCCAGTTCGCAAACCCCTAGCATTTGGGGCTGCGTAGTCCTTCAACGGTTTCGTATCCGGAAGATTCGCCATTAGTGGAATGGGGATCAACCTCTCTCTCTCTCTTTGTAGCCTCCTACGTCTATGGAAGGTCCTTTCGATTTCGGGGTCGACTTCAATAAGGTTTCCAAGACTTAGGGACCTTTGCATAAAACAGAAAAACACGGAGAGATAGATACTAAAACGAAGAAGAAAATAATTTTTTTTTTAAAAAAAAAATTTAATTTTTTTTAAATACGAAAATTAAAGAAAAAGTCCAGAAAAATCAATTTAAAAATTAAATTGAGATTTGAGAAAGCACAGTCCCCGGCAACGGTGCCAAAAACTTGATGTCGTGCAAGCGCACGTGCGATTCCGGCAAGTGTACCGGATTGTCGCCAAGTAATAAAAGATATCGATCCCACAGAGACCGTGATCTCAAATCGCAACTAATTTTCAATTTGGTAAATCTGGACTATATAAAAAAGATTTGAAAAAGGATTTGATATTTTGAAAAGGTTTTGAATTTGGATTAAGAGATAAATAAAACAGAAAACAAATCTATTTGTGGTTTTTGGATCTAAATGGATTCCTAGGGATTTGGGTTACCTACGAGGCTGTTTATGTTACTAATCTGATTTACCCTTGTTAATTATTGAAATTGCCTTGAAGGCGATTTTATCCTCTAATATCTTAAGCTCCCTCTCGGGTTACAAAAACCGTGCCCAATTGAACCAACCCCTACTCTCGTGGTAGTCGAATTCAGATTGGACCCTTTGCGTTTCGTGACAACTCGTTGATCCTCGAAGGACGGCTTCTAACTCTCGTGATTTCAGTCCTAAGTCTGACTCTATAGATCCGACACCTAAGTTCACTGCTAGGTTCCTCCTTAGAATGCCTATGACACGCAAACAAGTGGCCACCGAATTTACGAGTGATTCAAACACTAGAAATCAGATCTAAAACAAAATCGAAATTAACAAAGATATTACATCAAATTAACAACATATTCAAACCTTGGGCATAGCCCCAATCCCTAGAAATTAAACTACTACTCAAGTCTTGCCATGGAGATGACAAGCTTGGTTACAAATAACATGAAAATAAAACTAAGAGAAGGAGGAGAAGAAGAAGAGAGATCCTAAATAATAGCCTAAGTAGCAGCCCAAAAGTCCTCATTTGCCTCTGCCTTGATCCCTTATTTATAGATTTGGGAAGTTTGAATCCCAATCTAACTCAAATTAGATCCAAATCAGTTGCTTCTGATCCAAGTAACGCGCGTCACGGTCGTGATGGCCATCACGGCCAGGCCGTGACGGCTTCTGCCTTGGGCGCTTCTTCAATAATTGGTCTGTCACGGCCGTGATGCTAATCACGGCTAGGCCGTGACAGATTCTGACTTGTGGGGGTCTGGCTCGGTGACGAGTCACGGCCGTGATGGCCATCACGGGCGGCCGTGACCGATTCGATTTCGATCTTCTTTCTTTTCAGCTTTGCTCGATCATGGCCGTGATGGTCATCACGGCTAGGCCGTGATGGGCTCTGTTTGGCTCCTTTTCTTCAATTTTCAAGTTCCATCTTCATCCGAGATCCATCATGGTTGATCCTGAGCATTTTCCTTTTGATTTTTGTAAAACAACACCACAAAAACCGCCTTACCCGTTCCAAAGTAAAATTAACTAAAAATCAAATGAAATATGCCTAAACTAGATGAAAATGCACGTAAAATGATAAACAAAGATGAGGTGAAATCACACTCATCACCTATCCCTAGACCAAATTAAGGGCCTCTGAATAAGCCTTCCAACAATGTATCATATGCCTTATTTGGGCTTAAGATGAGTAAGTTAAGCCCATTTAAGTGAAGGAACCTCATGGACTGTGCACTTATCCGTGCTAGAGAACTCCGGACCCAATTTAGCCTTGATTTTGGCCTAATTTGACAATTCTTGTGAAATCTGAAATTGTAGGTCTCTTCCTTATCTTTCTAGCGACAACAAGATCACAAAAATCCGATATCTGTAGCTCTAGTTATGCTCTGCGCAAGGCAACAAGGTCAGGATGAGTGAAAAATCCGAAAATTAACAATGTTTAGCAATTAAGCCCAATAATGTAAAAGCAAAAACAATGATTGTAAAAGTTGTCAAATTTTCTTCTCTCTCTGGCTTGTGCGGCAGTAAACTGTTGTTTATGCATATTAATCCTTACCTAACCCTAGACCAAATTAAGGGCCTCTGAATAAGTTTTCCAACAAGGTATCATATGCCTTAATTGGGCTTAAGATGAGTAAGTTAGGCCCATTTAAGGGAAGGAACATCATGGACTGCGCACTGATCTGCGCCAGAGAACTCGGGACCCAATTTAGCCTTGATTTTGGCCTAATTTGACAATTCTTGTGAAACCTAAAATTGTAGGTCTCTTCCTTATCTTTCTAGGGACAGCAAGATCACCAAAATCCGATAACTGTAGCTCTAGTTATGCTCTGCGCAAGGCAACAAGGTCAGGATGACTGAAAAATCCGAAAATTAACAATGTTTAGCAATTAAGCCCAATTATGAAAAAGCAAAAACAATGATTGTAAAAGTTATCTAATTTCCGACTCTCTCTGGCTTGTTCGGCTGTAAACTGCTATTTATGCTTATTAATCCTGACCTAACCCTAGACCAAATTAAGGGCCTCGAATAAGCTTTCCAACAAGATATCATATACCTTAATTGGGCTTAAGATGAGTAAGTAAGGCCCATTTAAGTGAAGGAACATCAAGGACTGCGCACTGATCCGCGCCAGAGAACTCGGGACCCAATTTAGCCTTGATTTTGGCCTAATTTGACAATTCTTGTGAAACCTGAAATTGTAGGTCTCTTCCTTATCTTTCTAGGGACAGCAAGATCACCAAAATCCGATACCTGTAGCTCTAGTCATGCTCTGCGCAAGGCAACAAGGTCAGGATGAGTAAAAAACCCGAAAATTAACAATGTTTAGCAATTAAGCTCAATAATGTAAAAGCAAAAACAATGATTGTAAAAGTTGTCTAATTTCCGTCTCTCTCTGGCTTGTGCGGCTATAAACTGCAATTTATGCTTATTATTCCTGACCTAACCCTAGACCAAATTAATGGCCTCTGAATAAGCTTTCCCACAAGGTATCATAAGCCTTAATTGGGCTTAAGATGAGTAAGTTAGGCCCATCTAAGTGAAGGAATATCATGAACTGCTCACTGATCCGCGCCAGAGAACTAAGGACCCAGTTTAACCTTGATTTTGGCCTAATTTAACAATTATGGTGAAATCTGAAATTGTAGGTCTCTTCCTTATCTTTCTAGGGAACCAAAGATCACCAAAATCTGATATCTGTAGCTCTAGTTATACTCCGTGCAAGACAACTAGGTCAGGATGAGTGAAAAATCCGAAAATTAACAATGTTTAGCAATTAAGCCCAATTATGTAAAAACAAAAACAATGATTGTAAAAGTTATCTAATTTTCGACTCTCTCTGGCTTGTTCGGCTGTAAACTGCTATTTATGCTTATTAATCCTGACCTAACCCTAGACCAAATTAAGGGCCTCGAATAAGCTTTCCAACAAGATATCATATGCCTTAATTGGGCTTAAGATGAGTAAGTAAGGCCCATTTAAGTGAAGGAACATCAAGGACTGCGCACTGATCCGTGCCAGAGAACTCGAGACCCAATTTAGCCTTGATTTTGGCCTAACTTGACAATTCTTGTGACACCTGAAATTGTTGGTCTCCTCCTTATCTTTCAAGGGATAGCAAGATCACCAAAATCCGATATATGTAGCTCTAGTTATGCTCTGCACAAGGCAACAGGGTCAGGATGAGTGAAAAATACGAAAATTAACAATGTTTAGAAATTAAGCCCAATTAAGCCCAATAATGTAAAAGCAAAAACAATGATTGTAAAAGTTGTCTAATTTTCATCTCTCTCGGCGGCAGGCGGCTGTAAACTGCTATTTATGCTTATTAACCCTGACCTAACCCTAGACCAAATTAAGTACCTCTGAAAAAGTTTTCTAACAAGGTATCATTTGCCTTAATTGGGCTTAAGATGAGTAAGTTAGGCCCATTTAAGTGAAGGAACATCTTGGACTGCGCACTGATCCGTGCCAGAGAACTTGGGACCCAATTTAGCCTTGATTTAGGCCTAATTTGACAATTCTTGTGAAACCTGAAATTGTAGGTCTCTTCCTTATCTTTCTAGGGACAGCAAGATCACAAAATCCGATATCTGTAGCTCTAGTTATGCTCTGCGCAAGGCAACAAGGTTAGGATGAGTGAAAAATCCTAAAATTAACAATGTTTAGCAATTAAGCCCAATAATGTAAAAGCAAAAACAAGGATTGTAAAAGTTGTCTAATTTTCATCTCTCTCTGGCTTGGACGGCTGTAAACTGCTATTTATGCTTATTAACCCTGACCTAACCCTAGACCAAATTAAGTACCTCTGAATAAGTTTTCTAACAAGGTATCATATGCCTTAATTGGGCTTAAGATGAGTAAGTTAGGGCCATTTAAGGGAAGGAACATCATGGACTGCGCACTAATCCGCGCCAGAGAACTCAGGACCCAATTTAGCCTTGATTTAGGCCTAATTTGACAATTCTTGTGACACCTGAAATTGTAGGTCTCTTCCTTATCTTTCTAGGGACAGCAGGATCACCAAAATCCGATAACTGTAGCTCTAGTTATGCTGTGCGTAAGGTAACAAGGTCAGGATGAGTGAAAAATCCGAAAATTAACAATGTTTAGCAATTAAGCCCAGTAATGTAAAAGCAAAAATAATAATTGTAAAAGTTGTCTAATTTCCGTCTCTCTCTGGCATGTGCGGCTGTAAACTGCTATTTATGCTTATTAATCCTGACCTAACCCTAGACCAAATTAAGGGCCTCTGAATAAGCTTTCCAACAAGTATCATAAGCCTTAATTGGGCTTAAGATGAGTAAGTTAGGCCCATTTAAGTGAAGGAACATTATGGACTGCGTACTAAATCGCGCCAGAGAACTCGGGACCCAATTTAGCATCGATTTTGGTCTAATTTTACAATTCTTGTGAAACCTGAAATTGTAGGTCTCTTCCTTATCTTTCTAGGGACAGCAAGATCACCAAAATACGATATCTGTAGCTCTAGTCATGCTCTGCACAAGGCAACAAGGTCAGGATGAGTGAAAAACCCGAAAATTAACAATGTTTAGCAATTTAGCCCAATAATGTAAAAGCAAAAACAATGATTGTAAAAGTTGTCTAATTTCCATCTATCTCTGGCTTGTGCGGCTGTAATCTGCTATTTATGCTTATTATTCCTGACCTAACCCTAGACCAAATTAATGGCCTCTGAATAATCTTTCCCACAAGGTATCATAAGCCTTAATTGGGCTTAAGATGAGTAAGTTAGGCCCATATAAGTGAAGGAATATCATGGACTGCGCACTGATCCGCGCCAGAGAACTCGGGACCCAATTTAACCTTGATTTTGGCCTAATTTGACAATTCTGGTGAAACCTGAAATTGTAGGTCTCTTCCTTATCTTTCTAGGGAACCAAAGATCACCAAAATCTGATATCTATAGCTCTAGTTATGCTCTGTGCAAGGCAACTAGGTCAGGATGAGTGAAAAATCCGAAAATTAACAATGTTTAGCAATTAAGCCCAATTATGTAAAAACAAAAACAATGATTGTAAAATTTATCTAATTTCCGACTCTCTCTGGCTTGTGCGGCTGTAAACTGCTATTTATGCTTATTAATCCTACCTAACCCTAGACCAAATTAAGGGCCTCGAATAAGCTTTCCAACAAGATATCATATGCCTTAATTGGGCTTAAGATGAGTAAGTAAGGCCCATTTAAGTGAAGGAACATCGAGGACTGCGCACTGATCCGCGCCAGAGAACTCGAGACCCAATTTAGCCTTGATTTTGGCCTAATTTGACAATCCTTGTGACACCTGAAATTGTAGGTCTCCTCCTTATCTTTCAAGGGATAGCAAGATCACCAAAATCCGATATATGTAGCTCTAGTTATGCTATGCGCAAGGCAACAAGGTCAGGATGAGTGAAAAATACGAAAATTAACAATGTTTAGAAATTAAGCACAATAATGTAAAAGCAAAAACAATGATTGTAAAAGTTGTCTAATTTTCGTCTCTCTCTGGCTTGGGCGGCTGTAAACTGCTATTTATGCTTATTAACCCTGACCTAACCCTAGACCAAATTCAGTACCTCTGAAAAAGTTTTCCAACAAGGAACCATTTGCCTTAATTGGGCTTAAGATGACTAAGTTAGGCCCATTTAAGTGAAGGAACATCATGGACTTCGCACTGATCTGCGCCAGAGAACTCGGGACCCAATTTAGCCTTGATTTAGGCCTAATTTGACAATTCTTGTGAAACCTGAAATTGTAGGTCTCTTCCTTATCTTTCTAGGGACAGCAAGATTACAAAAATCCGATATCTATAGCTCTAGTCATGCTCTGCGCAAGGCAACAAGGTCAGGATGAGTGAGAAATCCGAAAATTAACAATGTTTAGCAACTAAGCCCAATAATGTAAAAGCAAAAACAATGATTGTAAAAGTTGTCTAATTTCCGTCTCTCTCTGGCTTGTGCTGCTATAAACTGCTATTTATGCTTATTATTCCTGACCTAACCCTAGACCAAATTAAGGGCCTCTGAATAAGCTTTCCAACAAGGTATCATAAGCCTTAATTGGGCTTAAGATGAGTAAGTTAGGCCCATTTAAGTGAAGGAACATCATGGACTGCGGACTGATCCGTGCCAGAGAACTCGGGACCCAATTTAGCCTTGATTTTGACCTAATTTGACAATTCTTGTGAAACCTGAAATTGTAGGTCTCTTCCTTATCTTTTTAGGGAACCAAAGATCACCAAAATCCGATATCTGTAGCTCTAGTTATGCTCTGTGCAAGGCAACAAGGTCAGGATGACTGAAAAATCCGAAAATTAACAATGTTTAGCAATTAAGCCCAATTATGTAAAAGCAAAAACAATGATTGTAAAAGTTGTCTAATTTACAACTCTCTGTGGCTTGTGCGGCTGTAAACTGCTATTTATGCTTATTATTCCTGACCTAACCCTAGACCAAATTAAGGGCATCTGAATAAGCTTTCCAACAAGATATCATATGCCTTCATTGGGCTTAAGATGAGTAAGTTAGGCCCATTTAAGTGAAGGAACGTCATGGACTGCGCTCTGATCCGCGCCAGAGAACTCGGGACCCAATTTAGCCTTAATTGTGGCCTAATTTGACAATTCTTGTGAAACATGAAATTGTAGGTCTCTTCCTTATATTTCTAGGGAACCAAAGATCACCAAAATCCGATATATGTAGCTCTAGTTATGCTCTGTGCTAGGCAACTAGGTCAGGATGAGTGAAAAATCCGAAAATTAACAATGTTTAGCAATTAAGCCCAATTATCTAAAAGCAAAAACAATGATTGTAAAAGTTGTCTAATTTCCGACTCTCTGTGGCTTGTGCGGCTGTGAACTGCTATTTATGCTTATTAATCCTGACCTAACCCTAGACCAAATTAAGGGCCTCTGAATAAGCTTTCCAACAAGGTATCATAAGCCTTAATTGGGCTTAAGATGAGTAAGTTAGGCCCATTTAAGTGAAGGAACATCATGGACTGCGCACTGATCCGCGCCAGAGAACTCGGGACCCAATTTAGCCTTGATTTTGGCCTAATTTGACAATTCTTGTGAAACCTGAAATTGTAGGTCTCATCCTTATCTTTCTAGGAAACCAAAGATCGCCAAAATCCGATATCTCTAGCTCTAGTTATGCTCTGTGCAAGGCAACAAGGTCAGGATGAGTGAAAAATCCGAAAGTTAACAATGTTTAGCAATTAAGCCCAATAACGTAAAAGCAAAAACAATGATTGTAAAAGTTGTCTAATTTCTGTCTCTCTCTGGCTTGTGCGGCTGTAAACTGCTATTTATGTTTATTAATCCTGACCTAACCCTAGACCAAATTAAGGGCCTCCGAATAACCTTTTCAACAAGGTATCATATGCCTTAATTGGGCTTAAGATGAGTAATTTAGGCCCATTTAAGTGAAGGAACATCATGGATCTGCGCACCGATCCACCCTGAGAGAACTTGGGACCCAATTTAGCCTTGATTTTGGACTAATTTGACAATTCTTGTGATACCTGAATTTGTAGGTCTCTTCCTTATCTCCCTAGGGACAGCATGATCACCAAAATCCGATATCTATAGCTCTAGTTATGCTCTGCACAAGGCAACAATGTCAGGATGAGTGAAAAATCCGAAAATTAACAATGCTTAGCATTTAAGCCCAATGATGTAAAAGCAAAAACAATGATAGTAAAAGTTGTCTAATTTCCGTCTCTCTCTGGCTTGTGCGACTGTAAATTGCTGTTCATGCTTATTAATCATGACCTAACCATAGACCAAATTAAGGGCCTCTGAATAAGCTTTCCAACAAGGTATCATAAGCCTTAATTGGGCTTAAGATGAGTAAGTTAGGCCCATTTAAGTGAAGGAACATCATGGACTGCGGACTGATCCGTGCCAGAGAACTCGGGACCCAATTTAGCCTTGATTTTGGCCTAATTTGACAATTCTTGTGACACCTGAAATTGTAGGTCTCATCCTTATCTTTCTAGGAAACCAAAGATCACCAAAATCCGATATATGTAGCTCCAGTTATGTTCTCGTGCAAGGCAACAAGGTCGGGATGAGTGAAAAATCCGAAAATTAACTATGTTTAGCAATTAAAGCCCAATAATGTAAAAGCAAAAACAATGATTGTAAAAGTTGTCTAATTTCTCGTCTCTCTCGGCTTGTGCGGCTGTAAACTGCTATTTATGCTTTTTAATCTTGACCTAACACTAGACCAAATTGAGGGCCTCTGAATAAGCTTTCCAACAAGGTATCATAAGCCTTAATTGGGATTAAGATGAGTAAGTTAAGACCATTAAAATGAAGGAACATCATGGACTGCGCACTGATCCGCGCCAGAGAACTCGGGACCCAATTTAGCCTTGATTTTGGCCTAATTTGACAATTCTTCGGAAACATGAAATTGTAGGTCTCTTCCTTATCTTTCTAGGGACAGCAAGGTCACCAAAATCCGATATCTGTAGCTCTAGTTATGCTCTGCACAAGGCCACAAGGTCAGGATGAGTGAAAAATCCGAAAATTAACAATGTTTAGCAATTGAGCTCAATAATGTAAAAGAAAAACAATGATTGTAAAAGTTGTCTAATTTCCGTCTCTCTCTGGCTTGTGCGGCTGTAAACTGCTATTTATGCTTATTATTCCTGACCCAACCCTAGACCAAATTAAGGGCCTCTGAATAAGCTTTCCAACAAGGTATCATAAGCCTTAATTGGGCTTAAGATGAGTAAGTTGGGCCCATTTAAGTGAAGGAACATCATGGACTACGCACTGATCCGCGCCAGAGAACTCGGGACCCAATTTAGCCTTGATTTTGGCCTAATTTGACAATTCTTGTGAAACCTGAAATTGTAGGTCTCTTCCTTATCTTTTTAGGGACCAAAGATCACCAAAATCCGATATATGTAGCTCTAGATATGCTCTGTGCAAGGCAACAAGGTCGGGATTAGTGAAAAATCCGAAAATTAACAATGTTTAGCAATTAGCCCAATTAAGCCCAATAATGTAAAAGCAAAAACAATGATTGTAAAAGTTGTAGAATTTCCGTCTCTCTCTGGCTTGTGTGCTGTAAACTGCTATTTATGCTTATTAATCCTGACCTAACCCTTGACCAAATTAAGGGCCTCTGAATAAGCTTTCCAACACGGTATCATATGCCTTAATTGGGCTTAAGATTAGTAAGTTAGGCCCATTTAAGAGAAGGAACATCATGGACTGCGTACTGATCCGCGCCAGAGAACACGGGACCCAATTTAGCCATGATTTTGCCATAATTTGACAATTCTTGTGAAACCTGAAATTGTAGGTCTCTTCCTTATCTTTCTAGGAACCAAAGATCACCAAAATCCGATATATGTAGCTCTAGTTATGCTCTGTGCAAGGCAACATGGTTAGGATGAGTGAAAAATCCGAAAATTAACAATGTTTAGCAATTAAGTCCAATAATGTAAAAGCAAAAACATTGATTGTAAAAGTTGTCTAATTTCCGTCTCTCTCTTGCTTGTATGGCTGTAAACTTCTATTTATGCTTCTTAATCCTAACCCAACCCTAGACCAAATTAAGGGCCTCGATTAAGCTTTCCAACAAGGTATCATATGCCTTAATTGGGCTTAAGATGAGTAATTTAGGCCCATTTAAGTGAAGGAACATCATGGACTGCGCACCGATCCACCCAGAGAACTTGGGACCCAATTTAGCCTTGATTTTGGCCTAATTTGACAATCCTTGTGTTACCTGAAATTGTAGGTCTCTTCCTTATCTTTCTAGGGACAGCAAGATCACCAAAATCAGATATCTATAGCTCTAGTTATGCTCTGTGCAACGCAACAATGTCAGGATGAGAGAAATATCCGAAAATTAACAATGTTTAGCAATTAAGCCCAATTAAACCCAATAATATAAAAGCAAAAAAAATGATTGTAAAATTTGTCTAATTTCCATCTCTCTCTGGCTTGTGCGGCTGTAAACTGCTATTCATGCTTATTAATCATGACCTAACCCTATTCCATATTAAGGGCCTCTGAATAAGCTTTCCAACAAGGTATCATATGCCTTAATTAGGCTTAAGATGAGTAAGTTAGGCCCATTTAAGTGAAGGAACATCATGCACCGCGCACTGATCCGTGCCAGAGAACTCGGGACCCAATTTAACTTTGATTTTGGCCTAATTTGACAATTCATGTGAAACCTGAAATTGTAGGTCTCTACCTTATCTTTCTAGGGACAGAAAGATCACCAAAATCCGATATATGTAGCTCCAGTTATGTTCTGCGTAAGGCAACAAGGTCAGGATGAGTGAAAAATCTGAAAATTAACTATGTTTAGCAATAAAGCCCAATAATGTAAAAGCAAAAACAATGATTGTAAAAGTTGTCTAATTTCCGTCTCTCTCTGGCTTGTGCGGCTGTAAACTGCTATTTATGCTTTTTAATCTTGACCTAACACTAGACCAAATTGAGGGCCTCTGAATAAATTTTACAACAACGTATCATATGGCTTAATTGGGCTTAAGATGAGTAAGTTAGGTCCATTAAAATGAAGGAACATCATGGACTGCGCACTGATAAGTGCCAGAGAACACGGGACCCTATTTAGCCTTGATTTTGGCCTAATTTGACAATTCTTGAGAAACCTGAAATTGTAGGTCTCTTCCTTATCTTTCTAGGGACAGCAAGGTCACCAGAATCCGATATCTGTAGCTCTAGCTATGCTCTGCGCAAGGCAACAAGGTCAGGTTGAGTGAAATATCCGAAAATTAACATTGTTTAGCAATTAAGCCCAATTAAGCCCAATAATGTAAAAGTAAAAACAATGATTGTAAAAGTAATTTCTGTCTCTCTTTGGTTTGTGCGGCTGTAAACTGCTATTTATGCTTATTAATCCTGACCTAACCCTAGACCAAATTAAGGGCCTCTGAATAAGATTTCCAACAAGGTATCATATGCCTTAATTGGGCTTAAGATGAGTAAGTTAGGCCCATTTAAGTGAAGGAACATCATGGACAGCGCACTGATCCGTGCCAGAGAACTCGGGACCCAATTTAGCCTTGATTTTGGCCTAATTTGACAATTCATGTGAAACCTGAAATTGTAGGTCTCTTCCTTATCTTTCTAGGGACAGCAAGATCACCAAAATCCGATATCTGTAGCTCTAGATATGCTCTGCGCAAGGCAACAAGGTCAGGATTAGTGAAAAATCCGAAAATTAACAATGTTTAGCAATTAAGCCCAATTAAGCCCAATAATGTGAAAGCAAAAACAATGATTGTAAAAGTTGTCTAATTTTCGTCTCTCTGGCTTGTGTGGCTGTAAACTGCTATTTACGCTTATTAATCCTGACCTAAACCTAGTCCAAATTAAGGGCCTCTGAATAAGCTTTCCAACATGGTGTCATATGCCTTAATTGGGTTTAAGATTAGTAAGTTAGGCCCATTTAAGAGAAGGAACATCATGGACTGCGTACAGATTCGCGCCAGAGAACACGGGACCCAAGTTAGCCATGATTTTGCCATAATTTGACAATTCTTGTGAAACCTGAAATTGTAGGTCTCTTCCTTATCTTTCTAGGAACAGCAAGATCACCAAAATCTGATATATGTATCTCTAGTTATGCTCTGTGCAACGCAACAAGGTCAGGATGAGTGAAAAATCCGAAAATTAACAATGTTTAGCAATTAAGCCCAATAATGTAAAAGCAAAAACATTGATTGTTAAAGTTGTCTAATTTCCGTCTCTCTCTCGGGCTTGTGCGGCTGTAAACTGCTATTTATGCTTCTTCAACCTAACCAAACCCTAGACCAAATTAAGGGCCTCCGAATAAGCTTTCCAACAAGGTATCATATGCCTTAATTGGGCTAAAGATGAGTACGTTAGGCCCATTTAAGTGAAGGATCATGGTCTGCGCACTGATACGCGCCGGAGAACTTGGTACCCAATTTAGGCTTGATTTTGGCCTAATTTGACAATTCTCGTGTTACTTGAAATTGTAGGTCTCTTCCTTATCTTTCTAGGGACAGCAAGATCACCAAAATCCGATATCTGTAGCCCTAGTAATGCTCTGCGCAAGGCAACAAGGTCAGGATGAGAGAAATATTCGAAAATTAACAATGTTTAGCAATTAAGCCCAATAATGTAAAAGCAAAAACAATGATTGTAAAAGTTGTCTAATTTTCGTCTCCCTTTGCTTGTGCGGCTGTAAACTCCTATTTATGCTTATTAATCCTGACCTAACCCTAGACCAAATTAAGGGCCTCTGAATAAGCTTTCCAACAAGGTATCATATGGCTTAATTGGGCTTACGATGAGTAAGTTAGGCCCATTTAAGTGAAGGAACATCATGGACTGTGCACTGATCCGCGCACTGATCCGTGCCAGAGAACTCGGGACCCAATTTAACTTTGATTTTGGCCTAATTTGACAATTCATGTGAAACCTGAAATTGTAGGTCTCTACCTTATCTTTCTAGGGACAGCAAGATCACCAAAATCCGATATATGTAGCTCCAGTTATGTTCTGCGTAAGGCAACAAGGTCAGGATGAGTGAAAAATCCGAAAATTAACTATGTTTAGCAATAAAGCCCAATAATGTAAAAGCAAAAACAATGATTGTAAAAGTTGTCTAATTTCCGTCTCTCTCTGGCTTGTGCGGCTGTAAACTGCTATTTATGCTTTTTAATCTTGACCTAACACTAGACCAAATTGAGGGCCTCTGAATAAATTTTACAACAACGTATCATATGCCTTAATTGGGCTTAAGATGAGTAAGTTAGGTCCATTAAAATGAAGGAACATCATGGACTGCGCACTGATTCGTGCCAGAGAACACGGGACCCAATTTAGCCTTGATTTTGGCCTAATTTGACAATTCTTGAGAAACCTGAAATTGTAGGTCTCTTCCTTATCTTTCTAGGGACAGCAAGGTCACCAGAATCCGATATCTGTAGCTCTAGCTATGCTCTGCGCAAGGCAACAAGGTCAGGTTGAGTGAAATATCCGAAAATTAACATTGTTTAGCAATTAAGCCCAATTAAGCCCAATAATGTAAAAGTAAAAACAATGATTGTAAAAGTAATTTCCGTCTCTCTTTGGCTTGTGCGGCTTTAAACTGCTATTTATGCTTATTAATCCTGACCTAACCCTAGACCAAATTAAGGGCCTCTGAATAAGCTTTCCAACAAGGTATCATATGCCTTAATTGGGCTTAAGATGAGTAAGTTAGGCCCATTTAAGTGAAGGAACTTCATGGACAGCGCACTGATCCGTGCCAGAGAACTCGGGACCCAATTTAGCCTTGATTTTGGCCTAATTTGACAATTCATGTGAAACCTGAAATTGTAGGTCTCTTCCTTATCTTTCTAGGGACAGCAAGATCACCAAAATCCGATATCTGTAGCTCTAGATATGCTCTGCGCAAGGCAACAAGGTCAGGATTAGTGAAAAATCCGAAAATTAACAATGTTTAGCAATTAAGCCCAATTAAGCCCAATAATGTGAAAGCAAAAACAATGATTGTAAAAGTTGTCTAATTTCCGTCTCTCTGGCTTGTGTGGCTGTAAACTGCTATTTACGCTTATTAATCCTGACCTAAACCTAGTCCAAATTAAAGGCCTCTGAATAAGTTTTCCAACCTGGTGTCATATGCCTTAATTGGATTTAAGATTAGTAAGTTAGGCCCATTTAAGAGAAGGAACATCATAGACTGCGTACAGATTCCCGCCTGAGAACACGGGACCCAAGTTAGCCATGATTTTGCCATAATTTGACAATTCTTGTGAAACCTGAAATTGTAGGTCTCTTCCTTATCTTTCTAGGAACAGCAAGATCACCAAAATCTGATATATGTATCTCTAGTTATGCTCTGTGCAACGCAACAAGGTCAGGATGAGTGAAAAATCCGAAAATTAACAATGTTTAGCAATTAAGCCCAATAATGTAAAAGCAAAAACATTGATTGTTAAAGTTGTCTAATTTCCGTCTCTCTCTGGCTTGTGCGGCTGTAAACTGCTATTTATGCTTCTTCATCCTAACCAAACCCTAGACCAAATTAAGGGCCTCCGAATAAGCTTTCCAACAAGGTATCATATGCCTTAATTGGGCTAAAGATGAGTAAGTTAGGCCCATTTAAGTGAAGGAACATCATGGACTGCGCACTGATACGCGCCAGAGAACTTGGGACCCAATTTAGGCTTGATTTTGGCCGAATTTGACAATTCTCGTGTTACCTGAAATTGTAGGTCTCTTCCTTATCTTTCTAGGGACAGTAAGATCACCAAAATTCGATATTTGTAGCCCTAGTAATGCTCTGCGCAAGGCAACAAGGTCAGGATGACAGAAATATTCCAAAATTAACAATGTTTAGCAATTAAGCCCAATAATGTAAAAGCAAAAACAATGATTGTAAAAGTTGTCTAATTTCCGTCTCCCTTTGCTTGTGCGGCTGTAAACTCCTATTTATGCTTATTAATCCTGACCTAACCCTAGACCAAATTAAGGGCCTCTGAATAAGCTTTCCAACAAGGTATCATATGGCTTAATTGGGCTTACGATGAGTAAGTTAGGCCCATTTAAGTGAAGGAACATCATGGACTGTGCACTGATCCGCGCACTGATCCGTGCCAGAGAACTCGGGACCCAATTTAACTTTGATTTTGGCCTAATTTGACAATTCATGTGAAACCTGAAATTGTAGGTCTCTACCTTATCTTTCTAGGGACAGCAAGATCACCAAAATCCGATATATGTAGCTCCAGTTATGTTCTGCGTAAGGCAACAAGGTCAGGATGAGTGAAAAATCCGAAAATTAACTATGTTTAGCAATAAAGCCCAATAATGTAAAAGCAAAAACAATGATTGTAAAAGTTGTCTAATTTTCGCCTCTCTCTGGCTTGTGCGGCTGTAAACTGCTATTTATGCTTTTTAATCTTGACCTAACACTAGACCAAATTGAGGGCCTCTGAATAAATTTTACAACAACGTATCATATGCCTTATTTGGGCTTAAGATGAGTAAGTTAGGTCCATTAAAATGAAGGAACATCATGGACTGCGCACTGATTCGTGCCAGAGAACACGGGACCCTATTTAGCCTTGATTTTGTCCTAATTTGACAATTCTTGAGACACCTGAAATTGTAGGTCTCTTCCTTATCTTTCTAGGGACAGCAAGGTCACCATAATCCGATATCTGTAGCTCTAGCTATGCTCTGCGCAAGGCAACAAGGTCAGGTTGAGTGAAATATCCGAAAATTAACATTGTTTAGCAATTAAGCCCAATTAAGCCCAATAATGTAAAAGTAAAAACAATGATTGTAAAAGTAATTTCCGTCTCTCTTTGGCTTGTGCGGCTGTAAACTGCTATTTATGCTTATTAATCCTGACCTAACCCTAGACCAAATTAAGGGCCTCTGAATAAGCTTTCCAACAAGGTATCATATGCCTTAATTGGGCTTAAGATGAGTAAGTTAGGCCCATTTAAGTGAAGGAACTTCATGGACAGCGCACTGATCCGTGCCAGAGAACTCGGGACCTAATTTAGCCTTGATTTTGGCCTAATTTGACAATTCATGTGAAACCTGAAATTGTAGGTCTCTTCCTTATCTTTCTAGGGACAGCAAGATCACCAAAATCCGATATCTGTAGCTCTAGATATGCTCTGCACAAGGCAACAAGGTCAGGATTAGTGAAAAATCCGAAAATTAACAATGTTTAGCAATTAAGCCCAATTAAGCCCAATAATGTAAAAGTAAAAACAATGATTGTAAAAGTAATTTCCGTCTCTCTTTGGCTTGTGCGGCTGTAAACTGCTATTTATGCTTATTAATCCTGACCTAACCCTAGACCAAATTAAGGGCCTCGAATAAGCTTTCCAACATGGTGTCATATGCCTTAATTGGGTTTAAGATTAGTAAGTTAGGCCCATTTAAGAGAAGGAACATCATGGATCGCGTCTGATTCGCGCTGAGAGAACACGGGACCCAAGTTAGCCATGATTTTGCCATAATATGACAATTCTTGTGAATCCTGAAATTGTAGGTCTCTTCCTTATCTTTCTAGGGACAGCAAGATCACCAAAATCGGATATATGTATCTCTAGTTATGCTCTGTGCAACGCAACAAGGTCAGGATGAGTGAAAAATCCGAAAATTAACAAAGTTTAGCAATTAAGCCCAATAATGTAAAAGCAAAAACATTGATTGTTAAAGTTGTCTAATTTTCGTCTCTCTCTGGCTTGTGCGGCTGTAAACTGCTATTTATGCTTCTTCATCCTAACCAAACCCTAGACCAAATTAAGGGCCTCCGAATAAGCTTTCCAACAAGGTATCATATGCCTTAATTGGGCTTAAGATGAGTAAGTTAGGCCCATTTAAGTGAAGGAACATCATGGACTGTGCACTGGTCCGCGCCTGAGAACTCAGGACCCAATTTAGCCTTCATTTTGGCCTAATTTGACAATTCTTTTGACACCTGAAATTATAGGTCTCTTCCTTATCTTTCAAGGGACATCAAGATCACCAAAATCCGATATCTGTAGCTCTAGTTATGCTCTGTGCAAGGCAACAAGGTCAGGATGAGTGAAAAATTCCGAAAATTAATAATGTTTAGCAATTAAGCCCAATAATGTAAAAGCAAAAACAATGATTGTAAAAGTTGTCTAGTTTCCGTCTCTCTCTAGCTTGTGCGGCTGTAAACTGCTATTTATGCTTATTAATCCTGACCTAACCCTAGGCCAAATTAAGGGCCTCAGAATAAGCTTTCCAACAAGGTATCATAAGCCTTAATTGGGCTTAAGATGAGTAAGTTAGCCCGATTTAAGTGAAGGAACATCATGGACTGCGCACTGATCCGTGCCAGAGAACACGGGACCCAATTTAGCCTTGATTTTGGCCTAATTTGACAATTCTTGTGAAACCTGAAATTGTAGGTCTCTTCCTTATCTTTCTAGGGACAGCAAGATCACCAAAATCCGATATCTGTAGCTCTAGTTATGCTCTGCGCAAGGCAATAAGGTCAGGATGAGTGAAAAATCCTAAAATTAACAATGTTTAGCAATTAAGCCCAATAATGTAAAAGCAAAAACAATGATTGTAAAAGTTGTCTAATTTCCGTCTCTCTCTGGCTTGTGCGGCTGTAAAATGCTATTTATGCTTATTAATCCTGACCTAACACAAGACCAAATTAAGGGCCTCTGAATAAGTTTTCCAACAAGGTATCATATGCGTTAATTGGGCTTAAGATGAGTAAGTTAGGCCGATTTAAGTGAAGGAACATGAAGGACTACGCACTGATCCGCGCCAGAGAACACAGGTCCCAATTTATCCTTGATTTTGGCCAAATTTGACAATTCTTGGGAAACCTGAAATTGTAGGCCACTTCCTTATCTTTCTAGGGACAACAAGATCACCAAAATCCGATATCTGTAACTCTAGTTATGCTCTGCGCAAGGCAACAAGGTCAGGTAGAGTGAAATATCCGAAAATTAACAATGTTTAGCAATTAAGCCCAATTAAGCCCAATAATGAAAAGGTAAAAACAATGAATGTAAAAGTAATTTCCGTCTCTCTGGCTTGTGCGGCTGTAAACTGCTATTTATGCTTATTAATCCTGACCTTACCCTAGAACAAATTAAGGGCCGCTGAATAAGCTTTCCAACAAGGTATCATATGCCATAATTGGGCTTAAAATGAGTATGTTAGGCCCATTTAAGTGAAGGAACATCATGGACTGCCCACTAATTCGCGCCAGAGAACTCAGGACCCAATTTAGCCTTGATTTTGGCCGAATTTGACAATTCTTGTGAAATCTGAAATTGTAGGTCTCTTCCTTATCTTTCTAGGGACAACACGATCACCAATATCCGATATCTGTAGCTCTAGTTATGCTCTGAGCAAGGCAACAAGGTCAGGATGATTGAAATATCCGAAAATTAACAATGTTTAGCAATTAAGCCCAATAATGTGAAAGCAAAAACAATGATTGTAAAAGTTGTCTAATTTCTGTCTATCTCAGGTTTGTGGGACTGTAAACTGCTATTTATGGTTATTAATCCTGACTTAACCATAAACCAAATTAAGGGCCTCTGAATAGGCTTTCCAACAAGGTATCATATGCCTAAATTGGTCTTAAAATGAGTAAGTTAGGCCCATTTAAGTGAAGAAACATCATGGACTGTGCACTGATCCGTCCCAGAGAACTCGGGACCCATTTTAGCCTTGATTTTAGCCCAATTTGACAATTCTTGTGAAACCTGAAATTGTAGGTCTCTTCCTTATCTTTCTAGGGACAGCAAGATCACCAAAATCAGATATCTGTAGCTCTAGTTATGCTCTGGGGAAGGCAACAAGGTCAGGATGAGTGAAAAATCCTAAAATTAACAATGTTTAGCAATTAATCCCGAAAATGTGAAAGCAAAAACAAAGATTGTAAAAGTTATCTAATTTTCGTCTCTCTCTGGCTTGTGCGACTGTAAACTGCTATTTACGCTTATTAATCCTGACCTATTTAAGGGCCTATGAATATGCTTTCGAATAAGGTATCATATGCCTTAATTGGGCTTAAGATGAGTAAGTTAGGCCCATTTAAGTGAGGAGCATCATGGACTGTGCACTGATCCTCACCAGAGAACATGGGACCCAATGTAGCCTTGATTTTGGCCTAATTTGACAATTTTTGTGAAACCCAATATTGTAGGCCTCTTCCTTATCTTTCTAGGGACAACAAGATCACCAAAATCCGATATTTGTAGCTCTAGTTATGCTCTGCGCAAGGCAACAAGGCCAGGATGAGTGAAAAATCCGGAAATTAACAATGTTTTGCAATTAACCCCAATTAAGCCCAATAATGTAAAATCAAAAACAAAGATTGTAAAAGTTGTCTATTTTCCGTCTCTCTCCGGCTTGTGCGGCTGTAAACTGCTATTTATGCTTATTAATCCTGACCAAACCCTAGATCAAATTAAGTGCATCTGAATAAAATTTCCAACACGGTATCATATGCCTTAATTGGGCTTAAGATGAGTAAGTTAGGCCCATTTAAGTGAAGGAACATCATGGACTACGCACAGATCCGTGCCAGAGAACTCGGGACCCAATTTAGCCTTGATTTTGGCCTACTTTGACAACTCTTGAGAAACCTGAAATTGTAGGTCTCTTCCTTATCTTTCTAGGGACAACAAGATCACCAAAATCCGATATATGTGGCTCTAGTTATGCTCTGCGCAAGGCAACAAGGTCAGGATGAGTGATAAATCCGAAAATTAACAATGTTTAGCAATTAAGCCCAATTAAGCCCAACAATGTAAAACTAAAAACAATGATTGTCAAAGTAATTTCCGTCTCTCTCGGGCTTGTGCGGCTGTAACCTGCTATTTACCGTTATTAATCCCGACCTAACCCTAGACCAAATTATGGGCCTCTGAATAAGCTTTCCAACAAGGTTTCATATGCCTTAATTGGGCTTAAGATGAGTAAGTTATGCCCATTTAAGTGAAGGAACATCATGGACTGCACACTGATCCGCGCCAGGGAACTCGGGACCCAATTTAGATTTGAATTTGGCCTAATTTGACAATTCTTTTGAAACCTGAAATTGTAGGTCTCTTTCTTATCTTTCTAGGGACATCAAGATCACCAAAATCCGATATCTGTAGCTCAAGTTATGCTCTGCACAAGGCAACAAGGTCAGGATGAGTGAAAAATCCGAAAATTAACAATGTTTAGCAATTAAGCCCAATAATGTAAAAGCAAAACCATTGATTGTAAAAGTTGTCTAATTTTCGTCTCTCTCTGGCATGCGCGGCTGTAAACTGCTATTTATGCTTATTATTCCTGACCTATCCCCTAGACCAAATTAAGGGCCTCTGAATAAGCTTTCCAAAAAGGTATCATAAGCCTTAATTGGGCTTAAGATCAGTAAGTGAGGCCAATTTAAGTGAAGGAACATCATGGACTGCACACTGATCCGCGCTAGAGAACACGGGACCCTATTTAGCCTTGATTTTGGCCTAATTTGACAATTCTTGTGAAACCTGAAATTGTAGGTTTGTTCCTTATCTTTCTAGGGACAGCAAGATCACCAAAATCCGATATATGTAGCTCTAGTTACGCTCTGTGCAAGGCAACAAGGTCAGGATGAGTGAAAAATCCGAAAATTAACAATGTTTAGCAATTAAGCCCAATTAAGCCCAAAAATGTAAAAGCAATAACAAAGATTGTAAAAGTTACCTAATTCACGTCTCTCTCTCTGGCTTGTACGGCTGTAAACTGCTATTTATGCTTATTAAGCCTGACCTAACCCTAGACCAAATTAAGGGGGCCTGAATAAGATTTCCAACAAGGTATCATAAGCTTTAATTGGGCTTAAGATGAGTAAGTGAGTCCCATTTAAGTGAAGGAACATCATTGATTGCACACTGATCCGTACCAGAGAACTCGGGATGCAATTTAGCCTTTATTTTGACCTAATTTGACAATTCTTGTAAAACTTGAAATTGTAGGTCTCTTCCTTATCTTTCTAGGGACAACATGATCACCAAAATCCGATATCTGTAGCTCAAGTTATGCTCTGCGGAAGGCAACAAGGTCAGGATGAGGGAAAAATCCGAAAATTAACAATGTTTAGCAATTAAGCCCAATAATGTAAAAGCAAAAACAATGATTGTAAAATTGTCTAATTTTCATCTCTCTCTGGCTTGTGCGGCTGTAAACTGCTATTTACGCTTATTAATCCTGACCTAAACCTAGACCAAATTAAGGGCCTCTGAATAAGCTTTCCAACAAGGTATCATATGCCTTAATTGGGCTTAAGATGAGTAAGTTAGGCCCATTTAAATGAAGGTACATCATGGACTGCGCACTGATCCGTGCCAGAGAAATCGGGACTCAATGTAACCTTGATTTTGGCTAATTTGACAATTCATGTGAAACCTGAAATTGTAGGTCTCCTCCTTATCTATCTAGGGACAGCAAGACAACCAAAATCCGATATCTGTAGCTTTAGTTATGCTCTGCGCAAGGCAACAAGGTCAGGATGAGTGACAAATCCGAACATTAACAATGTTTAGCAATTAAGCCCAATTAAGCCAAAAAATGTAAAAGCAAACACAAGGAATGTAAAAGTTGTCTAATTTCCGTCTCTCTCTGGCTTGTGCGGCTGGAAACTGCTATTCATGCATATTAATCCTTTCCTAAACCTAGACCAAATTAAGGGCCTATGAATATTCTTTCCAACAAGGTATCATATTCCTTAATTGGGCTTAAGATGAGTAAGTTAGGCCCATTTAAGTGAAGGAACATCGTGGACTGCGCACTGATCATCGCCAGAGAACTCTGGAACCAATTTAGCCTTGAAGTTTGCCTAATTTGACAATTCTTGTGAAACTGAAAATTGTAGGTCTCTTTCTTATCTTTCTAGGGACAGAAAGATCACCAAAATCCGATATCTATAGCTCTAGTTATGCTCTGCACAAGGCAACAAGGTCAGGATGAGTGAAAAATCCGAAAATTAACAATGTTTAGCAATTATGCCCAATTAAGCCCAATAATGTAAAATCAAAAACAAAGATTGTAAAAGTTGTCTAATTTTCGTCTCTCTCTGGCTTGTGTGGCTATAAACTGCTATTTATGCTTATTAATCCTGACCTAACCCTAGACCAAATTAAGGGCCTCAGAGTAAGATTTCCAACAAGGCATCATAAGCCTTAATTGGGCTTAAGATGAGTAAGTTAGGCCCATTTAACTGAAGGAACATCATGGACTGCACTTGATCTGCGCCAGAGAACTCGGGACTCTATGTAGCCTTGATTTTGGCCTAATTTGACAATTCATGTGAAACCTGAAATTGTAGGCCTCCTCCTTATCTTTCTTGGGATAGCAAGATCACCAAAATCGGATATCTGTAGCTCTAGTTATTCTCTGCACAAGGCAACAAGGTCAGGATGAGTGAAAAATCCGAAAATTAACAATGTTTAGCAATTAAGCCCAATAATGTAAAATCAAAAACAAAGACTGTAAAAGTTATCTAATTTCCGTCTCTCTCTGGCATGTGCGGCTGTAAACTGTTATTTATGCTTATTAATCCTGACCAAACCCTAGACCAAATTAAGGGCCTCTGAATAAGCTTTCCAACAAGGTATCATATGCCTTAGTTGGGCTTAAGATGAGTTAGTTAGGCCCATTTAAGTGAAGGAACATCATGGACTGTGCACTGATCCACGGCAGAAAACTCGGGACCTAATTTAGCGTTGATTTTGGCCTAGTTTGACAATTCTTATGCAACCTAAAATTGTAGGTCTCATCCTTATCCTTCTAGAGACAGCAAGATCACCAAAATCCGATATATGTACCTCTAGTTATGCTCTGCTCAAGGCAACAAGGTCAGGATGTGTGAAAAATCCTAAAATTAACAATGTTTAGCAATTAAGCCCAATAATGTAAAAGCAAAAACAATGATTTTAAAAGTTGTCAATTCCAATTCTCGTCTCTGGCTTGTGTGGCTGTAAACTCTATTTATGCTTATTAACATGAACCATAACCTAGACCAAATTAAGGGCCTCTGAATAAGCTTTCCAACAAGGTATCATATGCCTTAATTGGGCTTAAGATTAGTAAGTTAGGCCCATTTAAGTGAAGGAACATCATGGATTGACTGATCCGGAGAACTCGGGATCAATTTAGCCTTGATTTTGGCATAATTTGACAATTCTTGTGAAACCTAAAATTGTAGGTCTCTTCCTTATCTTTCTAGGGAAGCAAGATAACTAAAATCCGATATCTTTAGCTCTAGTTATGCTCTGTGGGAAGGCAACAAGGTCGGGATGAGTGAAAATATCCGAAAATTAACAATGTTTAGAAATTAAGCCCAATAATGTAAAAGCAAAAAAAATGATTGTAAAAGTTATCTAATTTTCATCTCTCTCTGGCTTGTGCGGCTGTAAACTGCTATTTATGCTTATTAATCCTGACCTAAACCTAGACCAAATTAAGGGCCTCTGAATAAGCTTTCCAACAAGGTGTCATATGCCTTAATTGGGCTTAAGATGAGTAAGTTAGGCCCATTTAATGAAGGAACATCATGGAGATCCAGAATGATCCGTGCCAGAGAAATCGGGACTCAATGTAACCTTGATTTTGGCCTAATTTGACAATTCCTGTGACACCTGAAATTGTAGGTCTCTTCCTTATCTTTCTAGGGACAGCAAGATCACCAAAATCCGATATATGTAGCTCTAGTTATGCTCTGCGCAAGGCAACAAGGTCAGGATGAGTGAAAAATCCGAAAATTAACAATGTTTAGCAATTATGCCCAATTAAGCCCAATAATGTAAAATCAAAAACAAAGATTGTAAAAGTTGTCTAATTTTCGTCTCTCTCTGGCTTGTGTGGCTATAAACTGCTATTTATGCTTATTAATCCTGACCTAACCCTAGACCAAATTAAGGGCCTCAGAGTAAGATTTCCAACAAGGCATCATAAGCCTTAATTGGGCTTAAGATGAGTAAGTTAGGCCCATTTAAGTGAAGGAACATCATGGCTGCCCTGTCGCCGGAGAACTCGGGACTCTATGTAGCCTTGATTTTGGCCTAATTTGACAATTCATGTGAAACCTGAAATTGTAGGCCTCCTCCTTATCTTTCTAAGGATAGCAAGATCACCAAAATCGGATATCTCTAGCTCTAGTTATTCTTCACAAGGCAACAAGGTCAAGATGAGTGAAAAATCCGAAAATTAACAATGTTTAGCAATTAAGCCCAATTAAACCCAATAATGTAAAATCAAAAACAAAGATTGTAAAAGTTATCTAATTCCCTCTCTCTGCTGTGACGGCTGTAAACTTATTTATGCTTATTAATCCTGACCAAACCCTAGATCAAATTAAGTGCCTCCGAATAAGCTTTCCAAAAAGGTATCATATGCCTTAATTGGGCTTAAGATGAGTAAGTTAGGCCAATTAAAGTGAAGGAACATCATGGAACTGTGACCCATCCGCGCAGAGAACTCGGGACGAAATTTAGCCTTGATTTTGGCCTAGTTTGACAATTCTTGTGAAACCTGAAATTGTAGGTTTGTTCCTTATCTTTCTAGGGACAGCAAGATCACCAAAATCCGATATATGTAGCTCTAGTTACGCTCTGCACAAGGCAACAAGGCCAGGATGAGTGAAAAACCCAAAAGTTAACAATGTTTATCAATTAAGCCCAATAATCTAAAAGCAAAAACAATGATTGTAAAAGTAGTCTAATTTCCGTGTCTCTCTGGCTTGTGTAGCTGTAAACTGCTATTTATGCTTATTAATCCTGACCTAAACCTAGTCCAAATTAAAGGTCTCTGAATAAGGTTTCCAACAAGGTATCATATGCCTTAATTGGGCTTAAGATTAGTAAGTCAGGCCCATTTAGGTGAAGGAACATCATGGATCTGCATGCCGATCCGCACAGAGAACTCGAGGCTCAATGTAGCCTTGATTTTGGCATAATTTGACAATTCTTGTGAAACCTAAAATTGTAGGTCTCTTCCTTATCTTTCTAGGGAAGCAAGATAACTAAAATCCGATATCTTTAGCTCTAGTTATGCTCTGCGCAAGGTAACAAGGCCAGGATGAGTGAAAAATCCGAAAATTAACAATGTTTAGCAATTAAGCCCAAAAATGTAAAAGCAAACAAAATGATTGTAAAAGTTATCTAATTCCCGTCTCTCTGACTTGTGCGGCTGTAAACTGCTATTTATGCTTATTAATCCTGACCTATACCTTGACTAAATTAAAGGCCTATGAATATGCTTTCCAACAAGGTATCATTTGCCTTAATTGGGCTTAAGATGAGTATGTTAGGCCCATTTAACTGAAGGAACATCATGGACTGTGCACTGATCCGCGCCAAAGAACACGGGACCCAATTTAGCCATGATTTTGGCCTAATTTGACAAATCTTGTGAAACCTGAATTGTAGGCCTTTTCCTTAACTTTGTAGGGACAGCAAGATCACCAAAATATGATATATGTTGCTTTAGTTATGCTCTGCGCAAGGCAACAAGGTCAGGATGAGTGAAAAATCCGAAAATTAACAATGTTTAGCAACTATGCCCAATTAAGCCCAATAATGTAAAATCAAACACAAAGATTGTAAAAGTTGTCTAATTTTCGTCTCTCTCTGGCTTGTGTGGCTATAAACTGCTATTTATGCTTATTAAGCCTGACCTAACCTTAGACCAAATTAACGGCCTCAGAATAAGCTTTCCAACAAGGCATCATAAGCCTTAATTGGGCTTAAGATGAGTAAGTTAGGCCCATTTACCTGAAGGAACATCATGGATCGCGCGATCCGCGCCCGAGAGAACTTCGGGACTCAATGTAGCCTTGATTTTGGCCTCATTTGACAATTCATGTGAAACCTGAAATTGTAGGCCTCCTCCTTATCTTTCTAAGGATAGCAAGATCACCAAAATCGGATATCTGTAGCTCTAGTTATGCTCGGCACAAGGCAACATGGTCAGGACGAGTGAAAAATCTGAAAATTAACAATGTTTAGCAATTAAGCCCAATTAAACCCAATAATGTAAAATCAATAACAAATGATTGTAAAAGTAATCTAATTTTCGTCTCACTTTGGCATGTGCGGCTGTAAACTGTTATTTATGCTTATTAATCCTGACCAAACCCTAGACCAAATTAAGGGCCTCTCAATAAGCTTTCCAACAGGGTATCATATGCCTTAATTGGGCTTAAGGTGAGTTAGTTAGGCCCATTTAAGTGAAGGAACATCATGGACTGTGCACTGATCCACGCCAGAGAAATCGGGACCCAATTTAGCCTTGATTTTGGCGGAGTTTCACAATTCTTGTGAAACCTGATATTGTAGGTCTCTTCCTTATCCTTCTAGGGACAGCAAGATCACCAAAATCCGATATATGTAGCTGTAGTTATGCCCTGTGCAAGGCAACAGGGTCAGGATGAGTGAAAAATCCGAAAATTAACAATGTTTAGCAATTAAGCCCAATAATGTAAAAGCAAAAACAATGATTGTAAAAGTTGTCTAATTTCCGTCTGTCTCTGGCTTGTGCGACTGTAAACTGCTATTTACGCTTATTAATCCTTACCTAACCCTAGACCAAATTAAGGGCCTCTGAATAAGATATCCAACAAGGTATCATATGCCTTAATTGGGCTGAAGATGAGTAAGTTAGGCCCATTTAAGTGAAGCAACATCATGGACTGCGCACTGATCCGCGCCAGAGAACTCGGGACCCAATGTAGCCTTGATTTTGGCATAATTTAACAATTCTTGTGAAACCTGAAATTGTAGGTCTCTTCCTTATCTTTCTAGGGAAGCAAGATAACTAAAATCCGATATCTTTAGCTCTAGTTATGCTCTGCGCAAGGGAACAAGGCCAGGATGAGTGAAAAATACGAAAATTAACAATGTTTAGCAATTAAGCCCAAAAATGTAAAAGCAAACAAAATGATTGTAAAAGTTATCTAATTCCCGTCTCTCTGGCTTGTGCGGCTGTAAACTGCTATTTATGCTTATTAATCTTGACCTATACCTTGACCAAATTAAGGGCCTATGAATATGCTTTCCAATAAGGTATCATATGCCTTAATTGGGTTTAAGATGAGTATGTTAGGCCCATTTATGTGATGGAACATCATGGACTGTGTACTACTCCGCGCCAAAGAACACGGGACCCAATTTATCCATGATTTTGGCCTAATTTGACAAATCTTGTGAAACTTGAATTGTAGGCCTTTTCCTTAACTTTCTAGGGATAGCAAGATCACCAAAATATGATATATGTAGCTCTAGTTATGCTCTGCGCAAGGCAACAAGGTCAGGATGAGTGAAGAATACGAAAATTAACAATGTCTAGCAAATAAGCCCAATTAAGCCCAATAATGTAAAATCAAAAACAAAGATTGTAAAAGTTGTCTAATTTCCATCTCTTTCTGGCTTGTGCGGCTATAAACTGCTATTTATGCTTATTAATCCTGACAGAACCCTAGCCCAAATTAAGGGCCTCTGAATAAGCTTTCCAACAAGCCATCATAAGCCTTAATTGGGCATAATATGAGTAAGTTTGGCCCATTTAAGTGAAGGAACATCATGGACTGCGCACTTATCAGAGCCAGAAAACTTGGGACCCGATGTAGCCTTGATTTTGGCCAAATTTGACAATTCATGTGAAACCTGAAATTGTAGGTCTCTTCCTTATCTTTCTAGGGACAGCAAGATCACCAAAATCGGATATCTGTAGCTCTAGTTATGCTCTGCGCAAGGCAACAAGTTCTGGATGAGTGAAAAATCCGAAAATTAACAATGTTTAGCAATTAAGCCCAATAATGTAAAAGCAAAAACATTGATTGTAAAAGTTGTCTAATTTTCGTCTCTATCTGGCTTGTGCGGCTGTTAACTACTATTTACGCTTATTAATCCTGACCTAACCCTAGACCAAATTAAGGTCCTCAGAATAAGCTTTCCAACAAGGTATCATATGCCTTAATTGGGCTTAAGATGAGTAAGTTAGGCCCATTTAAGTGAAGGAACATCATGGGTATGTGCACGATACGCCGCAGAACTTGGGACCCAATTTAGCCTTGATTTTGGCCTAATTTGACAGTTTTCGTGACACCTGAAATTGTAGGTCTCTTCCTTACCTTTATAGAGATAGCAAGATCACCCAAATTAGATATCTGCAACTCTAGTTATGCTCTACGCAAGGCAACAAGGTCAGGATGAGTGAAAAATCCGAAAATTAACAATGTTTAGAAATTAAGCCCAATAATGTAAAAGCAAAAACAATGATTGTAAAAGTTGTCTAATTTCCGTCTCTCTCTGGCTTGTGCGGCTGTAAACTGCTATTTTTTCTTATTAATCCTGACCTAACCCTAGACCAAATTAAAGGCCTCTGAATAAGCATTCCAACAAGGTATCATATGCCTTAATTGGGCTTAAGATGAGTAAGTTACGCCCATTTAAGTGAAGGAACATCATGGACTGCACACTGATCCGCGCCAGGGAACTCGGGACGCATTTTAGCCTTGATTTTGGCCTAACTTGACAATTCTTGTGAAACCTGAAATTGTAGGTCTCTTCCTTATCTTTCTAGGGACTGCAAGATCACCAAAATCCGATATATGTAGCTCTAGTTATGCTCTGCGCAAGGCAACAAGGTCAGGATGAGTGAAAAATCCGAAGATTACCAATGTTTAGCAATTAAGCCCAATTATGCCCAATAATGTAAAAGCAAAAACAATGATTGTAAACGTAATTTCCGTCTCTCTCTGGCTTGTGCGGCTGTAAACTGATATTTATCCTTATTAATCCTGACCTAACAATAGAAAAAATTAAAGGCCTCTGAATAAGCTTTCCAACAAGGTATCATATGCCTTAATTGGGCTTAAGATGAGTAAGTTACTCCCATTTAAGTGAAGGAACATCATGGACTGCACACTGATCCGCGCCAGGGAACTCGGGACGCAATTTAGCCTTGATTTTGGCCTAATTTGACAATTCTTGTGAAACCTGAAATTGTAGGTCTCTTCCTTATCTTTCTAGGGACAGCAAGATCACCAAAATCTGATATCTGTAGCTCTAGTTATGCTCTGCACAAGGCAACAAGGTCAGGATGAGTGAAAATCCGAAAATTAACAATGTTTAGCAATTAAGCCCAATTAAGCCAAATAATGTAAAATAAAAAACAAAGATTGTAAAAGTTATCTAATTTCCGTCTCTGTCTGGCTTGTGCGGCTGTAAACTGCTATTTACGCTTATTAATCACGAACTAACCCTAGACCAAATTATGGGCCTCTGAATAAGCTTTCCAACAAGGTATCATATGCCTTAATTGGGCTTAAGATGAGTAAGTTAGGCCCATTTAAGTGAAGGAACACCATGGACTACTGCGCACTGACCGCGCCAGAGAACCCGGGACCCAATTTAGCCTTGAATTTGGCCTAAGTTGACAATTCTTGTGAAACCTGAAATTGTAAGTCTCTTTCTTATCTTTCTAGGGACAACAAGATCACCAAAATCCGATATCTGTAGCTCTAATATGATCTGTGCAAGGCAAAAAGGTCAGGATGAATGAAAAATCCGAAAATTAACAATGTTTAGCAATTAAGCCCAATTAAGCCCAATAATGTAAAAGCAAAAACATTGATTGTAAAAGTTGTCTAATTTCCCTCTCTCTCTGGCATGTGCGGCTGTAAACTGCTATTTACGCTTATTAATCCCAACCTAACCCTAGACTAAATTAAGGGCCTCCGAATAAGCTTTCCAATAAGGTATCATATGCCTTTATTGGGCTTAAGATGAGTAAGTTACGCCCATTTAAGTGAAGGAACATCATGGACTGCACACTGATCCGCACCAGGGAACTCGGGACCCAATTTAGCCTTGAATTTTGCCTAATTTGACAATTTTTGTGACACCTGAAATTGTAGGTCTCATTCTTATCTTTCTAGGGACAGCAAGATCACCAAAATCCGATATTTGTAGCTCTAGTTATGCTCCACGCAAGGCAACAAGGTCAGGATGAGTGAAAAATCCGAAAATTTACAATATTTAGCAATTAAGCCCAATTAGGCCCAATAATGTAAAAGCAAAAACATTGATTGTAAAAGTTGTCTAATTTCCATCTCTCTCTCGCTTGTGCAGCTGTAAACTGCTATTTACGCTTATTATTCCCGACCTAACCCTAGACCAAATTATGGGCCTCTGAATAAGCATTCCAACAAGGTATCATATGCCTTAATTGGGCTTAAGTTGAGTAAGTTACGCCCATTTAAGTGAAGGAACATCATGGACTGCACACTGATCCGCGCCAGGGAACTCAGGACGCATTTTAGCCTTGATTTTGGCCTAATTTGACAATTCTTGTGAAACCTGAAATTGTAGGTCTCTTCCTTATCTTTCTAGGGACTTAAGATCACCAAATTAACAATGTTTAGCAATTAAGCCCAATAATGTAAAAGCAAAAACAATGATTGTAAAAGTTGTCTAATTTCCGTCTCTCTTTGGCATGTACGGCTGTAAACTGCTATTTATGCTTATTAATCCTGACCTTACCCTAGTCCAAATTAAGGGCCTCCGAATAAGCTTTCCAACAAGGTAACATATGCCTTAATTGGGCTTAAGATGGGTAAGTTAGGCCCATTTAAGTGAAGGAACATCATGAACTGCAAGCGATCGATGCCAGAGAACTCGGGACCCAATTTAGCCTTGATTTTGGCCTAATTTGACAATTCTTGTGAAACATGAAATTGTAGGTTTCTTCCTTATCTTTCTAATGACAGCAAGATCTCCAAAATCCAATATCTGTAGCTCTAATTATGGTCCGCGCAAGGCAACAAGGTTAGGATGAGTGAAAACTCCGAAAATTAACAATGTTTAGCAATTAAGCCCAATAATGTAGAAGCAAAAACAATTATTGTAAAAGTTGTCTAATTTCCGTCTTTCTCTGGCTTGTGCGGCTGTAAACTGCTATTTATGCTTATTAATCCTGACCTCACACTAGACCAAATTAAGGGCCTCTGAATAAGCTTTCTAACAAGGTATCATATGCCTTAATTAGGCTTAAGATGAGTAAGTGAGGCCCATTTAAGTGAAGGAACATCATCGACAGCGCACTAATCCGCGCCAGAGAAATCGAGACCCAATTTAGCCTTGATTTTGGCCTAATTTGACAATTATTGTGAAACCTGAAATTGTTGGTCTCTTCCATATCTTTCTAGGGATAGCAAGATCACCAAAATAGATATCCTGTAGCTCTAGTTATGCTCTGCGCAAGGCAACAAGGTCGGGATGAGTGAAAAATCCGAAGATTAACAATGTTTAGCAATTAAGCCCAATTATGCCCAATAATGTAAAAAGCAAAAACAATGATTGTAAACGTAATTTCCGTCTCTCTCTGGCTTGTGCGGCTGTAAACCGATATTTATCCTTATTAATCCTGACCTAACACTAGAAAAAATTAAAGGCCTCTGAATAAGCTTTCCAACATGGTATCATATGCCTTAATTGGGCTTAAGATGAGTAAGTTAGGCCCATTCAAGTGAAGGAATATCAAGGACTGCACACTGATCCACGCCAGATAACTCGAGACTCAAGGTAGCCTTGATTTTGGCCTAATTTGACAATTCTTGTGAAACCTGAAATTGCAGGTCTCTTCCTTATCTTTCTAGGGACATCAAGATAACCAAAACCCGATATCTTTAGCTCTAGTTATGCTCTGAGCAAGGCAACAAGGCCAGGATTAGTGAAAAATCCGAAAATTAACAATGTTTAGAAATTAAGCCCAAAAATGTAAAAGCAAACACAATGATTGTAAAAGTTGTCTAATTCCCGTCTTTCTCTGGCTTGTGCGGCTTTAAACTACTATTTACGCTTATTAATCCTGGCCTAAACCTAGACCAAATTAAGGGCCTGTGAATATGCTTTCCAACAAGGTATCATATGCCTTAATTGGGCTTAAGAAGAGTAAGTTAGGCCCATTTAAGTGAAGGAATATCATGGACTGCGCACTGATCCGTGCCAAAGAACACGGGACCCAATATAACCTTGATTTTGGCCTAATTTTACAATTCTTGTGAAACCTGAAATTGTAGGTAGAGTCCTTATCTTTCTACGGACAGCAAGTTCACCAAAATTCGATATCTGTAGCTCTAGTTATGCTCTGTGCAAGGCAACAAGGTCAGGATGAGTGAAAAATCCGAAAATTAACAATGTTTATCAATTAAGCCCAATTAATCCTAATAATGTAAAATCAAAAACAAAGATTGTAAAAGTTGTCTAATTTCCATCTCTCTCTGGCATGTACGGCGTAAACTGCTATTTATGCTTATTACTCCGACCTAAACCTATACCAAATTAAGGGCCTATGAATATGCTTTCCAACAAGTTATCATATGTCTTAAATGGGCTTAAGATGAGAAAGTTAGGCCCATTAAATTGAAGGAACATATTGGACAGCGTACTGATCCTCTCCAGAGAACACGGGACCAAATTTACCCTAGATTTTGTCCTAATTTGACAATTCTTGAGAAACCGAAATTGTAGGCCTCTTACTTATCTTTCTATGAAGCAAGATCATCAAAATCGATATCGTAGCTCTAGTTATGCTCTACGCAAGTCAACAAGGTCGGGATGAGTGAAAAATCTGAAAATTAACAATGTTTAGCAATTAAGCCCAATTAAGCCCAATAATGTAAAATAAAAACAAAGATTGTAAAAGTTTTCTAATTTCAGTCTCTCTCTGGCTTGTGCGGCAGTAAACTACTATTTATGCTTATTATTTCAGACCTAACCTTAGACCAAATTAAGTGCCTCTTAATAAGCTTTCCAACAAGGTATCATATGCCTTAATTGGGCTTAAGATGAGTAAGTTAGGCCCATTTATGTGAAGGAACATCATGGATCACTGATCGATCAGCGCCAGAGAACTCGCGACCCAATTTAGCCATGATTTTTGCCTAATTTGACAATTCTTGTGAAACCTGAAATTGTAGGTCTCTTCCTTATCTTTCTAGGGACAACAAGATCACCAAAATCCGATATCTGTAGCTCAAGTTATGCTCTGTGCAAGGCAACAAGGTCAGGATGAGTGAAAAATCCGAAAATTAACAATGTTTAGCAATTAAGCCCAATTAAGCCCAATAATGTAAAAGCAAAAACATTGATTGTAAAAGTCGCCTAATTTCCGTCTCTCTCTGGCTTGTGCAACTGTAAACTATTATTTACGCTTATTAATCCCGACCTAACCATAGACCAAATTATGGGCCTCTGAATAAGATTTCCAACAAGGAATCATATGCCTTAATTGGGCTTAAGATGAGTAAGTTACACCCATTTAAGTGAAGGAACATCATGGACTGCACACTGATCCGCGCCAGGGAACTCGGGACCCAATTTAGCCTTGAATTTTGCCTAATTTGACAATTTTTGTGACACTTGAAATTGTAGGTCTCATTCTTATCTTTCTAGGGACAGCAAGATCACCAAAATCCGATATTTGTAGCTCTAGTTATGCTCTACGGAAGGCAACAAGGTCAGGATGAGTGAAAAATCCGAAAATTTACAATATTTAGCAATTAAGCCCAATTAGGCCCAATAATGTAAAAGCAAAAACATTGATTGTAAAAGTTGTCTAATTTCCATCTCTCTCTGGCTTGTGCGGCTGTAAACTGCTATTTACGCTTATTATTCCCGACCTAACCCTAGACCAAATTATGGGCCTCTGAATAAGCATTCCAACAAGGTATCATATGCCTTAATTGGGCTTAAGTTGAGTAAGTTATGCCCATTTAAGTGAAGGAACATCATGGACTGCACACTGATCCGCGCCAGGGAACTCGGGACGCATTTTAGCCTTGATTTTGGCCTAATTTGACAATTCTTGTGAAACCTGAAATTGTACGTCTCTTCCTTATCTTTCTAGGGACTGCAAGATCACCAAATTAACAATGTTTAGCAATTAAGCCCAATAATGTAAAAGCAAAAACAATGATTGTAAAAGTTGTCTAATTTCCGTCTCTCTTTGGCATGTACGGCTGTAAACTGCTATTTATGCTTATTAATCCTGACCTTACCCTAGTCCAAATTAAGGGCCTCCGAATAAGCTTTCCAACAAGGTAACATATGCCTTAATTGGGCTTAAGATGGGTAAGTTAGGCCCATTTAAGTGAAGGAACATCATGAACTGCGCACTGATCGATGCCAGAGAACTCGGGACCCAATTTAGCCTTGATTTTGGCCTAATTTGACAATTCTTGTGAAAGATGAAATTGTAGGTTTCTTCCTTATCTTTCTAATGCCAGCAAGATCTCCAAAATCCAATATCTGTAGCTCTAATTATGGTCCGCGCAAGGCAACAAGGTTAGGATGAGTGAAAACTCCGAAAATTAACAATGTTTAGCAATTAAGCCCAATAATGTAGAAGCAAAAACAATTATTGTAAAAGTTGTCTAATTTCCGTCTTTCTCTGGCTTGTGCGGCTGTAAACTGCTATTTATGCTTATTAATCCTGACCTCACACTAGACCAAATTAAGGGCCTCTGAATAAGCTTTCTAACAAGGTATCATATGCCTTAATTAGGCTTAAGATGAGTAAGTGAGGCCCATTTAAGTGAAGGAACATCATCGACAGCGCACTAATCCGCGCCAGAGAAATCGAGACCCAATTTAGCCTTGATTTTGGCCTAATTTGACAATTATTGTGAAACCTGAAATTGTTGGTCTCTTCCTTATCTTTCTAGGGATAGCAAGATCACCGAATTCCGATATCTGTAGCTCTAGTTATGCTCTGCGCAAGGCAACAAGGTCAGGATGAGTGAAAAATCCGAAGATTAACAATGTTTAGCAATTAAGCCCAATTATGCCCAATAATGTAAAAGCAAAAACAATGATTGTAAACGTAATTTCCGTCTCTCTCTGGCTTGTGCGGCTGTAAACCGATATTTATCCTTATTAATCCTGACCTAACACTAGAAAAAATTAAAGGCCTCTGAATAAGCTTTCCAACATGGTATCATATGCCTTAATTGGGCTTAAGATGAGTAAGTTAGGCCCATTCAAGTGAAGGAATATCAAGGACTGCACACTGATCCACGCCAGATAACTCGAGACTCAAGGTAGCCTTGATTTTGGCCTAATTTGACAATTCTTGTGAAACCTGAAATTGCAGGTCTCTTCCTTATCTTTCTAGGGACATCAAGATAACCAAAACCCGATATCTTTAGCTCTAGTTATGCTCTGAGCAAGGCAACAAGGCCAGGATTAGTGAAAAATCCGAAAATTAACAATGTTTAGAAATTAAGCCCAAAAATGTAAAAGCAAACACAGTGATTGTAAAAGTTGTCTAATTCCCGTCTCTCTCTGGCTTGTGCGGCTTTAAACTACTATTTACGCTTATTAATCCTGACCTAAACCTAGACCAAATTAAGGGCCTGTGAATATGCTTTCCAACAAGGTATCATATGCCTTAATTGGGCTTAAGAAGAGTAAGTTAGGCCCATTTAAGTGAAGGAATATCATGGACTGCGCACTGATCCGTGCCAAAGAACACGGGACCCAATATAACCTTGATTTTGGCCTAATTTGACAATTCTTGTGAAACCTGAAATTGTAGGTAGAGTCCTTATCTTTCTACGGACAGCAAGTTCACCAAAATTCGATATCTGTAGCTCTAGTTATGCTCTGTGCAAGGCAACAAGGTCAGGATGAGTGAAAAATCCGAAAATTAACAATGTTTATCAATTAAGCCCAATTAAGCCTAATAATGTAAAATCAAAAACAAAGATTGTAAAAGTTGTCTAATTTCCGTCTCTCTCTGGCTTGTGCGGCAGTAAACTGCTATTTATGCTTATTACTCCTGACCTAAACCTATACCAAATTAAGGGCCTATGAATATGCTTTCCAACAAGGTATCATATGCCTTAATTGGGCTTAAGATGGGTAAGTTAGGCCCATTTAAGTGAAGGAACATCATGGACTGCGTACTAATCCGCGCCAGAGAACACGGGACCAAATTTACCCTTGATTTTGTCCTAATTTGACAATTCTTGAGAAACCTGAAATTGTAGGCCTCTTACTTATCTTTCTATGAACAGCAAGATCATCAAAATCTGATATCTGTAGCTCTAGTTATGCTCTACGCAAGGCAACAAGGTCAGGATGAGTGAAAAATCTGAAAATTAACAATGTTTAGCAATTAAGCCCAATTAAGCCCAATAATGTAAAATAAAAAACAAAGATTGTAAAAGTTTTCTAATTTCAGTCTCTCTCTGGCTTGTGCGGCAGTAAACTACTATTTATGCTTATTATTTCAGACCTAACCTTAGACCAAATTAAGTGCCTCTTAATAAGCTTTCCAACAAGGTATCATATGCCTTAATTGGGCTTAAGATGAGTAAGTTAGGCCCATTTAAGTGAAGGAACATCATGGACTGCGCACTGATCAGCGCCAGAGAACTCGCGACCCAATTTAGCCATGATTTTTGCCTAATTTGACAATTCTTGTGAAACCTGAAATTGTAGGTCTCTTCCTTATCTTTCTAGGGACAACAAGATCACCAAAATCCGATATCTGTAGCTCAAGTTATGCTCTGTGCAAGGCAACAAGGTCAGGATGAGTGAAAATTCCGAAAATTAACAATGTTTAGCAATTAAGCCCAATTAAGCCCAATAATGTAAAAGCAAAAACATTGATTGTAAAAGTCGCCTAATTTCCGTCTCTCTCTGGCTTATGCAACTGTAAACTATTATTTACGCTTATTAATCCCGACCTAACCATAGACCAAATTATGGGCCTCTGAATAAGATTTCCAACAAGGAATCATATGCCTTAATTGGGCTTAAGATGAGTAAGTTACACCCATTTAAGTGAAGGAACATCATGGACTGCACACTGATCCGCGCCAGGGAACTCGGGACCCAATTTAGCCTTGAATTTTGCCTAATTTGACAATTCTTGTGAAACCTGAAATTGTAGGTCTCTTTCTTATCTTTCTTGGGACAGAAAGATCACCAAAATCCGATATCCGTAGCTCAAGTTATGCTCGCACAAGGCAACAAGGTCGGGATGAGTGAAAAACCGAAAATTAACAATGTTAAGCAATTAAGCCCAATAATGTAAAAGCAAAAACATTGATAGTAAAAGTTGTTTAATTTCCGTCTCTTTCTGGATTGTACGGCTGTAAACTGCTATTTATGCTTAGCCACTCTTCTATAGCCAAACACCATATCTCCATATTCATCCGAGAAATAAATCTCAATAACCATTACAAAGCATCAACAACCACCACTCCATCCCAAATCAGAAATGATCAAAATAGAAAAAAATACAAAAAGATCAAATGAATCTCGGTTCCCGTGCTCTCGCCACGATCTCTGCATCCGCCCCACCATACGAGTCCACCATCCACACGTAGATTCGCGTGGCCTCCGTCGCCTTGAACGCATCCTGGTGCGTCTCCACCGCCGTTCACACCTCTTCCCAGGACCACGACCTCCGCCTTAGAATCGTCGCCGTAACATACGAACGTCACGAGCAACTGCAGATCTGCGCACGTTGCCATCTGAGTCCTCCACCGTGAGTTACGCACGAGCCGCCACCACCGTCGTTCGTGTCTTCTGCTCTTCCGTCGCGTCGCCGCCCTCTGTTCGCTCCGCCTCATCGCTGCCTCCCTTCCTTGCCGTTACGAAGGATGGATCTGCCCCTTGCCACTACCACACAAACAGCCGCCGTTCGAACCGTTGCTCGCCTCTGCTGCATCCACCGCTGCTTCTAGTTTTCTCCTTGGCCCCCTTTTCATCGTTGGTAAGTAATGAGGGAGGCTATTGCTTGCCTTCTTATTCCTCTTTCTATTTATTTTTGGTTTTTTTAATTATTATGTTATTTTTAGACTCTGATGGGTTTGTGATGCAAATATGTGGCCCAACTTGTTTTTTTATTTTTTATTTTGGTTTGTTACTTTTATTTCATTAGAGCATTGGGCTTTTTCATTTGGGTCAGATCCTTTCTTTCTTTCTTTTTTTAAAAAAAAATAGTAAAAAAATATAAAGAAGAATTTCTTTCAAAACAAAATTTTATAAAATAAAATAGAAACCTCTTTTTTAATTCACGTAACAATCTATGACATTGATGTATGATTTTCATCCTCATGTGTCGTATGAATTGTAAGGGTTCAACGTATAGTTTGGCTATCTTTAACCCTGAGCAAAAGTGAATTCCATTGTGTTAAAAAATAATAAAATGTTTTCAATTTACTCTTTTTACAAGATTTTATTAAAATTTATAAGATGAAAAAAAAATCTATTTTTTAATTCACGCAACAATCTACGACGTTGATGTATGATTTTTCATCCTCAAGTGGCTTATGAATTGTAAGGGTTTATCGTATAACATCGCTATCTTAGACTCCATGTAAGAGTGAATTTATTCTGAAATAAAATCTTTTTAAAATAAAATAAATAAATCAAATATTTATCAAAATATAAAATCAATAAACCAATCAAACTTTTTTTAAAAAAAAACTACGTGGCTTTGAGTTTCCCATCGCACCCGGGAATACGTAAGAGCAAGATAAATCATCTTGTCAAGCCAAAACTAAATTTTCCTTTTTTTGTCTCTTTTTATGTAGAAATAATTAATCAAAATAACTAAACTTTTCTATTTTTAGGGATGCTCTATGGACACGGTGCCATGTTCAGTCTCTTAGATTTGAGGTTACCCTGTGGACTCATGTGCCATGTTCAACCTCATTTAGTTTTTATAAACAATAAATTTAAAAATATAAAAATTAATAAAAATTAAAAATATTAAAAATTAAAAATAATTCTTTCTTGTAAATAATTTTTGGGGTAAAATAAATATTTAAAAGGTTATTAAAATGTTTTTGCACAATTAACTTGAGGTACCGTTTTCAAACGGGCGATGTGGGGTGCTAACACCTTCCCTACTCATGTGAGACTCCTGACTCATCTCTCTCTTTTTTTAAGACCAGTTTACCGTTAAATAATTGGGTTTTCTAAGATTTTCCCAATAAAAATTTTAGTGGCGACTCCTCTGTTTTTTATCTCTTTTTTGCGGCGCCGGGACGGACGGTCGCGACAGTACGTGACTCCATCGCGGACTTTTGAGAGTCAGACCTATCATAGTTGGTTGTGCAAATTTTTTTTTAATTTATTAAAAAATATTTGTTTTACCTCTATTTGTTTTATTTGTTTTGTAACTAGTTTTATATGCTCTTATAAATGTCTTTGTATATTCTTGCAACCCTAGGGTAGAGAATAATTGTGTTGTTTGCTGTTCTTTTTGCAAGTGTGGTGTAGTTTGTATTTTATTAGGTTTTGTGCAATTTTGTATGCTCCCAGCACACACATCACCATCACATACCTCACACACTTTGGGCTCTATACCCGAGTCTTGGAATGCCATAGGATTAGATGGGGTTTCGGTGGTGTTATTGTGATGCTTTTGCATCCCTGGTAGTCACCGATTCTCCCGTTCAGATTGTTTCTAGTACTGTGGACTGCCATATTGTGACTCATTTGTCCCAGTGGTGAAGTTCATGGATCCGGGTCCTTATCTTTTAGATGAGGGCAATCTGGGGGCCGTGATTTTTAGGACTCTAGACCCGTCCTATAATTCACTCATAGAGCAAAATTAGTGACCAATCAGTTAGAGTCATGACATTAGGTGCGTGCAAACATTAGTCTTACCCATCTTTGGACACAAAGGGAGCATTTTTTTTTTCACTCATGTTCATGTTTTTTTTGTCAAAGAGAAAATTTACACTTCTCAGTTTTTTGTGGAAGAAAAAATGATTTAAGCAAGTCCTTTTGCTTGTAACAAAAAAATTCATTTTCATATTTTGTATCTCATGCATTTCCATAAATAGTAAAAAAGGACTTGTGTAAATCATCTTTCTGTAACTCATTCATATTCTTTGTATATTTTGTATCTTATGCATTAAATATTTTGTTGGGTTCATAAAAAAAAATCATTTTCATGCATTCCTCTCATGCGTTCATTACAAAAAAAATTATTTATCTCAAGCATTCATAAAAAGAAAAAAAGGAAAAATAAGAAGCCATGCATCTCCTTCATTTCATGCATGCATCACTAAAAACTTTTCGGACCAAAAAATTAAAAATTCATACATTTCATGCATCAATACCTCTTTGGGTCAAAATATAAAAAATTATCAATCTCATGCATTTAAAAAAAGCGTGATTCATCTAAAAAATAAGAAGCTTATCTCATGCATCATCATTTTTGTGAGAAAAAAAAGTGCCTTCATGCACCACATGAATTAAAAATTTTGAGTCAATATAAATAATCTTTTTCATACATCTCATGCATTAATACCTTTTGGGTAAAAAAAAAACTTTCTCATGCATTTCATATACTCATTTCTGTTTAAGTTGAAAGTTTATTAAAAAATAAAAAATTCATTACATGCATTGTGCTCCTTGGAGAAAATAGAACCATTGCGCTTTCAAAGAATGCCAATTAAACCATGGATCATGAGGTGATGCTGGAAACAAGACTTGCTCGCGTGGTCTGAAAATGCGGATCACAACCTTGTACCTTATCATGTTGGTTCGGATGCCAATGAAGTTGAGGAGCACGCTTTCATAGTCATTTCTCAGAAGTCAAGTGGGGCATGTCAATTTTGAGACCTCTTTGAAAAGGTTATTTTGTAGTGGACTACTGAGACTTCAAGAAGAAAGCTACAATGACATCACCAGAGATTCGCATTCTAGTGGTTGTGAGAAGTGCAAACACTTTACGATCCCCCCGTCTTGGGAACTTCAAAGCAACCCAGGCTAGATTGGTCCATTAGTGGTTTACCATGAAATGGTGGTTACATTGTATTTTATCATGTAATACTTGAACCATGTTCACTTTCTTGAAGCATTAATATAATGGATTTGCATCCATACATTGTCTCATCCATTCTTTACATCTTCTTCCACATCATAATATTTCTCTCGTCATTCTCATATCTCAGCTTCTCTTTTTCTTCCCCAAGCCAAGTATCATCCTTGGTTTTGTTCATTAAGCTCACGTTATTAGAAGTTCTTTGTGGGGCATTGATCAGCCCACCTGTGCCCACGCCTTTTCAAAAAACAAAAAAATGATAATAAAAAGAAAAAGAAAATAAAAGAGGAGCATATAAATAAAAACTTGTTAAGTACCATCTTTGTCTCTAAAATAAGGTTTTGAAAAAAATTAAGCAATCATGATTTGAAATGAAGATTGGCCGTCTTTCTCTATCCCACCATTATCGCTTGTTACCCCTTTTGAGCTTGAAACTTTTCTTCAAAGAACCTTGGACAAGGATCACCCCTAAATAAGGGATAAGTATGAAAGCAATGATGATGAAGCATAAAGTGAGAATGTGAAAAAAAATAGAAAAGAAAAGAGAATAAAAAAGAAGAAGAAGAAATAAAGATGGAGAAAGAAAAAGGATGAAAAACCTCATGAAAAAAAAAGAGGAAGAAAAAAAGTGGGAAAGTTAGAGGAAAACAAATGTTCTTGGAAATGGAAAAAGATCATGGATCCTTGGTCCTATTCAACCTTAACACATTTGTTTGAGCCTTATATCCTTCCTTTCATGACCCTCTACCATTGGCCACGTTACAAGCTTCAAAAAGTCCATTCTGATCAATGAATGATCGTTACTTTTTCATCAACTTTATTTTTGAGACAAAAAAGTTTGTCCTCTTCTGATATTTTAACTAATTGTTCCTCTAAAAAAAAAAAAGAGAGAAAAGAATGAAAATAAAAAAAATGAAAGGGAAAGCTCGCTAGACTGAAATCCCTCAAGGGCTTTCTAACCAAAGTTAGAGCAAGATCTACATGGGGTAAAGCTGTGCTTTCAAGGGCCTTATCCAAGAGCATTTCCACTATTGGATACCCTACACTGGGGCAACACTATTCTCATTTTTTCCTCATCAAGTGCCCTACACTGGGGCAGCTTCATTATGGGAACCCTACACTAGAGCTACTCAATTCTCAAGGGAATTGTTCTGAGGCAAATTTGTTCCCAAGCAACATATGTCGAGTCAATCGCCATGATCAAATAAATCCAAAGTGGGTCAACACCCTTCTGATCTTCATATCACCTCTTGTGCATCTTGCTTCGTCTCTGTTCTCTTGAATACCATTTGAGTTGTCGAACTTCCAACACAAATCGAGAAGTTGTTCAGGCCATATTGTCCCTTCCTGACATACTTTTGAATCCATGCAAGTTTGTTACATGATGCTTTAGGTAAGGTAAACATTATTTCAACAATACAATTTAACCATCTAATGGTAAATCTTTGATGAATAACTCTGGCCAGAAGAATTCTTAATACAAGGGGAAAGTGGCATCTCAGTTGGCAATCAAGAAAGAAGCTTTAATCTTCACAAATAAGGGTGGCAAAATTGTCCACATCCCAAAAATGAAAAAAAAAACCAAAAAAGAAAAAGAAAATAAAAAAGCAAACAAAAAGGCTCGCTAGACTGAAAACCTGAAAAGGCGGTCTGGGCAAAAGTTAGAGTGACACGGTAGGTTGAAAACTCGCAAAGAGCGACCTACGCAAAAATTAGGGTCAAATACAATCAAAGTACAAGAAGTCTCCTCAAACTGATAAACTAGGGCAGTTTAAGAGGACAAGCTATGAAAAAATCCCAATACATGAAGGTTGGGGCAAGTCACATACTTGAAAGATTGATCAGGCAATCTCATCCAATTGGGATAATCATCACAAAGAAGCATATCTCAGGCAAGAAGTAAAACATCAGTTCAACAAATAAGTGATGATTGAAATCAAGGAGTCTCGCTCCAGCTCATCCTCAACCTCGGTTGCAATAAAAAATCTAAGGAGTCAAGGATCAAAGAGGTGTTTACAAAAAAGAAAAATAAAAAAAATCATAGTTTTTTCATCATTGATAAAAAAGCATCTCATGCATCATGCATTTAAAAAAAAAATTTAATCTAGGTCTGCATCACTCATCAAAAGCATCTCATGCATCATGCATAAAAAAAATTCAGGATTTTCACCAATCAATAAAAAAATCATCTCGTAGCATGCATTGTCTCATCATTTCATGCATCAACAAAGTCAACATATTTGCTTGCATTTGTTCGGCTTTCCACGGCACAGGGGCCCCAAAAGTCATGTCTTGTTAGCTTTAGCGAGCATAGGGCCTCTTAAGTTTTCTTTTGTTTTGTTCGCTTTAGGGCACAGGGCCCATAAGCTTTGCCTTTGTTAGCTTCGCAGGCACGGGGCCTCACAAGCTTTTTATCTTTCTTTTCAAGCTTCGGTTGGTACCATACACCGTAAGCTCTCATTTGTTTTGTTAAGCTTCTGGTACCAAACCCCGTAAGCTCTTTTTGTTTTCAAGCGATTGGATACCACGCCCAGCTCGTTTTGTTTAAGCGGCGATGGGTACCCAAACCCCGTAAGCTCCTTTTGTTTTTCAAGCAGTG